>MU224931.1:458226-508007 GCA_018584345.1 Thuja plicata
CAACCCTGTTAAAGGTTACAAACACACTATTAAGTGTGACCTTGTTAGAGGATTTTATACATAGAGGTTGTCACTTAGTATTGGGCATCTATTGCTACCATCCTTGAATTAGCCTCCTTCTTAGACTGTCAATAGGTATCGAGAAAATCCAATGCTACTTTCATGAATCAACCTTTTTGGCACTCCTTGGGATGTACCTCAATATATAGAAGACTGTTAAGTCTCGCTGGATTAAGAGACTTGATGCTTCAATGGTTAAACTGAAACACTATGACATGTTTCTAATGCAACTTTGAATTGTAGATTTTCAGATCTATTTAAGTACATTACCTCTCTGATCAATGTATCAATTCAATTATTTGTGCTTGACACTTTCTACTCTGTGATGCTGTGCTTCACTATTCGTCGGTGTCTGCAGAATTCCTTAGCTCTCCTTCAGCTTGATTGATTAGGAATGTATGAAGTTATTCTTCATCAGTTTCTCTTCAAAATACTCTTTTTATTCACTCCCCTTAATCCCATTCATAAATGAATTAAGCTTGTCTCTTATATAGACATGATATTCACTGTTTCTTTATTTTTGATTCTTGGTGTGAAAAACAATCCAGCCAATTAGATTTAAAGCATAACTCCTAATTTGTCTCATAATTATCTTCTTACCAACTGTACAAATCATCTTTAATTCAATCACTTAACTCTGGTCGAATAAAACAAAGAAAACAACTAGTTAAGTCTATCTTTAGATCTTGCTAGCTAGATATTTTGTCATTTTCTGAACTCTCTATTCCGTCGGTCACCTCTGTAGTTAGTTGTCGGTGACAACTGATAGTTCCGTCGGTGAGACTCCAATTAGCTTTGTGATCTCTGTCTGTCGGGCATCACTAGAATTTTACTCGTCGGGCATCCTTCTGACTTTTCTCGTCGGGCATCACTGTGGTTTTGCTTCATTGAGAAACACTATCTTCTGATCATCGAGTATCACTGTGACTGTTCTTCTTTGCCTTTACCGATGGTGTGCACTCTGTCGGTGTTTTTTGTCACTTAGTGAATACATGACTTTTATGTATTGCTGAAAGCATAACCTTTGTTCTATTGATTCTATGAAGTATTTGGCATTATGTACATGACCGTACAGATGATATTAAGTTGAAATCAATGAAAATACAATACATTAACTATTTTAATGGCTTGCATTGTCTTCAACTTAACATTGTCAATCATTCAATCAGTTACATGTGATCATTAGGTATGTTGAAATCACAATCATAATGGAAAGCAGAATTTGATAGATTGTTTAAAGATGAAGAAATGAAACAATGCCTAGAAAAGGATATCAATGTAGAATATTGCAATGAATTGATTGATAAACTTTTCAAGGTTGAAACAAATATGACAAATTTTTTTGTTGAAGCCAGAACAACCGTGGATGCCAGGTGGACGGAAGCTGTTACCAGGATGGAATAGGAGAAGAATTTTGAGTGGCCCACCACCAAGGAGGAGAACAGGTGGGAAGCGAAGCTAAAAGGATAGCAAAGATATTTTCAAATGTAACAACAAATTTTGTTCAGACTTTGCATACATACTGCCACCCGTGTTCTATTTTAATGTTGTTTTTCTATCAGTTGCAAAAGTTGTTGCAAGGATTTTGTAAATTTTTCTCATGTAGTCTGTAGCTTGTTGCATCCTTAGATATAAAAGGATCCCAAGACTACTGGGAAAAGGATAGCCATTTTTTATTTGGGAGTACAAATTTAGGTTGTATAAACTCTGTTTTAAGATCGATATATTTGGAGTAGGGTTTTGAAATTTATTGTTAAATGTAATAGCAACTTTTGATCATGAGTACAAATGAAATCCATCAATAGTTTCTGAAACATATGATGAGTATTTTGTCTTCATTGTTGTGTTCTGAATTTTATTTAAATTGAATTCTCAAGGAATGTTCAATTTATACGTCTGTTAGGCAGATTTTGAAATAGTTTTAGGGTTCTTTCAAGGAAAGATTAAAATTGCCTAAAGGCTATTTCAGTGAGATTCAGGGTTTATAATGAATTTGATGAATTAAATTGTCACATGTGTGAAGGTAGATATATAAGGTATATCTATTTTTATGTCAGATCTATCATTGTTTTAAGTTCTTGTTCATGAGAAATTGGTTATGAATATTCATAAGTGACTCCATACCCTAGGATAAAACATTGGTCTATTTTCCATTGAAATAGTTGACTATCACTTTTAAAATTGATCTCTATCTTTATGTTTTGTTCTGTCAAATAAATGTTGCAGAGGTCAATCCCTGTAATTCCATTCATATATACTAGAATGATTCTATGATTTGATTATTCTAATTTAGAAGGGTATTTCCGCCCGAGTTTATGGAGCTCAAAGTCTAGAGGGTTTAAAAACCCCGTTACTGTCATTCTATATCTTTCTTGATTAGTGTCTGGGATAAATAGAGAAAGCTCATTAAGAGTATTTCATATGTTAGTAAGAAAAGGAACTAACAGAAAATGGTGACTCTACTGGGGGCTTTCAAGGAATGCATGTGAAGGTTAGTTTGAAAATCCAGTTTCATATATATCAATTCCTTGAAATCCAATTTTTGAAATAAAAAATTGTGTCATATCCTCTAATATCATTGTTGAAGTGAAATTTTTGTTATTTTTCCCAAAACCTTTTGGGTGGCGACTCCAAGTAATTGGTTATAGTGTTTCTAAGGGGAACTTTAGCAGATCAAGTGTACGAAATTTCATTTTAGTTAGGACGAGGAATGCAAATAAAAACACAAAGAATCACTCTCAAGAAACATCAGAGAGTGATGTTTCTAAAAGTTCTAGAAAGAACCATTCTAGGAAGGAAGAATCTTATAATAACACCTCTTGGAAGCCTAGATCTATAGGTCAAAGTCAGTCTTTAGGTACCATTCACGAGAAAGAAATTATTGAACCTCTGAATCCTAAGTTTGACACCATTGGTTATTTTGAGGATATATTTAATCCTAGACCAAAGAGTGTATATCAAGAAAAAGGGGAAACAACCTCCTATTTCAAGGGTATTCCTTATGAACAGGTTGAAGACCAAAAGGGAGAAAATTTGATGAATATATATGATTCTTCTTGTTTTGGTATTGAAGAAGTCCTTAGGGATACTAACCTTTTGAAAAGGGAATTGGATGAACTCTTACTTATCAAGCAGAAGAATGATGAGGCTAGAGAAGAAAAAATTATAAATGCCATCACTGAGAGATAAAATATGAAGAAGTGGGTTGCCCAAATAAAATTGGCAGCTCAGGGTGCAAATGAGGGATTTCATGGTTTGAATAAAGAACTTTTTGGAGATGTGGGCACCCTGAGAAAAGAATGCCAAGAAAGAGAACACTTGCTTAAGAAAAGTGATTCCCAAGATACAGGCCCTGTGGTGAGGCAATTTATTAATTATAAAAGTAAAAAACCTCCTAAGTCTCAAATATCTACACAAAATATATCAGTAGCTAATGCTAGACAAACAAATGTTGATAAAGGAAAACAAAAGCTCACTGACACTAAATTTTCTGAGCCTAAGTTTGAAGAGGGTACATCTCAGGATATGTTCTCACTTGATATGGAATTAGAAAGGGCTAGAAAGGCCAAAAATGATATTGCAAAGCAGTTGGAAAAGGAAGAATTAGAAGTTGCTGCTACAGAGATGAAAAGAAATATTGCTTTCTTGAGTTCTCTAGTTTGTACCAATTTAAAAAATGATACCACTACAAGTACTCAAACCATGCCTGTAAATACCTCTAATATTCAGAATAATAGTGGTAATATAAATACCTAGACATATGGTATAGCTCAAGGAGTTTCATCACAATTAGGAGGGAGTGGATTGACCAATACTAGTGGTCAGGAAAATGTAGGCATTGGTAATAATAGCCACAATATTGGTACAAATTTTTAGAGAAGACCTATTCATCTAGAAAGATATAGGCAACTATTTTTTGATAGCATCCTTGGCCAACCAAACCCTATCCCTAATGAGATCAGAGATAAGATTCCCAAATTCAGTGAGAATAATGCTATAACTGGTGAAGAGCATCGAAAAGTATTCACAGATACAATGAATGATTATGAGATTGGAGATGAGGATGCTATGATGAAGTTGTTTGTGTAATCCTTGATTGAGGATACAAGAGACTGGTACCGAGGTTTTCCTGATAATGGTATTTACTCATGGGATGAATTTTTCAGAAGTTTCAAAGAACAGTACGGTGATAAAATAAATTCAGGTTTCGTGTTCAATGAATTCAAAAGTTTGAAATTTTTTGCTAATGAAGGTATTGCTGAATTTAATGTAAGATTTCAAAAGGCTATGTATAGGTTGTTCCAAGTATTGAGACTAGATGAAAATGTATGCGTCACCACCTACTGTAATGCTTTAGATGGGAGGACAACCTATTTAATTAGAGATAAATATCCTCAGACCATGATAGAAGCATATAAGTTGGCCATAAACATAGAAAGTAATAGAAGAGCTTCAGGAAAGCTTGGCAAATGGGATGACAATAGACTATGGAAAGAGCCAAAAACACAGTCACATAAGAATCCCAAAGAAGAAGATAAAATGGATACATTAGTGATTGTGGTGAAAGATCTTGCTGCTAAGGTATACAAGAATGAGAAGGGATTTAAAAATAATAGGCCACAATATCAAAGGCAAGATAAGCCTTACAGATTGCAAGATTTTCCTTATGAAACCCAATGGAAAGATGGAAAACCTTTGCCAGAAGAACAAACTGATCCTAAGAACAAAGAGGTCCCTGATCCATTGTAAAATAACAATGCACATAATGTAGAAAGCAGTACTTGGTGCATGGCCTGTAATATGCCTCATTCCCCTTATCAATGTGCAGTAGCTCAAGGCATGGTGGAGCCACATGAAAATATTGGAACACAAGAAAGCCAAAATGAGAAAAAACTTGCAATAAACATGTGTGCACTTACTATTGAAGATGATAATGGCAGTTCAGAGGAAGAACCAAAAGAAAATATGCCAATCACAGTAAATGGTACACACACTAAGTTATAAAATGTTCAATTTGGAATGCCTAATCACGAGGAGATAAGGTTTCTTACTATTGTTGCGTGACACATGCAAGAAGTTCATATTAGCTTAGAAACAGAAAGGTTGATCAAAGTGGGAGACAACCTAGCTCACTTATTATCACAGAAGTCATAAATGAAGAGTCTACACCTGATGTGGAGAAAAAAAAAGGGAGGAATAGAAAAGGATGACCTGAAGGACATTCAGGTTAAGGAAAATAAAATTACCCTTGCTAACGAACAAAAAATAAGACAGTCAAAAGAAGCTAGAGCTAAAATTTCTTTTAAAAATATCATGAACTTCCCAAGTTTTGATATGAAACAAGATTTATCCCAAATGAGGGTATCTGTCCCTCTGGTTGAGATGTTCAAAATAAAAGAGCATCGAGAAGCTACTTTCTCACTACTATCTACTTTACCTGATATGCATGATACTACTGATTTAAATGATGAATTTAGAGGGAAACAAGAAGAAAAGGATGAAATCCCAATCTGTGTAGGAAATGTAATTATCCAAGAGCCAGATCAGATTGATCCTTTTTATGTAACACTGCTCACAAATAATATGCTACTGAAAAACTGTATGATGTACTCAGGAGCTGCTGCTAATGTGATGACTTATACTGTCATGAAACAATTGGGTTTAGAGGTGGATACTACTTTTGGTAAATTTTATACCATGGACAACAGGGAAGTACCTGTAGTAGGAACTTTACAAGCATTAGAGGTAAAACTTTCTGCATACCCTGAGGTCAATTTTAAAATAGATGTTGTGGTTGTGGATTCACCACCTCATTATGGGATGCTTTTATCAAGATAGTGTGCTGCAGCTATTGGAGAACATGTACAATTGGATTTTTCCTTTGCTACTATTTCTATTAATGGGAAAGAAGAAAAATTATTGTGAGAGCCTAGATCTCCTATTTATGTCAAAAAAATTGAACCAGACATGTTGACTTATTTTGTGGATGTAGATATGCATAATTTTAAGGTTGAAAAGATTCAACCACAGTTGAAAAACACATATCCCATAATAGAAGAATTAGAATTGCAACAACATGGACTGTGGCAGATGCATTTTGATGGAGCATGCTCAAAAGAAGGGTCAAGGGCTGGTGTTTTATTTGTCTCTCCATCAAGTATTACTTTCAAGTACTCATTTCTGCTGTCCTTTTAATGTACAAAAAATACAACTAAATATGAGGCATTGTTGTTGGGATTAGAAATAACAATCAAGCATGGCATTAAGTTGCTAAGAGTTTTTGGAGATTTAGAGCTAGCCATATCCCAAATTAGATCAAAATATGTTGCTAAAAATGATAGAATAAAACAATATAAACATGTTGTATGGGATATCATTGAATTATTTGATGCATTTTCCATTGACTGGATAGAGAGATCTAAGAAAATCATGGCAGATTTTTTGGATAATTTGGCCTTTAAAAATGATGATTTAATGCTAGTAGGAGTATATATTGTAGAAACCAAGACTAGGCTTGCCATTCCTGATAATGTGTATAATTGGCAGGTTTTTGAAAGTGATGAAGATATCCTTAATTTCATTCAATGTGTGGATAATTATGAAGGGCAAGTCATTGACTATAATAATTTGATAGAGATTATTGATGGGAAAGAAACTACATTTGGCAATGAAATTCTACAGTTACAAATAAAGGAAATCCCTAAAGGATTAACTCAATTGGAGGGATTGTTTATTGATAATGATAGCCACATGTGCCAAAAGTCTACAGCCAAATTGGATGAATTTGAGGAGATAAACTTGGGATCAGAGTGTGATCCTAAGATTGTATATGTTGGAAATAAGTTGGCTCCTCATGTGAGAATAAATCTGATTATCTTGCTGAAAAGATTCAAACATGTTTTTGCTTGGTCTTATGAAGACCTTAAGGCTTATAGGGAAGATCTCTTTCAACATGAAATTTCATTAAAAGATGATATTAAGCCTTTTAGACAAAAACAAAGGCCAATCAATCCTTTGCTGGCCCCCAAAATGCAGCAAGAGTTGAAAAAGCTTAGAGAGGCTGGGATAATAAATCCAATCAAACATTCTTCTTGGGTGTCCAATTTAGTCCCAGTCAGAAAGAAAAATGGAGACATCAGGCTATGTGTTGATTTCAGAAACCTCAATGTAGCTTCTCTAAAAGATAATTATTATTTTCCTAATATGGAGGCAATGCTACAAAGAGTTACTGGCTGTGATTTTCAATCTATGATGGATGGTTTTTCTGGTTACAACCAGGTGCTGGTTCAAGAATTTGAAAAATTTAAGGCAACTTTTACTACCCCATGGGGTACATATGTCTATGTGAGAATGCCATTTGGCTTGATGAATGTAGGAGCTACTTTCCAAAGAACCATGGATGTGGCTTTTACAGAGTTTATAAATATAATTATGGTGGTGTATCAAGATGATTTAATTGCATATTCCCAAAAGGTTGAGGATCATTTTAAACACTTGGAAAAGATTTTCACTAAAGCCTTGGAATATGGGATTTCATTAAATCCAAAGAAGTGTCACTTTGCTGTGACAAAAGGTAAGTTATTGGGGCATATATTGTCCAAAGAAGGTGTTAGGATTGATCCTGAAAGAGTGCAAGCCATTAACAAAGTCTTGCCCCCCAAAAATATCAAAGGTGTTAAGTCTTTCCTTGGGAAAGTAAATTTTGTAAGGAGGTTCATTGAAAAATTTGCTGAGATAGTAAAGCCCATTGTTAAGTTACTAAAGAAAAATGCTAAGTTTGAATGGGATAAAGATGCTCAGTCAACTTTTGATGAGATAAAGGTAGCTATTCAACAAGCACCTGTATTGAGATCTCTAGATTATGAAAAGCCTTTTTCTATATTTTCTTTTGCTTCATTCCATACAATTGCTGCAGTACTTTTGTAGAAGGATGATGAAGGTTTTGATCATCCCATATCATTTTTCAGTAAGTCTCTGCAAGAAACAAAACTTAATTATGAGATAATGGAGAAACAAGCATATGCATTGGTCAAAGAAGTAAAGGTTTTTAGACCTTATCTAGTTTGTGAAAAAATAATTTCTTATGTGCCACATGCTACAGTGAAAGATATATTGTCTCAGTCTGAAGTTACTGGAAAAAGATGTAGATGGATCAACAGGATCCAAGAATTTAATCTGGAAATTCAAGCCACCAAATTGGTAAGAGGTTTGGGTTTGGCCAAGGTAATGACTGACACAAACATGGAGTTGGCCCAAGTCAATGATGTACAGACAATAAATATGAATTTGACTAGTATAGAATTGCAGCCATGGTATACTGATAATGTGTTTTTTCTAAAAAATGGTAAATGTCCAGAACATATGTCAGATAATAAAAAAAGGACTTTGAAGTTTTAGGATCAAAGGTATGCCTTGATACAAGGTGATTTATTTTGGAAGAATAGGGATAGAATTTTATTATTCTGTTTGGATGAATTACAATCTAAAAGAGTCTTGAATGAAATGCATAGTGGTGTGTGTGGGGGGCATTATTCTGCCAAGAACATAACTCACAAAATAATTAGAGCTGGATTCTATTGGCCATGTCTTTTCAAAGATACTCAGAAGTTTGTGTTGACACCTGAAAATTTAGGTCATAAATACACAAAACATCAGGGAAGTATAATCTACATTTTCATTTTTTATGTAATTTCCCTATGTAAAAAATAAAAACTATTAAAAGGGCATAAATATTTATCATTATTCTACGTTCATAAAGTAGGATTTTTAGTCACTTTATTGAAATAAATTTAATGCATGTATATTTGGAGATCAAGTAATTATAAAAAATGATAAATAATGAGGTAGTTAAGTAAAAAGGTGGCGATCGGGAGTTGAACACTCGACCTCTCAAGCCAACCTCTTTTTCTACCTACCTACCCTTCTACCCTCTAACCAGTTAGTCTACTATTATTCTTTAAGAGGATTTTGAAGAGGAATTAATTTATTTACATTCTCATGTGTAGGTGAAAAATCAATACAAAAATCTCATGCAGGGAGTATTTCTTGCCAAAATAATGTTAAAATTCAAATATGAAATATTCTTTGCTTAAATATTGTTTTCCAAATTAATTTCAAGAAAAAGAGTGGGGATCGGGAGTTGAACACTCGACCTCTCGACCCACCCTTTTTCCTATCCTAACTACCCGACTCTACCCCTACCAATTACTCTATGTTATTCCTTGAGAGTGTAAGTGTAAATAAGGGCATAAGTTAAAGATAATCTTATTTCCTTTTGAAATAAATTATTAAGGGAATGGAAATATTGTATGTGATAAAGATTACTATGTTAGGGTTGTTATTGAATTTACACCTACCCTATGTTGAGTTCTTTAAATGTTTTCATGAACTTAGGGTAAATGCCCCCTTTTAAAGGATGAATTGTAAAATCCTTTACCCTAATGTTTTTAATATTTCTATGATTACATTGCATTATATTTGTAGATATATTTTAAAAATAAATATAAATGCATTATGTATTATCTTGAAAATAAAAACAAAAAATTCTAAATATAATGTCATATTTTATCTAATGTTTTAAGTATAGTCTTATTAATGTGATTTCTTATGTTTTTGATAATTAATGTGGGTAACATATAATTAATATTTAATTTTTATTTACACTCCACTTTATTTATCAAATACATTTATAAAGTATGACATGAATTTATTTTCAAATAATTATTAATTAATAAATAAATAATAAATGTCTTTATGAAAGCCTAATATATTATGAATGTAATTATTTTTGATTTTAGGTTTTAAGATTATCTAATGTTAGGTGTTTTTGTGCAGGAAACTAAACGTCGGATTATTATGCACGAACACTGAAAGTATAATAAATCAAACTTATTGCACAAGAAATATTTTCCTAAGAACCATTATGGTTTAATTTATATTTTTGGGGTTAGTTGTCGGGATTAGGTTTTTATGAAAGGGTATGTCCTTTCACGGGAACTTTTGAGAACCATATAAATTAAGTCAAAATAAACTTAAAAGATTATAATGAGATTTTTTGGAGAATTAATTCCAGGAGAGAACGAATACTACAAATATGAGTCATTATGTACAAATATTCAGATGTCAAATGAGATAAGTTTTATTCTGCTTTCTATGATTATATTGTTATTGATTTCCAGTTAGTCTTTCAGATATTCTCTCTGTCAGAGTGCCTTGTTATGTTATATTCCTTGATTGTGTAATTCAATTTTAATACATACAATTTGAATATCAATAGTTAGATCTGAGCATCTTCTATTGTTCTTGTTGGTCTCCTAATTCAAGTTAAATTTGATAAGATTAATTGTGTTTATTATATTGAATTGTAATTCAAGTGGAATCCTACGAGGTGATGATCTTGTTTTACTAAAAGCAAGTTTTTTAAAATCGTCTTTGATTGTACATAGGACTGGATTTCTTGACTCTATAACCCATATTTCAAATAGGCACTGATCTTGTTATTTGGATATTATCTTCTGATTCATATTTTGTAGCTTTGTTGATAATTAAATTAATTTTCAGAGCATTTATTATATTAGGGTTTTTTAGGGATAATTCAAATTTAGTTTAAAGTTTACATATTAAATAATATAGGGAGATTATATTGTTGCCTCCAAGGATGGTTTACCACCTTGGGAGGAGATTTGATTGTCTGTGTATGCAATTAGGCATCATAGAAGATTATTTAGTTTGAAGTGGAATCAGGCCTATCAGCCTTGGCCTAACGAAGCCAAAATTATAGAGGTACTAGTGTGTACCTGTCAGTTGGCCAAATTTGATCCTTCATTTTTGGGCACCAATAGTTTGTACAGAGGTGTGAACCCTTCCAAAGGTTTTCTTCTAAGATGAAATTTTCAGGAGCTTTGCTTTTAAGTCCTATGACTGTTGAAGCACCTTTTTCCCGATGGGGCCTTGATTTTATTGGTGAATTCATAGACAAATCCAGTGGAGGCCATAGTTGGATTCTTGTGGCTACAGACTATTTTACAAAATGGATAGAGTCAGTTCCATCAAAAAGGGCTACCAACAAGGTACTAATGGATTTCTTGATGGATAATATTCCAAATTTTTTTGGTGTTCCCACTAAGTTAATCATGGAAAATGCCATGTTTTTTAGATCTGAGGAGTTTAAGGACTTCTATGAAGACTATGAAATTATTGTATCTTATTCCTCCCCATTTCAACCTCAAGAAAACGGACAAGCTGAGTCTAGCAACAAAAGCACCATGAAAATCATTAAGAGGATTTTGGAGAAAAATAAAAAGTCTTGGCATTCAAAATTGAAGTTAGCCCTTTGGGCTGACAAGGTAACAGTGAAAAGAGAAATAGGGGTGTCCCCTTTTGAAATGGTCTATGGAACTCAGGCAAGGTTGCCTTTAAATAATCTGTTACCTATGTATAAATTTTTGCAAGAAGAAGAGTTTGAAGAACAAGAACCCATGATGGAGAAGATGAATCAATTGGTGGAACAGTCCAAGAACAGTCCAAGTACTTGTTTGAAAAAAGAGTAACTAAAAGAAAATTTCAGATAAATGATATGGTGTTTCAGTGGAATGCTAGGAAAGAAGAGAAGGGAAAACATGGTAAACTTGAATCATTGTGGATGGGCCCCTTTGTAGTCTAGGAATTTCATGGTCAAGATTCTTATTTTATGGAAGACCCTAATGGTGAGATACAAGAATTGCCAGTGCATGGACAATTCCTGAAACATTATTTCTCATAAATTTCTTTTTCCATGCATAGTAGAATAGGTTTCCCTATTTTAGTTTGGTTTTGTATCGTGTGCATGTATAGTTTTGCTTCAGTTTGTGGTATGTCTCCTAGAGTTTTGGTTTCTAATGTTAATCTTATAATTAAATTTCCTCAGTCGAAGCCATTGTTAGCACTGTATATTGAAAAATTTTCAAATTCCAAGCTTTGGCAATTTTCCCATGTCTTTTCATTCAAAATCCATGTCTCTTCATGCCAAAAAGTCAAATTGTGGTAAAGTCTTCAAAAATGCCTTGTTTCAAGCATCAGTCATGCAGTCACGCTGGCTTTTCAAGTATCTTGCTAAGTGAGCGAGTGAGCGACGAGTCATTTTGGGTTGAATCACGCAGTCATGATCATGTCTAGATGAGCTAAGTTAGCAACGTGAGTGAGAAACATGGTCATTAAAATGTGTTAATCACACAGTCGAGATGTCTTTTTGATGTCAAGTTGTTAGTCAGTGACTAAGCGAGCTAAAACAATTTTTTAGTTGTTCACTTGTGAAGGTCTAAGTCTTTTGTTAAAAAGCTCAGCGATTTAGTGAGCAATTAGGTTTTGGTGTATCACACAGTCGCAGTGATCTTATGTCTTTGGTTTTTGGGTACGTAACTGAGTGAGAAATATAAAGTAAAGTCTAGTCATTCACTAGAGCTAAATTTTTGTTCATATCTTTTGAGCTAGCGAGTGCATGAGGAAGTTAGGTTATAAGTGTCACTCACTCGTTCGAGTTCTAACTAATGTTCTTTTTGTAGTGCAAGTAACCGATGGATTATGTTTTGGTCATCAGATGGGTCCACTCACTCAGTAGCGCAAGAAGTTTTCAAGGTTTTAAAGTGTGTGAGTGCACAACTAAAGAAATCATGTTGGTTACCGCTCACTCACAGATGATGTGTTGATTAAATTTTTGAGCCCGCGAGTGCACGATGAAGGAAATTGGAGGTTGTCACTCAGTCACTCATGAAGGAAGGTAAGTCAAAAAGGATCAGCAAGTGAGAGATTTATGAATTATAAATTTTTTGTGAAGATACTCGCTCAATCATGAAGGATCTAATCATGAAGAATTTTCAGTAGTGAGTGCGCAACTGTGAATAAAAAAAAGGGTCATCGCTCACTCGCAGATAGTTTTGAGATGAAATATTTTTCAGTGTGAGTGAGCGACCAAGTGAAAAGTGCATAAGGAAAATGGTCATTGCTCACTCTTGGAGGTAGAAAAACAAATCAAAAAGGCACAACGACTGTGCAAATAGAAAATAACTCATGAATATTTTGAGTCATCGCTCACTCGGGCACATCCAAGCATGATGAGCTAGAGGTCAGCGAGTGTGCGACCAAGGAAGGATTGAGTGATAAAATTTTACTCGCTCACTCTCATGGGTTTCAAAAAAGTAAAGTGTTGAGCAATGAGTCTGTGATTGATATAAGGAATAGTGCTATCACTCACTCATGCAAGTGAAAGTGCAAAGGATAAAGAGGTAGCGAGTACGCGATTACTAAATGATAAAGTTGCCATCTAGGTCATCGCTTAGTCGCGAATGACATAAGCTCAAGAAAAGAAGAGACCGTGAGTACGCGACTGGTTATAAGGAAAGGTCTTATCTCTCACTTGCAAGGATAAATTGGAATGTAAGCAAAGGATGATGAGTAAGTGACAAGTTGACAAGTGGTTCATTCTAGGCTTATGAAGGCAAAAAGAGAAAAAGTGAGTACTCTTTTCCAGTAGGGATCAAACAGTGTGAATTAATGACAAAATTAGTTACAGAGAGATGATTGTATGACACTGCAAGTGCAAATAATTTGGCATTCAAGTGGACAAGACGCCGATTAGATGAATATAAATATGAATGATTGAGCTTGATTTTGTACAACTCTCATTTATGCCTTGAAGATTTTGCTGTGAAAGCAATAGAGCTTATTTATTTGAGATAGAAATTTGAGAAAGAAATATGAGTCAAGCTACTACCAATGCGGCCTCACAAGGGTTTAAGAAGAAGAAAGTTGCATTAAAGAAGTATGTGGAAGAATTTTCTGAGTTTTTGCCCAGAACATTGATTGCAAACAATGCAAATTGGGATGAATGGAAGGATATATGGTGCCAGTGGAGAAATCCAATTACTCCAAATTTCTCTGGTAATACTCTGTTCCATTATTTCTAGAATAATAGGGTTAAAGTAGTTCCTATTTACAATCCTTGGGAACTAAATATGGAAAAATTGATTGTGCTTGATGTTTACGTTGATATAGGCCTTATTAAGGAACTTGCTAAGAATTATTGCCCTATAGCTAGGGTAATCAAAAAGAAAAACAAAGAGACCCTAGTGTCCATAGATAGGAGATCAGTGGTAGAGGTCTTTGTGATCATTGGTGCATTATGCACAGAGAATGATTTTTAAAAAATTCAGGAAAATTACAAAAAGAGAGAGAAATTGATCAAGAAGTTTGATATGCCCAGATTCATGCCTAGGGTAGATAGAAATTTGGTGAAAGTCCCAGATAATCTTAAACCACCTTTTGACTTATCCCTTTTCCACCATTACATGAAATGCACAATATATGGCTTAACCAGAGTACTAGGTTTTGATGGAGATTCTATAGTGCCCTAGGATGTACTCATGATGGCCATGGATATCCAGCACCTGAAGGTCAATACCGATTATGACTATGTGGGATACATAGTTGAAGCTATACATGCTGTATTGGTAGAAATACAGTCAGATGCCCCTGTACAAAATTTTCAACATTATTCACATTTAATGTTTATGATTCTATATTTTAACAGGGAATCCATGGATAAAGAGCTTGAACTATTTGTTTCAGATTATGGTGTCAGTGCACCAATCCAAAGGTGGACCAAGGTATGAGACAACTCATCTATGAATTCATCTTTTGTATGTTTCTATAATTGGATTATGGATCCAAATTTTGATTTATTGGGAACAAATAGGGAGAGGTTTCCAATTGAGGTTAGAAGATTTTTAAGACCTTGGAAATATATCCAAAATTGGCCAATTACTCATAACTGGGGTGATTTTTTCTTCTTTTATCAAGTTACTATCATAAGGGTATATGGTTGTTCACAACCACCTCACATTCTCCGTAAGTTTTTCCCTCTTAGGGTTTCCTTTTTAGAAATTATTTGGTAGATTACATGGGTTGCTAAAGAGTTTTTAGATGGACATAAAAATGGTACTTTTGTCCCTAGGTTATGGGTGGGTTTTGATTTCTCTATTGGGAAGAGGGTTTTTGATCTAATTAATGATTTCCTGAAGTAGTATAGGATGTCCACAACATTAGTTAGGTTATGTGATCCAGAAAAGTTTGTAAAAATAGCCTTGAAGTCTATGACTCCTTGGAAAAAAATAAGAGATCATGAGCCACTGGATGATGAAGATATTGTAAGGAACAAGTTGGATAAAGCTGAAGTCCAGGAGAGGAGAAGGAAATGGAAAGACCCTCTTAGGGAAAAATCTGATTGGAAGGAATCAGACAAAAGTTTTTCCATTTTTTTCCCTAACCTCTCATACTTGCAGAGAATGGAGGAGATGCTTAAGTCTTAAGATACATTAATGGCACAAGTACCACAATTCAGTGCTAAAGATGCACAATCCCAAGGATCTCCTCGTGCTATTGCACTGCATGATCAGGAGCATTTGGAACAACAAGAAGAACAACATCAAGAAGAGGAAGAGGTTGGTGAAGAGGCTACTTCTACCAGAGAGCCACCCAAGAAAAAATAGAAAACAAAGCACAAAATGGTGCAAGATAGGAAGAGCATGGCCAAGGCTGTGATAACAGAGCATGGAAAATATTTTACGAAATTAAAAAGGCAAATGCAAAAGGAACCACAAGCTGAAGGTCATGGGGATAATCAAATGGTATTATTTGGAGAAGATGATGAGAGAGTAATGATGGAAAATGAATTCATGAAAGATGATGAATTCATAAAATCTGAAGAATTCAAGAGCTTCTTAATAAAAATGAAGCAAAAATATTTAAGGCAAAGCATGATCACAGGTTAAGGGAAGGAGGAGAAAAATGAGGTGATTGTGAAGACACTCTAGGATTATGATCCTAAGAGTGAATTGATCACTGTGGATCAGGATAGATTGCTGGTACAAAATAGTGGGGTACTATTGATGCCTGGTTGGGACTTACAATCAACATTTATTATAGGTCAAATTAGAAGATAGGAAGACCCTCTAATGAAAATAGAGATTGAGATTGATGAGGTTTTGAAGGGATCAAGGTTTGATCCTAAGTCTAAGACTTTAGCCATTTGGTCTTTGGCCCTTGAAACACAGAAGCCTCTGGTTATGACTATAAGGGAGGAGAAGAGAGCTGAAAGAATGATCTAGAATATTGCACAATACCACTAATACTGAGTTTTCCCAACTTATGACTCAGGTATCCTTCATGAATTTGGAAAAAATAGAGGACTTGTCAAAAAGATATGAGACAACTTTTGGCCAAATGATGGCCCTGGAAAAGAAGCATGAAGAAGTGGTTCATAACCACACCTTGGAGGAAGAAATAGAAAAGTTAAAGGAAGAATTGGAATAAAGTAAGAAGAATGCAGCCCCTCAGGAAGTAGCAAAAGATGAGACAAATGCTGTAGTGGAGACAAAAGAGGACTCAACACTGGCATAAGGCCAATCTAAAGAGATGTCACAAGGGCCAAGTATTGATATTATGTCTATTAAACTGCCTATACTACAACATCGAATTAATGTTTTGAAGGGAAAAATTGAAGTAGTATACACATTGTATGGCTCACTCCAGGAAGCTTCAAAGAAAATAGCTGAATCCATGACATTTTTGGAGCCCACTTTCAAGTTCTGGTCAGGAAAATCCAGAGTAATGGATAAATTAAAGACAACTATATTGTATAGTGATGAATTTCCTGACAAAGTATTTGACACTATTGAGATAATTAGTGAAATGAATGATAATTATGCATTCTTCAATGGAAAACCTAAATTAATTGGTAACAAGTTGTAGTTATTTGGTGATAAGTGCTCTCCATTGGTTCCAAAAATTTATGATGAATCAGGTATGTTGAAATCACAATCAGAATGTAAAGCAAAATTTGATGAATTGTTTAAAGACGAAGAAATGAAACAAGACCTAGAAAAGGATACCAATGTAGAATATTGCAATGAATTGATTGATAACCTTTTCAAGGTTGAAACAGATATGATAAAATTTGTTGCTGAGGCCAGAACAACCGTGGATGCAAGGTGGATGGAAGCTGTTACCAAGCGGGAACACGAGAAGAATTTTGAGTGGCCCACTTCCAAGGAGGTGAATAGGTGGGAAGCGAAGCTGAAAGGATAGCAAAGATATTTACAAATGTAACAACAAATTTTTTTCAGACTTTGCATAGATACTGCCACCCGTGTTCTATTTTAATGTTGTTTTTCTATCAGTTGCAAAAGTTGTTGCAAGGATTTTGTAAATCTTTCCCATGTAGTCTATAGCTTGTTGCATCCTTAGATATAAAAGGATCCCCAGATTACTAGGAAAAGGAAAGCCCTTTTTCATTTGGGAGTACAAATTCAAGTTATATAAACTTTGTTTTAAGATCGATATATTTGGAGTAGGGTTTTGAAATTTATTGTTGAATGTAATAGCAACTTTTGATCATGAATACAAATGAAATCCATCAATAGTTTTTGAAACATATGATGAGTATTTTGTCTTCATTGTTGTGTTCTAAATTTTATTTAAATTGAATGCTCAAGGAATGTTCAATTTATACGTCTGTTAGGCAGATTTTGAAATAGTTTTGGGGTTCTTTCAAGGAAAGATTAAAATTGCCTTAGGGTTGTTTGAGTGAGATTCAGGGTTTATAATGAATTTGATGAATTAAGTTGTCATATGTGCAAAGGTAGATATATAAGGTATATCTATTTTTATGTTAGATTTGTCATTGTTTTAAGTTCTTGTTCATGAGAAATTGGTTATGAATATTCATAAGTGACTCCATACCTAGGATAAAACACTGGTCTGATTTCCATTGAAATAGTTGACTATCACTTTTAAAATTGATCTTTATCTTTATGTTTTGATCTGTCAAATAAATGTTGTAGAGGTCAATCCCTGTAATTCCATTCATATCTGCTAGAATGAATTTTTGATTTGATTATTCTAAGTTAGATGGGTATTCCCGCCCAAGTTTATGGAGCTCAAAGTGTAGAGGGTTTAAAAACCCTATTTCTGTCATTCTATATCTTGCTTGATTAGTGTCTAGGATAAATAGAGAAAGCTCATTAAGAGTATTTCATATGTCAAAAAGAAAAGGAACTAACATGTCCCTTATACTGATACAGGTCACAGATATTGAAAATGGGTGAAATCCCCAAATCAAGAGGCAACTCCACATCATAGGCATTCTTGCCATACTTATGAAAAATCCTCAGTGGTCCTATCTTCTACACGAGTAGCTTAGTTGGCTAATCCTTGGGTAGCCTTTCCTTTCTGAGATAGGTAGGTACTAGATCTTCTACCTTGAACTGCGAATCCCTTCTTGTCTGATCATCCTTGGACTTATACTTGTCCACTTGCTTGTGTAAAGTCTTGTTGACTTGATCATGAAGCTCCTTCATCTGTTCTGCAAATGAATCCCCTTGGGCACTCCTTTTATCCTTCAAACTAAGATCCCTCAACTCTAAGATCCCTCTAGGATTGACCCCATATACTATTTCAAATGGGATTTTACCAGTACTTTTATTAATGGAGTCATTATAGGCAAATTCTACCTACCCTATGATGTGATCCCATGACTATCCATGTTTCTTAGTTAATCATCTTATCAAGTTCCCTAGTGACCTATTGACTACCCCCATTTTCGCATCTGACTGTGGATGGTAGGCTGAAGAGAAAGACAAGTTTGTACCCAACATTTTCCAAAGGGTCCTCCAAAAGTGACCCAAAAAATTACTATCTCTGTCACTTACTATATTTAGTGGCAATCCATGGATCCTTACAATGTCTCTAAAGAATAGACTTGCAATTTGGGAAGCATCAATGGTTTTCTTGCATGGAATGAAGTGAGCCATTTTGATGAAATGTTCCATCACCACAAGTACATTGTCACGACCCCTGGGTGTCTTTGGTAACCCCAAAACAAAGTCCATACTAAGGCACTCCCAAGGGCTTTGGGTATGGATAGGGGTTGGTACAACCCACTGTTATTACTTTGTCCTTTTTCCCTTTGAAAAGTCTGACATTTCTCTACAAATTTCCTAACATTTGACTGTAACTTAGGCCAATAGTAATGCCTATTCACTTGCTCCAATGTTTATCCACTCCAAAGTGGCCTCCCAAGCTTCCTTGGTGTTTCTCCTTCACAATATTCTCCCTCATTGAGCATTGAGGTATACACATGAGGTGTCCTTTAAACAATAGTCCTTCCTATAATATAAACTGATTGAATTCCACCTTGAACCCTTGTTGAAACTTTACACATGCCTCATACGCATCTTTGAAGTTATTATCCTCTTTGTAGAGGTCTTTCAAGTCATTCAACCCCACACTCTATAGTTGTATCTCATGTATAGTTAATACTCTCCAGCTAAGAGCATCTTCAACCTTGTTTCTAACCCCTTTCTTATGTTTGATGACAAATGTGTAAGCTTGCAGAGATTCTACCCACTTTAGGTGCCTCTAATTTAGTTTTTATTGCCCATTCAAGAAACTTAGAGAATGGTTATCAGTGTAGACCACAAATTCCCTATGTAGGAGGTAGTGTCTCCATTTTTTAAGGGCTTGTACCATATCATACAACTCCAAATCATAGGTGGATTACTTTTTTTTGGCCTCATTTAACTTCTCTGAAAAGAATGCCACGGAGTGTCCCTCTTGGCTTAACACTACTCCAATGGCTAGCTTGCTAGAATCACACTCCACCAAAAATAGCTGATTGACATTGGGAAACCTAAGGGTAGGTAATTCTTCTATCCTCTTTTTTCAATGTTTCAAATCCTTGGTATGCTTTTATAGTCCATTTAAACTGACATTTGATTCCACCTTTGATAGTGTTGATGATAGGGAAACATACACGACTGAAATTTCTTATAAATTTCCTATAGTAGGAGGCAAATCCATGAAAAATCCTAACATCCCCTATGGACCTAGGTGTAGGACATTCCAAAATTGACTTTGTTGGAGATTTGCTTCTGTGCAAATAATTGATTGTATGTTTGTCATTGATGACAACATATAATATACAACAATGTTCTATATGCAATTATCAGTACAGATGTTCTGGAGCTATGCATGTTCATTTCCATGGTTTATAAATGTTCTAGATGCTATGTGCATTCACACCAAGTCAAATATGAATTTTCAATTGAGTTATGCTAATCAGTTATGACAATTACAGAGACTGAAGACTATCTATGAAGAGCCGACGTAATTACATTATTTCTTGAGTTGCGCCAATATTTGGGATATGCGTGTTTGTATTCATGTTTAGTTATGAGTTAAAGATAACTATCTAAAGGTACCAACCATGTTCTATCATAATTGTGAAGTTGGAGTTAATTTGGTGGAGTCAACTTTGTGAAGTGTTGTGTCTATTCAGTCTGAGTTGCATGTTTCTAATTAGGTTGCGTGGTTGATGTGGATGAATAAAGAAGTATTGAAGGGACTCCTTGAGCCAATGAAGATCACATCCTTTGGAGAATATACTTATAGTAGTTCATTTGATGAATGCCAAGTGTGAATAAGAAGAATAAAGACAGAAAAAGTACAAAACATAATGTCCATTGTTTTGGGATTGTAGAGACATTTCATTCATCAAGAAAAGATCTATGTGAAGAAGAAGTGGAAGTATACAATACAATAGAACTGATCAAGACAACAGGTCTACTCAAACAGTTCATCTATCAGATATAGTGTATATCTGTTCTATTGAAGGTTGCAACCTTCATCATTTTAGCAGTGAGCTTTTGGACAGTGAGTCCTCACCCCTAACAAGGTTACTTGTAAAAGACTCCAAATAGGGTTTGACCTTTAACTAGGTCTCTATAATTATTGCATTGTAAAGAAAAACTCCTCACAGGGTTGCAAGATCTCTTAATAGGGATAATTATACTCAAGTACAATTCTTTGTGGGTGCTAATTCCCACCGGGTTTTTACCTATTTGGTTTCCTCGTAACCAAAATTTTTGTGTTCTTTATTGTGTTATCTGAATGTGCATTTGATTTATGTTAATTGATATCTAAGTAAAGAAAAGAATTAAAGTAGCTGATAACTAATTTACCCCCCCTCTCAGTTATCCTTTGGGACTATTCCAACAATTGGTATCAGAGCCAAGTGCCTTGGAGAGAAAGCCTAACAGCTTAAGGTAGATCAGATGGCATACTTCAGGAAAGAGAGTCCTAAGTTTGATGGAGAAAAATATCTTGACTGGAAGAAAAAAATGATAACACATCTTCAGTGCATTGGATTTGAGATCTATGAGATTTACACTCATGCAATTGAAGTTACCACCTTGAAAGACCTTGGAGAAGAAGACTCTACAATCAAACGAAAGGAAGTGTTCACTCAAAATACAATTGCCAAAGAAGCCCTAATCAGTGCCCTATCCGACAGTGAATTTTCTGAGATCAAGTAGGCAGATAAAGAATACTCTATTTGGAAATAATTAGAAGATATGTTTGAAGGAGACATCCAAGAAAAGAATGCACGCAGAAAGACATGGAAGAAAAGATACAACAACTTAGAGATGCTACCTGAAGAAAACATCAGAGTTTACAATCAAAGAATAAATGAAGCAGTTTCAAGTATCAGAAACAATGGTGGAGAAATTTTAGAGGATGATATAATGGACAAACTAATGACCACACTAACATAAGACTATGAGAGAAAGATCAATATCTTAGATGAGACTATGCAATTTTCAAAAGACTTCAAGATATAGAATTTGATCAGAAAAATATCTACATTTGAGATATAAAGATTGAAGACAAAACCCAAAAGTGAGACAGCTTTCAAAGCCTCAGTCCACAACAAGAAATCCATAAGCAACTCTAGTAATAATGAAGAAGTGGATACAAAACTAGAAGAAATAATTGCTATGATTTCCAAGAAAGAAAGAAAAGGTAAAGGAAAATATGAAGGACAACTACCATTCAAATGTTTTTCATGCAAAAAAGTTGTTCACTTTGCATCCAAGTGTCCTACAAGAGTCAAGAAGTTTAGATCAGATTACAAGCCCAAGTACACTAAGGAATGTTATCATGCTGAAGATGGTGTAACTGATGATGACTCAGGAGAAGATGAAATTGGTTTCATTGCCATTAAAGACGTTGAGAAGATGCTTGAAGAAATGGACAAAGAAGATGAAGAAAAAGAACAAGAGTTAGCATTAGTTTCAAAAGTTGACATCAAAACCAACTGGATCATTGACAACGGATGTTCACACCACATGACATGAGACAAAGATAGATTTGTACATTTGGACAAGTACAAAGGTGGTATGGTTAGATTTGGAGATAACACTTCCAAACCTATCATAGGCAGAGGTTCTATCACCTTAGATGGAAAGACTAAGATAGATGATGTTCTTTATGTTGATGGCTTACATTATAACTTACTAAGTGTTGGACAGTTTCTTGACAAAGGATATCAGTTGGAATTCAAAAACAACCAGTGAATCATTAACAACAAATAAGGAGACATGATTGCATCAGGATCAAAGACCAAAGGTAATGTCTTTCAGCTCAATTCAGAAGTAAGTTGTTTTGTTGCAAAAGTGGATGACAGTTGGCTATAGCACAAGAGACTTTGTCATATCAATTTTGACAACATAGTCAAGATAAGTAATGTAAAGGTATTAAGAGACCTTCCAAGTATTGCAAGAATAGTTGACACCATGTGCAGGGAATGTGTGATGGGGAAGCATGTGAGGACCTCATTCAGGAGCAAACAAGACTCTACAAAAAACAAATTAGATCTGATACATACAGACAGACCTATGTGGACCTACTCAAACAAGATCTTACTATGGAGAAAGGTATTTCATTTTTTTTTTTGATGATTTATCAAGGATGATGTGGGTTGGGTTCTTAAAAGACAAATCTAAAGCTTTTGATAAGTTCAAAGTGTTCAAATCTAAGGTTGAGAATGAATCTGGATTAAAGATAAAATGTCTGAGATCTGAAAGAGGAGGAGAATTCACCTCTGACCAGTTTTATGATTACTGTGAAGAACATTGAATCAAGAGATAGTTAAGTGAACCTAGAACCCCTCAGCAGAATGGTATTGTAGAAAGAAGGAACAAAATAATACTTGACACAATGCGCACTATCATGATTGAAGGAAAGGTTTCTCACACCTATTGGAGAGATGCGGTCAATACAACAATCTATACTATCAATAGAATACAATTAAGGCCAGGCACAAACAAGACACCCTACGAACTTTGGTTTGGTAATGTACCTACTATAAAATACTTCAAAATCTTTGGAAGCAAGTGCTACATCAAGAGAGATGATAGCATTGGCAAGTTTGATGCTAGAAGTGATGAAGGTATTTTTCTTAGTTACTCTACTAAAAGAAAAGGCTATAGATGTTTTAATCTAAGATTAAAGAATATCATTGAAAGTACTCATGTGAAGATTGATGAGAAGTTTATGATTCAAGAAAGATATTATGACTATGCTCCCATGATTGAAGATGAGCCTAGACCCATCAATAAGGACATAGTTATTGAAGAAATGTTTGACTGTATTGATGTTTCTTGTAACAATCCTGAACCAAGTGAAGAAGAATCACAGATTACAGATGAAAGTATCACTCCTAAGAACTTAAAATACACATCCAAATACCACTCTAAGGAAGATATCATTGGAGATCTGAGCGCAAAATTCTTGACAAGATCTAGAGCAAAAGGTTCAACCGTTGATGAAGAGGTATGCTTACTTTCACAGATTGAACCCTTACGTGTTGAAAATGCATGCAAAGATTCAGATTAGAAAAGTGCTATGCAAGAAGAATTAGATAAAATAATCAAGAATGAAACATGGGAACTGGTCCCTAGACCTCATGACAAGAACGTGATTGGAACAAAGTGGATATTCAGGAACAAAATAAATGAAGAAGGCACAGTGGTAAGGAAAAAAGAAAGATTAGTATGTAAAGGATATGCACAGAGAGAAGGAATAGACTACACTGATACATTTTCCCCTGTGAGTAGACTGGAAGCTATCAAGTTATTTTTGGCATATGAAACATTCAAGAACTTTAAAGTATATCAAATGGATGTCAAGTCAACTTTTTTGAATGGTGACTTGAAGGAAGAAGTCTACATAGAGCAGCCTAAAGGATTCAAACTTTCAGACAAACCAAACATGGTATGCAGATTAAAGAAAGCACTTTATGGACTTAAACAGGCCCCAAGAGCTTGGTATGAGAGACTTGATGGTTACTTAACAAAGATAGGATTTAGAAAAGGATCAGTAGATTGTAATTTATTCATAAGAGAGACAGATGAAGGATTACTACTCGTTGCTATTTTTTTAATGACATTATCTTTGGAGGTAATGACAAACTTAGTGCAGAATTTGCCAAAGAAATGAAAAGTGAGTTTGAAATGAGCATGATTGGACCTATCAAATATTTTCTTGGATTGAATGTAAAAAAAATAGATAAAGGCATATTCATAAATCAGTCTAAGTATGTGAAGGAGATATTGAAGACTTTCAAGATGGAAGATTGCAAACCAGTAAGCACCCCCATGATAACAAGAAGTAAAATTTCTAAAGATGATGATTCTACTACAGTTGACAAGACCCTATACAAGTCTATGATTGGAAAACTCATATATCTCACTCAATCTAGACCTGATATTTCTAATGGAGTTGGCATTGTTGGAAGATTTGCAGCTGAACCCAAGCAAAATACCTAATGGCAATAAAAAGAATGTTCAGATACTTAAAAGGGACTATTGACTATGGTTTATGGTATCCTAACTCAAATAATATACAAATTCATGTGTATACAGATGCAAATTGGGAAGGTTGTGTCGATGAAAAAAATAGTACATCAGGAGGAGTAGTATTTCTTGGAGACAGATTGGTCACTTGGACAAGTAAAAAGAAAAATTGTATCTCTCAGTCAACAAAAAAAGCTGAGTATGTTGTAGCAACATTGAATTGTTCAAAAATGGTTTGGATCAAATAGATGATTAAAGACTTTGGTATTCATATTGATTATCCTATTGTTATTCACTGTGACAACACTAGTGCTATCAATATGTCAAAGAACCCTGTGATGCATGCAAAGACAAAACACATTGAGATCAAATACCATTTTCTAAGAAAAAAGTTGCAGACAGAGAAGTAAAGTTGGATTATGTGAGCACTAATGAACAATTAGCAGATATTTTTATAAATCCATTATCAAAAGATACTTTTGAGTATCTCAGGGAGAAGTTGGGAGTAATTCCCTTTCCCGAGTCTGATTAGAATTTGCAGTAAGAACATCAGTCCTTGGTGACTGATGAATGGTTGAGTACTCTATTGTTGGAGTAGTACCTGTGCTTAATGGTGTTTAACACCCTTTGTCATTGATGTCAAAGGGGGAGTATTAGTAAGGGGGAGCATATACTCTGGGGGAGTATACAAAGAAGCAATAGTGAAGAGGAAATTTTGATGAGGATATTGAGAAGATTGTAAAAAGAAGGAAGACACTTTGAGTTGATAACATCATATGTAGCCATCAATGTCAAAGGGGGAGATTGTTGGAGATTTTCTTCTGTGCAAATAATTGATTGTATGTTTGTCATTGATGAAACCATATAATATACAATAGTGTTCTATATAAAATTATCACTACAGATGTTCTGGAGCTATGTGTGTTCATTTCCATGGTGTATACATGTTCTAGATGCTATGTGCATTCATGCTGAGTCAAATATGAAGTTTCAGTTGAGTTATGCTAATCAGTTATGATAGTTACAGAGACTGAAGACTATCTGTGAAGAGCTGACATAATTACATTATTTCTTGAGTTGCACCTATCTTTAGGATATGCGTGTTTTTATTCATGTTTAGTTATGAGTTAAAGATAATTATCTAAAGGTGCCAAACATGTTCTATTAGAATCGTAAAGTTGGAGTTAATTTGGTGGAGCCGACTTTGTGAAGCTTCGTGTCTATTCAGTCTGAGTTGTGTGTTTCTAATCAGGTTGTGTGATTGATGTGGCCAACTAAAGAAGTATTGAAGGGACTCCTAGAGTTGAAAAATATCACATCCTTTGGAGAAGATACTTATAGTAGTTCATTTGATGAACGCCAAGTGTGAATGAGAAGAATAAAGATAAAAAAAGTATAAAACAAAATGTCCGTTGTTTTGGGACAGTAGAGACATTTAATTCATCAAGAAAAGATCTATGTGAAGAAAAATTAGAAGTATACAATACACTGGAACTGATCAAGACAACAGGTTTACTCAAATAGTTCATCTATCAGATATAGTGTATATCTGTTCTACTGAAGGTTGCAGCCTTCATCATTTTAGCAGTGAGTCCTCACCCCTAATAGGGTTACTTGTAAAAGACTCTTAACAGGGTCTGACCTTTAACCAAGTCTCTATACTTATTGAATTGTAAAGAAAAACTCCTAATAGGATTGCAAGATCTCTTAACATGGATAATTATACTCAAGTACAGCTCTTTGTGGGTGCTAATTCCCACCAAGGTTTTTACCTATTTGGTTTCCCTGTAACCAAAATTGTTGTGTTCTTTGTTGTGTTATATGAATGTGTATTTGCTTTATGTTAATTGATATCTAAGTAAAGAAAAGAATTAAATTAGTTGATAACTGATTCACTCCCCCCTCTCAGTTATCCTTTGGGACTATTCCAATAGACTTAACCTTATCAGGGTCCATCTTCATGTATCCATTAGCAACCACAAAACCAAGATAGACTAATTCAGTTTTTAGGAACTCACACTTTTCTTGATAGATCATCAACTTCTCTTGATGTAGCCTCCTCAATACCATCTCCAAATGCTTCATATGCTCCTCCTTGGACCTGCTAAATATCAAAATTTCATCAATATATACTATTACAAACTTACCAATAAAATCTGCTAGCACTTCATTCATGAGCCACATGAATGTGCTAGATGCATTAGTTAGGAAAAATGGAATTAATAACCACTCATACAACCCTTCATTGGTTTTGAAGTTTGTTTTCCACTCATCACCAGGCCTAACCCTGATTTGGTGATATCCCGACTTCAAATCCACCTTGGAAAAATAACATGAACCTCCCAAATTGTCCATCAAATCCTCAATCCAAGGCATTGGGAATCTATATCTGATTGTAATCTTGTTTATATCCCTAGATTCCATACACATCCTCCATTTTCCATCCTTCTTAGGTGCAAGGATAGTTGGCACAACACAAGGACTCAAACTCTTCCTTATTAGTCCTTTTTCCAACAAATCTTGAATCTGTTTTGCTAGCTCTGCATTTTGACTTGGTGTCATCTTATATGCTGCTTTGTTTGGAAAATTTTCTCTAGGAATGAGGTCTATCTGATGACTCACATCCCTTATGGGTGGTAGCGCACTTGGAAAACCATTATCCACTATGTCATGATATCTTTCCAACAATGATTGTACCTCTGGTGTTATGCTGGCTTTCTCTTTGGTATCCTCCTTTGGCTTCACTATCACTGCACAACAGACTCCTTTCTCCTCCTTCATAGATTTTAGAAACTCCTTTCCACTCAAGATCATCACACTGGTTCCCACATGCTTCTCCTCATTAGGTTCCTACAATGGATCCATTTTAAACTTCTTCCCTAGCTTGGTGATTACATAGTTGTTCTTTTCTCCATCATGGATAGCCTTCATATCATATTGCCAAGGTCACCCTAAAAGAAGATGACATGCATCCATGGGAAATATGTCACATAGGACCTTGTCCTTATACTCACCTATTTCAAACTCCACCAAGGTTTTTTCATCTACCACTATTTGTTGACCCTTGTTTAACCATGAAACTTTATAGGGTGTGGTATGAGGTATCCTTCTAAGCTTCAGTTTGTCCACTATCTTTGTTGATACTATATTCTTAGTGGATCCAGAGTCCACTATCAATTTGAAAATCTTTCCATGAGACCTACAAGTTGTCTAAAACAAATTATTTCTTTGAGGTGGCTCTATGGTATTAGGTACTTTCAACAAAGTCCTTCTCAACATGAGATTCTCTCCATCCATTACTAGCCCTACCTTGGAAATGGGAGAAGTGACACTTTGTGTATCATCCTCTTGTACCAACTAATTCCTTCCATCTCCCATAGAATATGAGGTAGCCTTTTTAGGACATCTACCCATTGTGTGACCCACTTGATTGCAGTTATAACACCTTCTAGTGAAGACTGAATTAGATCTTCCTTGAGACTGAAACCTACCTCTTAGTGGTCCTCTTCCTTTGTATCCCCCTCTTTGAAAATATCTTTTGAACTAATTACCTCCACTCTTATCCATAGACTAATTCTCCTCTAGTCTATTTGGGCTTTGTCCTCTACCAAAATTACTCCTGCCTCTGAATCCTCTATTATTTTTACCACCTCTTACTCTTTGATGGAATTCATTCCTCCTTCTATCCTTATCCTTTTCTCTCAAAGATAACTAAAAACACTTGTGAATACTGTCAGGAGCCATCATACTAATTTCATCTTGTATCCCTTGTCTCAACCCATTGAGATACCTTGCTACCTTGCTACCTTCTCCATTTCTTCTTATTTTCTTCTAGCCCTTAGTCTCAGTTTTTGAAACTCCTCAGTATAGGCACTTAGTGTCATCTCCTTTTGTCTCAAGTTCTGCAACTTTTGATACATCCAAATCTCCTAGTCAGTAGGCAAGAATTGTGTCCTCAATCTGATCTTCATCCTCTCCCAAGAAACTATCTTCTTCTTTCCATTTGTTACCCTATCATCCTACATCATGTTCCACCACACCAATGTAGATCCTTTGAGTCTAGCCTTGCATAGCTAACTCTATTTTCCTCTAATACCTTCTTGTAATCAAACTGGTTGTCTATGGCCTCTAGCCAATCCAGTAACTCCTCACCATTCAAGCTGGCATAGTAGTAAGGTATATGTTCCATAATATATTTATTAATGGAATTAAAGGCATCCAAGAATACCTTTTGATCTTTATCCATCTTAGGTTCCTTACCTTTTTTATATGTCTCTTCTGACTGACTTTCATTATCTTCATCACTCTCATCTCCCCATTCAATGATCTTCTTTTTACTCTTTGTCTCTGTCAAGTTTTCTTTTGGAAATAGTTCTTGGACCAAGTCCACTATGGAATCCTTACTCATTTCCTTAGGTGGCAATCTATCAACCTCATGGATTCCTACTTCTTTAGACATACACCAAGCTGTTAAGTTATGGCTCTGATACCATTCTGATGCAAAGGGTTTAGAGCTCTAGTGATTTCTTTCCCCAAAGTACTCCTAATATCTCCTAATCATCCAATGATTATTTCTCCATGTGTTCTTCCCAAATTTGGATCTCCAAGATCCTCTTTATCAACATCTCCTCCAAGGTGTAGTTGATTTGTTGAAGATTCAAACACTTCTAGGCACAACTAGTCCTACTAGCTCTTCAATTACCTAGACTCCTTCACTAGCTTTCCTCCTAGAATCCCAAACCCCTGATTAGGATCTTCCCATACATTCACTTAGGCCCTTGTATATGTTCTTGGACCATTAATAGGTCTTTATAACCCTTTCCCACACTTCTCGATACTTAACCAATTCATTTGGCATCACATTCACTAGGAGGCCTAATTGGCTTGTTTCCTAGTAGATCTAAGTTCACTATTTTTGGGATAATGCTCCCAAATCCTCCAAACAACCCCATAGAAGACCTTGAAAATTTTCAAGGCATATATCAACCCTGTCATAATCCAAAATATTAGCTTCTGAATGCACCCACAACCCTAGTTTCTATCAGGCCCTAGTTTTTAGCCTATTAATTAGGCCTCTGGACCAGTCTTGAGCAATTGTCACCAAATTGATCTCAAAACTTCATTTCACCTCCTCCCACATTTTAATCCTTCAAGGAGACTATCTAGGGATTTTTCAAATGCCTCTAAGTATTTTCCCCAAGATCATGGGTGCTCAAACCAAATCCTTCTTCACCCTGTCTAGGCTCACCTGTTCCTAACAGTCAGCCATAGGGAATCAAACTTGGTCTTGAAACCTCATTGCAACAACAAAAAGGAAAAAAAAAACCTTATTTATATAATCTAACCCTCCATCCCCTATGGTTTCAGCCATTTCCACTTGTGGCTGCTTAGGTTAGAGCCATTTTTGGCACTGAGACTCTACAAATGGAATTACATACCAGTGACCTTGAAATTAATGTAACTCTCTACTCCTAGAACTTCAAAGAAAAATAAAGTATGAAAAATAAATCTAACATGAAACACTACACCCCCATGGGGTCTGATCTCCTTGCCTAATTCATACACATCTGTATAGAATGCATAAAGCTCTGTGAATTACAAAGATACAGTCAAAGGCATCCGTATAGAAGTACCAAAAACAAGTTTTACAATCCAAAATTTCATTAACCTCTCAGAATCATCAAATCCATGCTAATATACCAAGCATGATCAATTAAAACTACTCTAACTTCATTTTGCAACTTCTTGTCAAGATGTTGCAAAAGTTGCTTGAGCAACTTTTACATTTTGAGCAATTTGACTTCTGGTGTCAACTTGATGGTCATGATTGACTTCTATGACCATAATTAGGATATTTAGGATCCCAAGATACATCCTAAACTCAAGATACACAAAAATAACACATTTTGGCTTTCTAGGTAAAAATGACCATAAAAAACCTAGTGAGCACTCTTGGCTCTTACAAACATGAACTTGATCAACATTGCATCCAACCTATTGGATCTTATTCCAATCCAAAAAACAACACCTTTTACCACCCTAAAACACACTAACACATCAAAATGGGAGGTGCTCTGCACCACAAACTAGGGATAAATGACCTAGGGAACTCTCAATTACCTTTGATGATGTTGAGACTATTAAGGCTCCTGATGGTGCCCTTTATATTTGTGCTAGTATTGCTAAGATACCTACACATGGTTGTCTTGTTGATCCCACATCTTTAATAAATGTCATTACTGAGGAAAACCTTTTTATGAAAAACTTACAACATGATTTTTATGATCCATCTGATGCATGGATCCAAACTTGTAATGGTTTTCTTTATCCTGCACTTGGTTCTATTAACTTGCCCATTGAACTTTATGGCAAAGTTGTAGATACTACCTTAATTTTTGTTCCTACTTCTAATTGATTTCAAGTCAAATTTAGTTTTCCTTGGATAACTTCTATGCATGCTATTGCTTCTCCTATTCATAAATTTCTTAAGTTCATTCATAATGGAGAAGTGAAAATGACAAATCATAGTTTGTATCAACCTTCTAGGCCTAGAGATTTTGCTATTCTTGATTTCTTTTGGCCTTCATTACCTAATTCATGTACTCCTTGCCTTGACAACCTTTTTCATTCATATCAAACCTATAAACATCGCAAGATTTTCGAGTTAAGCATGCCTCAAATAGATCTTAGGCGTGGTATTTTTCCCATTCCTTCTATACCTCCTTTATCCATTATTGCTAACTCTATTACTCAACCTCCCAGTGTCGCTTCTCAGCCTACTATGAATCCTACCAATCCTCCTATGGAACCTATGAAGGAACCAGTTGTTATTCCTCCTAGTTCTCAACATGTGTCAAACAAAGTGAAGCATAAAAAATCTTCTAATGAATGTCGTAAGAAGAATAGAGCTAATGCTAGGGCTCATGCTTCTTTTCTTCAAAATTATTTACCTTCTTTTGTCCAACCTATGCCTAATGTGTTGGAATATTTTAATAATGATGTTAAGATGAATGAGCATGATGACCCTATTCCCATCTTAGATCCTATTTTATTTTATCTTGATGAGGAGGATACTCTTGATGATCCTATTGATCCTAGTGATGAATATGAGACCATTGATCTTGATACTGATTTACCTCATATGCTTTCAACTCAATTGATAATTAAAACTAGTATTGAACATTGTGATTCTCAAGAGGATCCTTGTTTGGAACTGGCTATTATTCCTACTGTATTGGATATAGTCACTCTTGCGAGTTTCCCACCTTCCCTAAATGATATAAACCAAGATGGGGAAAGTAGGCTATGCACCTAATTGGCTTATCCTTCATGGTAGCCCTTTTTTTGTTTTCCTTCTCTATTGTGCTTCTCCCGTAATGTGTTTGCTAAATGTTTGTTAGAATCTTTTATACAACCCTTGTTACTTTGTTGGTGCAAGGTGATAAAGGAATCAAACTAGTTGTATAATTCCTCTATATGTATCTTTACTCTTCTATATGTTTTTTTCACGTTATTTTGTAATTATGCTATTGTTCATAAATGTTTTCCTTGTGTAGTCCACTTGGATCTGCGACATGGTAACACTGATTCTTTTTGGTCTAAAAACACTCTTCTTCGTAACTCTTGAGTTTTCTTTCCTCCGTTGTGATTGTAGTTCTACTTTCTTTAGGGAATGATTTTAATTAATTTGCAATAATATCATATCTATATATACATATTATCTTATGATCATACTGACCCCACAATAGGTAGATCCCTTATGTGTTCTTTGTATGTTTATGTGGTATTTCCCTTGATTTGTCTTCATTTGGGGGCATCTTATAGTGGAAACATAATTGGTAGAGTTGTTTATGTTTCTGTTAAAGCCATTGCTCTTGTTAAAGTGTTAGAAATGACTTTAACATGGGGGCATATGCTCTACTCAATTTTTGTACACTCACACATTCAAAATATTTTCAAAAACTTAAAATTTTTTCCCTTTATGGATTAAAGACTAATCCTTAAAGAACAAATTTTTACCTTATAGGATCTCTTGATCCCTCCAGTTTAAATTTATACGGATCTCTTGATCTCTCCAGTTTCAATTTATAATTTTTTGATCCCTTAAGGTTGGAAGGTGTCCTTAAGATTGGATCTACTTGATGGGTTGACTAGTGAGTAGCCACATTCACTAGGCGGTTCAACTCCATCTTTCCAGTTGCATTGTTTCCTTGTGTGGTTCACAATGGGACATAAGTTCTCATTGGGAAAGGTAATCACACCCTCTCTCTTTTTCTCCTTAGCTGGTGATGTATCTCTTATCGTGATCTTAGGGTTGATAAAGAATTAAGTCCCTGGGGGCTTGAGGATTCCTTTTTCCCTTTTGATTTCAATAAGATTATCTATTCTTTATGATCTCCTTTACCAAGAGTTTGCATTGAGTCCATACTCTTGCTAAAGTGGGGGCTAAATATATAGTTGGAAAATGGAAGCACTTCCATTGTAGACTGGTTTAGCCTTTTGAGTAAGTGGTTTGGGGTCATCTCAAGCACCTTGAATGGGTCTCTGACTTGGATCTGGATTTTTCCCCTATTCTACCCCATTTCCCACTTTTTCCAGCCTGCTTCTGACACCCAAAACTGTAAACTGGGATTTGTGACCTCAGGGTCAAAGTTGACCTTTTAGGGTCAAGGTTGACCTTGACCTTGACCTAGGTCAGAATTGAACTTTTTCTGACCTAAGGTCTAGATTTCAGATTTCCAGAGTTTCCAGATGTCGGGCTTCGAAAAAGTTCATTTCCCACTTTCGGGTCAGCTGTTTTTGGTTCTGAAACAAAAAATCTTAAATTATATTTAATATAGGTCACCTTCTAAGGGTATAGGTCTTATTGGAATTTAATTATCCTATGTAGGCCTCTCTAGAAGATTGTGCCCTAGATTCATATATAAGGAAGCTTTCTTCTCTCATTTTCTCTAACCATAACCATGATCATCAATTATCAAAGACTTAAGAAGTGAAATCCAAAGGTAAAGAAGAAAGATTTGAAGCAAGCTAAGTAGCCATTGAAGCATTCATCCATTCTCAAGCTTTCAAGTACTTCTCAAGAACTCAATTCATCAAGAAGATCCATTGGTAGCTATTGAAGGATTCAAGCTCTATGGAGCCCTCTTGTTGAAGATTTCTTCATCCACATTCCTCCAAGCCTCTTCCTATTCCAAGATCCATTCAAGATTAGTGTTTAAGATCTACCTGCAATTGATTTGAGACATCCTACATTCTACATTCTACATCCATTTGGTGCATACATACTTGTGGATCCACAGATTCGAATCCGCTACAAGGGCTTCTACATAAGCAAGGTGAATTGTTCTATTTTCTTTGTTTATTTATGAAATTTCAATTATACTTTGAGGTTAATTCCAAAACTGGGGTTTGACCAAGGCAAACCCCTTCCCCCCAAAAAACAATCCATTTTTCTTGTAGATACAGGTTTGAAACAACGAATCAGAGTGCAGATTTAGATACTCTTTTTGGCAAGCTATTGGGATCCAAAAACATATTTTTTGTTAGAGAATTTTGAGGTTGATTCTTCCCTAGGTCAGAATCAAAAATTTTAGGTCAATGGTGACATTGACTTGAGGGTCAAAATCAGAACTATGTCAGATCGGAAAAAGATTTATGGGTTTTGTTTGTCTTTGTGTTTCCGTTCTAGATCCGGTCTCAGATTTTCTAGAAACTCAGTGCAGACCCCCCAAAACAACATTCTTCAGATCTGTAACATTTCAAGGTTAGTACTTTTCTCCTATCCATTTCAATTAAAGTTCTTAATCTTTCTATATCTATCACACATTCTTTTCTATAAAATAGAATTTAATATCTTCTTTTTTATTCTTATTTCCAAACGATTGATTCATTTTTGCATTGATCCTTCCTTTGGGGTTAATCAATTTGGATCCTTCCTTTGTGTATCTAAGGATAAAAGGAACACCTTAATTATCCCTCACATTTTCATAACCTACATTTCATATGTCACATTTTTATATGTTACACTAGGGATGAGGTATTAAATGAATACCTGTAAGAATCCAACATTATTCTCTGGGGGAAGTAGACCAACCTAGTGGGACAAATATATTAAATAGAAATAAAGGGAGATAATGTGAGGTATGTAAATGTGGGATGGGAAATGAAACCTATCTACTATACGTGGAAGACATCTCTTTTTCCTAAGAAAAGAAGTGCTTCAATAATTGTCCATGCACTAGATTTTCTTGTGCTTCTCTTGATGTGTTCTATACATAATATGAGTTTTCTCCTCCTTGGCCTATAATGACATATGGTCCAATCCACATGGCTTCAAACTTTATATGGTTTCCTTTGTCTTGGTTCCTATAATTCCAGATCAAAACCCACTCTCCTTCTTTAAACTTTATTTCTTGGGATTTCTTATCATGCAAGGTCTTTATCTATTGTTGAAGCTTGAGATTGTGTCTTTGAGATTCTATTCTAATCTCATCCAACTCTACCAATTGTATAAGTCTCTCATCTATAGGATCCACCAATTCCACCTCTTCATCAATTTTAAACTTATGGACTGACAATAAATTTTCTGATGGAAATATTTCTTGATTTCCATATACCAATTCAAATGGTGATCTACCAGTTACTTCTTAGTATTAATCTTATTTTCCCATACTCCCAGATTCAACTTGGAGTTTCAAAATTTCTTGTTGTTGTTGTCCAACATTCTTCTAATGATTTTTAATATGTTCTTGTTTCTTGACTCAACTTGTCCATTTACTTGATGGTGGTAACATGATGCATAAGAAATTGTAATACCATAATTCTTATAATAAGTAGTGAATTCATTTGATCTAAAACACATGTCATTATCAGTTATGAATCTAGAGGGCACTCCAAATCTGGTTAGTATATTTTCCATTAAAAACTTTTTCACTATTTTACTGGTTGCCCACTTAGTGGGGATCGCTTCCACCCATTTTGTGAAATAGTTTTTAGGTTCTAATATCCAAGGATGTCCTCTAGTTGACTTATCCATAATATCTCCTATGAAATCAAGTCCCCATTGCTGAAAGGGTTCATCGACATGCATAGGTCTCAGTGAAAAGGCCCCTTGGTACTTCAATTTCCCTAAACAATTTTGACAGGCTTCACACTTTCTAAAATAGTTATATGCATCATTGAAGATACAAGGCTAGTAATAACCTGCTTTAAGTATTCAGTAGGTGGTGGTTTTAGCAGAAAAATGACCACCACACAGACCATCATGCATCTCCTTTAGTACTTTTTTAGATTTATATTTATCCAGACAGAATAATAACGCACCATCTATATTTCTCTAGTACAAGTCCCCTTCTGTCAATATATATTTGGTTGCTTGTAATTTAAGTGATCTTTTTTTATTCTCATTCAGATCATCAGGACACTTCATATATTTCAAATAATAAACTATATTTGAATAGAAAGGCACACTTTCTATGCTAATAATAGAGTCTTTTAGTTCAACATTATTTACTTGACTAGCTTCCAAGTTGGATTCAGCCATCAACCGAGCTAATCCTTGTCCCCTAACAAGTTTTTTTAATTTGTATGTTTATTTTGAACTCCTGAACTTGGTTTATCCATCTGCACCTTCTATCAATCACTTATGATTACCTAAATATATCTTTGACAACTACATTGGGAACATATGCCACAACCTCTGCTCCAACCAAGTATAGCCTGAAAGAATTTACTTCTTTGACCAATGCATATGCTTGCTTCTCATTGATGTCATATTTCAACTTAGCATCTTGCAAGGACTTACTAAAAAATGCTATTGGTTGTTCATGACCATCCTAATTCATTTGTAGCATGACTGCAACAATAGTATAGTATGAAGTAAAAGAGAATATCTGAAATGGTTTGGAGAAATTAGAAGATTTTAATATTGGATCCTCCTTAATAACTCTCATAATAGCAATAAATGCATCAAGAGATTCAACATTCGAGTCTAATTTTGCACCTTTTTTCAACATTTTTGAAATTAGTTTTACTATCTCAACAAAATTAGAGATAAACCTTCTTACAAAATTTATCTCACCAAAAAATGATTGAATAACTCACTGTTTTGGGAATGGGGATTTTTTCAATGACAAAAACTCTTTCTGGATCAATTTTTACTCTATTTTTTGATACTATGTGGCCAAGCAGTTCCCCCCAGTAACACCAAAGTGACATTTTTTTTGGATTGAATGATATACTATTTTCCAAAGCCTTTAAGAAAATCTTCTCCAAATGGTTGCAATGGTCTTCATCCCCTTTTGAATAAGCAATGAGTTCATCCTGGTATACAACCATAATAAAATCAATCAACTCTGCAAAAGCTACATCCATAGCCCTTTGAAATGTGTCTCCTACATTTTTCAAGACAAAAGGCATTCTAACATACAAATATGTACCCCAAGGAGTTGTAAATGCAGTCTCATATTGTTATGATTATTTTACTAACTTGATTATAGCCAAAGAAACCATCCATCATTGACAACAACTCATTTTATATTACTTTCTTTAGTAAAGCCTCCATGTTAGGTAACATGTAATTATCTTTTAAGAATGAAACATTGAGATTTATAAAGTCTACACACAACTTGATATCACCATTCTTCTTTCTATTTGGGACCAATTTTGATACCCAAGTGGAATGTCTAATGGGATTTATTATTCCTCCATCCCTAATTTTTACCAATTCTTCCTGCATCTTTGGGGCTAAAGTAGGATTTATTGGTCTTTGCCTTTGTCTAATTGGCTTGGCATTTTGTTTTAATGGAATCTTATGTTTAAACAAATCCTCCCTATATGATTTCAAGTCATCAAAGGAACAGTTAAACATATGTATATATATCATTAGTAGTGCAATTAGTTTTTCCTTTACCTTTGGAGTAAGATTCTTTCCAATGTACACATCCTTTGGTGCATTCTCTTCTCCCAAATGTACTTTCTCAACATCCTCTTCCCTGACTAGTCCTGTTTTTAAATCCGCTCTATCATCTCTATTAAAGATTCTTTCTAGTGCTACTAAGCCTTTGGGAATATTGTTAGTTTTCAATTGGAATACATATTTTCCAAATACAATGTCCTTCCCATCAACTTTTTCTACTATGCATTAAAGTCTATTTCCCGTGAATCATATTGGTCTTCACATCACAATAATTTCAAAAAGTCTTCATCATCTTCAAAGACTTGCCAATTGTGAAAATTATTAGGGATAAAAGGCCTTGATTTGATTTCAACTTTTGATATACCACTTAGTGTAACATCATTTTGTTTCAAAGCCACATTCACCAAGAAATCTGCCATAATATTTTTTGATCTGTCCACCCAGTCCACTAAGAATGCAACAACTCTTCAATGCATCCCATACCTCATTTCTATATTGCTTAAACCTTGCATTTCTAGTGGTATACTTAGATATTATTTGGGAAATGATCAACTCTGAATCTCCATATACACTTAATATTTTGATCCCATGCCTATAAGCAAGATTCATCCCTACCAAAAGGGCCTCATATTTTGCAACATTGTTTGTGCATTCAAATGTCAAGAGGAAGGAATATTTGAAAGTATGTCCCTGATTGCTCAGTATAATACCTTTGCACTTAAGGATTATGCACCCTTTTGACAATGACTTTGTAACAAAATAGGCTAGTTATCATGCTAGAAATAATATGCTAAACTCATTGAATAGTCAACCAGGGACATAAAATTCAAATACCATCTTCAAAGTATATGCTCTAATCTATATTAGAAGTCATCACTTCCTACTCAAACTAACAAGATTTTGGAGAGATACTAAACTAGGAATTGAAATGAGCAATTTAATCTAAAGCTTTGAACAACAACACATTACAGAAGTAAACTCAACTATTTACTTATGCTACAAGAGCAACCAATAGTTATGTTACCAATGGCTATAGGAGCAAAAAAGTCCTAGATGCTTTGAATGAACTCTAAACTAATTCCTACTGATAACTCTGAAACTAGTTCCTACTAACTATGAACTACTTCACCTCCCACGTGGGCCCCCATGGAAGAGTGAATAGAATAAAACTCAAAGATGAAAAACTGAAGATCTCATTTAATTGCAAAGCATGAACATAACATGTAACAACAAGTCTGTATTTCTTCTACAACTGTATTAAAAAATGATTACATAAAACTAACTGATTCTTCAACTCCTAGAGTTTAGCAGTCAACTTATTTAAAGGAAAACTACCACTACAACCTAAATCTAAGATCACTCCATCAGATGAGGATCGTAATCAATACAAAATATCTCATAATAGAATATGGCAGTTAATCAATAAATTGTCCCATAATGTAGCACATGATGGCTCTACATCCGCACACGGCATGCAAAAGGAAACTGTATTGACTCAGTCCTCTCATGGAGATCTTGCAATGATGCTTCACCTAGCTCATGTGCTCTTGACTGGTTCAACCCAAGGTCTATGGTGAGAGTAACTAACCTTGACTTCTTCAGTGCCACAATGTTGGACTTTAGAACTTCTCCATTGATTCCTGCAAAAAAGATTATTGCACACATACCATCTTCGACATATGTATATATATTTATCACTAATATTTAGAAGAAAGTATTAAACTTAATTAATTCTCTTTCAAGACATGTGGCTATAGGAAGGAAACTACCCACAAACATAGCATAGGAAAGGAATCATTCATTCAGTATATTACTTTTGCATTTTATCATGTAAGATCATAAGTTCCAAGCATCATAATTCCATAAGCTTCTTTACTACCTACCTTCCTACTTATGTCCTTTTCATACATAAAAAATATATAAAAACCATAAGTTCAAGTATCAGTTGTAAGTAAACTTGTTAAAAAGATAGTAAAAGTGTTATAAAAGATGGCCATTAGATCGGCTCATCATTCCCCCCAACTGAGCTATTGCTGGTCTCCAGCAATCATGAAATTATGAACTTGGGCTTGTACCCTTAGGTCATTAGCAGTGCTTGCTCTTGATTCATTAGCCAAATGGTTGAAGTATCCATGAGTGTTTCTTAGCCTCTCCCACTGCTACTCTTCCTGTGCTATTCCATAGTCCTCTGCTGTTTCATTCACTACCATTAAAGGCTGCAGGAACAAAGGTAGTTGGAACCTTAGTGGAATCCAATAGTTCTGCTGTGTTTTTCCCATTGATACATACTGCGGAGCCCTTTGAGTAGCAAGGATTAAGTTCAAAGGGGAATGTGGTTCCCTAATTTTTAAATTATGTGACATTCCCATCCACCTGTGTTGAGATGCTAAAATTGCATCACCAATATTTTGGGATGAATGTTTCTCCCAATCTGGGTATGGCCATTCCCTAACTGGTTTAACCTTATTGGCTCCACTTGGATTGAGAGTTATCAAAATCCAATCAAGATAGGTTCTCCTAGAATCTTGTATCTCCGGTCTGATCATCAATGGGGTGTCTATCTCTTGGTTTCTATATGGTAGAGCTTGATGCTCTCTGCTTATTTTATTTTTAACCTAGGACATTACTTCCCTTAACTGTACATCCCCCACATACAAAAGAGAGTTCCACTCCTGATCATTGGGTACAACAAGATTGTGCGAGTATAATTCACACAACAAATTTTTGATGGCCATAGGGGCCGACTGTAAAGCATCATAAAACTCATGTGGGGTTGCTACTGAAGGATTCAACCCCTCCACGACCCTGGTCATTTAAAAATTGACAAATTGTTCTCTTAAAAACATGGCATAAACTAGCTATGGTGATCTACATGCCATTGCTTTAGGAATTAATTTGATTATCTTTTGAACCCTTTCTTCCAGTACTGCTACCTGATCTATTTTTTGTTTAAGTTGATGAGATTGCTCATTAATAGTTCTCTACAATTTTTCTTTCTCCAATCCCCATTGGGATTTTTCCCACAAGAGTTGTTGATATAAGTGTAATCCTAAAGCTAAGGTGGTAGATAAATCTGCTGGTGGCATTGGTCCTTTATGAAAGATATCAATCCATTCATTTGCAATCCTAGGTTCAGGTGTTCTAGGCTGAGGAGGTGTAGTCTGTGGTTTTTCTATCTTATCTTGATGTAGGAAAGGATTCCCTTTCCATACAACAAGAGTTCTGATTGAATTATTTACTTGGAAAATATCAGTTGCATTTGCCAATGCATCCAAATCCTCGTTACTGACCTGTCCTAGTATGTTCTCACTCACCTCTTGGTTAAACACAGGGAATTTGTTAGAATCTTTATCCATGGAATCCTCAAGGTTGTCTTGTATATCAGGGCTATTAACAAACCCTTCTTCATTATCTGAATCTCTATTACTTTCCACAAGAATGTATTCAACGGTGGGGACATCCTTTTCTTTTTTAGGATCCCTCTCAGAGATGTCACCAGTTTCTTCAATTTCCATTTCTTGTATACCACTAGGCTCTGCAACCTCCACCTCCTCTGTAATGTCTACTTCCCCTACATTACCAGTCTCTGCAACTTTGACTTCCTCTTCTTCCACACAAGGAATCGTATTAGTGCCTGCCATTTCTACTATGTTCTCCTCACCAGGATTAACCTCCACATCCATGTCTGATTTCCCAGAAGTGGTATCAATTCCTACCAATTCCTAGTCTACTAGTTCAGGGGAAGGCTGTTCAATGGATGGGGAAGATTCAATTTCTATAGTATGAGTAAGTGGGTCAATATTCTTGCTGGGAGTGGTGGTAAGCCGAGGGCTTCGCCTAGCAGGAGTTTGAATAGAACTTAGAGGGTTCTTGCATTTTCTTTTATTAGTGGCTGCAGGGGTTCCTTCCATGGTTTCCTCTTTAGCTTTAGGTAGGGTTTTGTCAGATGTACTATCCTCCTTCTCACCACTAGGTTTTGGTTCAGAACTCATTGCCTCCACTTCTAGGGTTTTCTTTGGGTTTCCTTAGAAGGTGACTGGGACTCCTTAGTAGGATAGGTTTCAGGATCTATAGTGGCTTTGCTACATTTGTTTCTCTTTTTATTGGCAATAGGAGTTCCTTCTTTACAAGCCTTCTTCTTAGGTGGTCTTGGGTTTGAGGAGGAGGCTTCAGGATCAATTCTTCAGACAACCTTATGAACTCCTATTTTAGATTTTTCCCTTCTCTCGACACCCTGGCCTCTAGGGCCGACTATCCTAGGCGCTAAATTATCCATTTGTAAAACCTCCTCCCATGTGCCTATTGACTGTTTATTCAATTCTCATTCTATGATAAATTTAATTAAATAGTGATGTGAAATAGCCTAAATTTTCCCTGATTGAACTAGTGCAGCTTGTTTTTGTATAATATTGAATAGAAAACTAGGCAAACTCATCGGTCGATTGTCATGGAAAAGAGCACTTAGAATCTTGAAATGTACTCTATGAAGGTATTTATATCGGCCCTCGCAAGTAAAATACTGGATGATGAAGGTGGTCGGCTACATGTAATCCAAGGGCAGTGAGATTCTCGAAGTACCCTACTTTCTATCAATATCTAGGGGAGGGTCACCATGAAGAGTAAACTGTGCCCTAGCCAAGTGCACATCAATATCCTTTGACCATCTTTCCCCTTCTTGTGGTAACTTTGTGACTTCTGCCACTATCTCCTCTAAAAATTCAATTCTCAATCCTTTTACTACTGTAAACCCACCCTGTAAAGTATTCAGAAATTCTAGAGTGATTTCTTCATTAAATATATTGAGGCTCAGATAGTAGTCTAACCATCCTCTTCTGTGGAACTTTTCACAAGTGGTTGCCTCTGCTAAAAGAACACTGTGATCAGTCAGCTCGTGCCTTTGGAGATCCCCACCCATAACTTCCACTGTCAAAATGCTTCCCTGTAGAACATATGATGAAGCTCAAAATGGAGAATTTAGTTGTAGACTCAAAGCTTTTGCAGACTGAAGGTGCGTAAATTTAGAAGTGAATCGAGTATTGAAGAACACTTGTATCCAAAATTAGAGCTATTTAAGAGAAATGAGTTTTCATAATTCATTCATGCATGTAAAGGTCTGCCACCCGAACATGTCGTGCCTAAATAATTATTACTTAAACTCAACCTCCAATAGTTTTTAATTCAGTTACAAGTGATGACATAATAATAGGTTACAAACTTTATTAAACAGTTATTAGCAACCATTTGGAAAGATTTGCAAAGATTGTGACAAGACAGGAAGTAAATACCATAAAGCTCTAAAATGATTGGAATAATAAACAAACAATAAACAACCCCTCCCCCCAACTAAGTTGAAGGAACGGGTCCCACCATGCCACGTCTCACAAGAGAAATTAATTAAATAACACTTAACTCCTAAATAAAGTAAATAAAATTAAAATACATATGAAATATCGTGCCATGAACTTGGAAAGAGCTACAGGAAGAGCAGTGAGTGATGAGACATGCTCAAATGGAGTGATACGGTGGAACAAAAAATGTGGAAGAGAGAGAAGGTGAGATGAGGTGTTTATTATGAAGAAGGTTCTTTTAGGAAGAAAGTATTTATTATGGGGTGAAGCGAACATAGTTTAGAGTGAAGAATGAATATGAGCAACCTGCCCACATTTAGCTACTACAGGAGTCACATGATCATCAACATATTAGAATTTCTATAGGAACTCCATGCGACTCTAAGGATTGTGATACAACTTCAAGCGGTGACCATTAACCAGTAATTTAAACTGAACAAGATCCACTGTAGATAACTGAACAACACCATTTGCAAAGACAACAACAATCTCATATGGCCGTAACCATCAGGTTTGAACCTTACCAGGAGCATGCTGGTAATGAGAGTCATAGAGAAGAGCCCAATCACCCATAGAAAACCATTTTTATTTGATGAACCGGTCATACCACATCTTCTGCTGCTGTTGAAACAATTTAGTGTTAGACAAAGCAGACTTTTTCCATTCATCTAGACTGCTCAAGTTGAGAATTCACTCCTTCTGTGTTGTAATAAGGTCAAGGTTGAGTTCCAATGCTGTCTGTAATGTCTTATGCTTGAACTCAATAGGAATCATGGTAGTCTTACCATAGACTAATTGAAATGAGGTAAATCCTGTAGTAGACTTCCAAGTAGTTCGGTAGGCCCATACTGCTTCAGGAAGTCTGGCCACCCAATCCTTCTTGTGAACAACTACAATCTTGGTAAGAATGACCTCCAATTCTTGCTTAGTGACTTCAACCTGACCATTGGCTTGTGGATGGTAGGGAGATGACTTTCCATGGAAAATTTTGTATTCTTCCATCAGAGCAGGTATAAGGTTGGAAGTGAATTGTGCCCCTTGATCAGAGACTAACTTCCTAGGAACACCGAAACAAGAATTTTGAATGTTTTATGCTTGGTGGAAAAGTTCCCTCCACATGGTTCATCATGACATGCCCAAAGGATATCATAAGTCTCATCCTCTCGGTTGTATCGGTGCATAACCTGGTTGGGACCAGTGTAAAACATGAAACTAGCAATCCAAGAAAAGTTGAAACTTTTCTCAGCCAGCAATCTGTGCTCTTTTGAAGAAAAGTGAGCCGACGTCTGACCTGTTGTGAGATAATTGGAAATGTCACAATACCAAGGATTCTGTGCTATCAAGAGGAATAAATGTTCATCTGGAAAACTGTCATTAATGGCTATAGGATCATCAGGAACATGCAAGCGAGAGAGAAAATCAGTGACAACGTTGGCTTTCCTTGGCTTGTCGACAATTGTGATGTCAAATTCCTGCATGAGTAACAACCAATGAGCTAATCTTCCTAAGATAGCTGGCTTAGTCATCAGGTACCAAATCATGGAATGGTTAGTATGGAAAAAAATTTGATAACCAATAATATAATTCCTAAATTTATTCAGAGCATAAATCATTGTAAGCAACTCCTTTTCTGTCACCGTATAATTAAATTCTGCTACCTGCAGATTCTTACTGATAAAATAAATGGCATGTTCAATTGCATCTTCTTGCTGGCCTAATACTACTCCTATAGCATAATCTAAGGCATCAGTATGAATATGGAATGACAATCCCAAATTTGGCCCGCGCAACACTGGTGCAGTTGTCAGAACTTCCTTAAGCTGCAGGAAGGACTTGTCACACTCAGAAGTCCAGAAAAAATCAGAATCATTCTTTAACATATTATAGAGGGGCACTGCAATTTGGCTAAAATCCTTGATAAACCTTCTGTAATAGCTAGCATGGCCGAGAAAACTTTGGACATCCTTCTACTTTTCTGGTGTTTTCAGAGTACTGGTTACTGAAATATTGGCTGGGTCTACCTAGATGCCATGTGAGGAAATAAAATGTCCCAACACAACACCTTCCTCCATCGTCATAAAACATTTCTCATAGTTGAGAGAGAGATTGTAGTCCCGACAGCGCTTGAGGACTCTCACCAAATTGAGCTTTGCTTCTTCAAAAGTGTTCCCATAGGCTATAAAATCATCCATACAATCAATAGATATGTCAGAGAAAATGCTAATCACAGCCCGCTGGAAAGTGGCCGGAGCATTGCACAAACCGAATGGTAAGACAAAATATGAAAAGGTCCCCTAGGGACAAGTGAAAGTTGTTTTCTCCTAATCCTTCAGAGCTGTTTGAATCTGATTGTAACCACTAAAACCATCTAAGAAGGAAAAGTACCTCTTGCTAGCTAAATTATCAAGGACTTGATCAATAAAGGGCAATGGAAAATGATCCTTCTTGGTGGCTGTATTCAATTCTCTATAGTCAACACAAACTCTCCATTTACCTCCCTTCTTAGGCACATTGACCAAGGGTGAAACCCATTGGCTATCAGAAATGGGGTAGATGAAGCCAACATTTATCAACTTCTGAAGTTTAGTTTTAACTATGTCGCGCAAAACATGATTAACTCGCCGCTAAGGCTATCGTACAGGTTTATAATCTGGGATAATGTAGATCTTATGAGTATAGAGTTTAGGATCTAACCCTCTCATGTCAGTGTAATCCCAGGAAAATGCCTACTGATGTTCCTGTAGCAACTCTAGGATATCTTTCTGGTGTGAGGGTGACAAAGTACTGCTGATATTTAACTCCTTACTTGGACTGAATTCAACCTTAATCACCTTGTCTACCATTTTTATTGGAGCAACTAGAAGAGAAACCATCTCATGAGCTAATAAAGAATGAAGAAAGTGGGAGGAAATAAAGTATGAACATGAATGTGGAGATGGAAAAATGGGTTCCAAGATACAGTCAGACTGTGAGCACCATTGAGTACTTTGACCATATTCATTTGTAACAATGGATCTAAGCACTTCATCTTCCTCTTTAGCAGTTAGAAATGGGTCTTTATTAATTACCATGAGCTGATGGATCGAATTGGTTTCGAGATCAAGATCATCTAATTCTGGCCACATGGCATCCTCATCTTGCAACATAGGTTGAGCAGGGGAGTAGAGGGTCAAGTTTTTGGTATGGACACCATTGGAAATTGTCATCTTCCCCGACTGGCAAGCTATGAAGGCATCAGCGGTGGCTAACCATGGCCTTCCTAAAATGAGAGGATACCCACCCATATCGGCTTTAGGGGAGAGAACAAAAAATTCTACTGGATACTCCCAGGAATGTAATGTAACTATGACATCTTCTATTACCCCATCTGGTTTAACAGTAGAGCTTTCAGCAAGTTGCAAAATGGTTGGTGTATCTCAGAGGCCTGCAATGTTTAAATGGGACAGTACTTCTTTGGTCATGACATTTATGGACGCACCCAAATACACTAGGGCATTTGGGACTTGTATATCTTGGATTGTAACTGTAACCACATGACTCCCTGGATAAGAATACTTGGGGATAGTCAACTTTTATAACATAAGATTAGATAGGTGGCCGACAACATGAATGGTTTTAGGATCCTTTTTCTTCCTTCCAGGTTGTTTTATGCAAGCTTCCCGTATGGATTTAGTATAGATAGGGATTTATTTAATAGAATCTAGCAGAGGTATTTTTACTGTTATATGTTTTAATTGGTCAAGCAAGTCTGCTACTACGTGGATCACTACGGGTTCAGCTTGATTGGCTAACCTTTGAGGAAATGGGGGCGCTTTGTCTATAGGAGCTGGTACATCTTCTTTGTCAACAAGTGTCTCTTCAACCTTGATTATTATAGGTGGTTGAGGTGAAGCAAGAGTGGTTCCCGATCTTAGATGGATATCATTTAAGGCATAGCTCTGCTGCTGAGTAGGAAGTTTGCTATTGGGATTGGGATTAGGCTATGCTGGTAGCTACGTTTACTTAGGAGTATTATTAGCAGCTGTAGGAGGAGGCATTAGAGCCTATTTTTGTGGAGGAGGCATTAGGGTTTGCTGATGGAATGTATTAGACCATTGATTGGGTTGTTTCCACCCCTGCTAAGGTTGCTGCCACCCCTGCTGTGGTTGCTGCCAACCTGGCTGGGGTTGCTGCCAACCTAGTTGGGGTGGTTGCCAACCCTACTGAGGTTGTTGCCACCCTAGCTAGGGTTGCTGCCAACCTGGCTGGGTTGGTTTCCAACCCTGCTGAGGTTGCTGCCACCCTTGGGTGCCCATATTCTAAAAATTCTTCCATTGACTATTATTATTAAAATTTTGAAGAGGATCTTGTTGCATACCTGGTCTTGGGGCCCAGGGCATGCATTGGGAAATGTAGAGCACCTCTCCATTTTCATCAATGGCTTTGAACTCAGTGGGTAGTGGCTGTGTCTCCAAATTTGCAATGGTCTTACACTTGCAGCTCCTCTTCTTCTCTCGGCAATGTGGACAATATTCAGCTGGCACAACATCAACATCTTCTTTCTTTCTCCTTGCATGCATGATATCTATCTGAGTAGAAACATCATTAATGATGTCCTTCTTGAAGTTGGATAGAATATTAGGTAGATCCACCTTTGACACCCCGGAGCCAAAAAAATTTTGTGGTAGGTCTCTGATTCCCCTACCCTTCTTTACAGTGGCTTGGGAGTAATTCAACCAGATATTCTTGATATCATCCCAATTTTTTTGTGTAATTTTGCCACCAGCCATCAGGTCTAGAGCCACAATGCTCCCCTCATTAACACCTTTGAGAAATAGATGTTTTTGAGATTCTTCATTCAACTGATGCTGAGTGTTACGATGTAGGTTGAACATGAACTTGGAGACATAATCCTCCAAAGTTTCATCCTCTTTCTGGGCCATCCTGAAGATATCATCACCTTTTAAGTCATGCCCCTGACAGTACTCTTTGTATTTGGAAAGAAACATGTTTCTCATAGTAGTCCAATCCGCTACAGCATTGGCACCAAGGCCCATAAACCATCTCAGAGCAACTTCTTTCAGAGTCGATGGAAACAACTTAAGCTTATGTGCATTAGTTGTATAGTCGTAGCTTCTACAAAGGATGTTGAACTCAAAGAGGAAGGTCTCGGGGTCTTCGGTGATGAGGCCATAGAACTTTGGCAATGCTGTAGAGGGTATGTTCTTCAAATTTTGGTTTCCCTATTGAGGAGGAATGGGGAAAGGGAAGGTTGGTTGAGCCATCCTTGGAGGAGGCCCTGGATGCTACAGTAGATCTTCTGGCTCAGCAAAAAGTTTGTCTAGATTCAAGGATTCTTTAGATGAGGATGATGATGATGGTAAGTGGTCAAATGCGTCAGCAAACATGTTCTCAAATTGTTTTATAACTCCTTCATTTGCAACTTGGGGTTCCTTGATTTTAGGGTTAAAGATGTTGACAACTAATTCAAGAGGTCCAACCTGATAATTACAAGGGAGAAAACACCCAAGATGATCTCTTCTCCTATGCATAAAAACAAATGCTAAACTAAGTCTAAGACAATGACTCTAGGCTAGATTAAATTGACACCATTCCCCGGCAGCGATGCCAAAAATGATTGCTTAGTATAATACCTTTGCACTTAAGGATTATGCACCCTTTTGACAATGACTTTGTAACAAAACATGCCAGTTATCATGCTAGAAATATTATGCTAAAATATTTGAATAGTCAACCAGGGACATAAACTTCAAATAGCATCTTAAAAGTATATGCTCTAATTTGTATTAGAAGTCATCACTTGCTACTCAAACTAACAAGATTTTGGAGAGATACTAAACTAGGAACTGAAATGAGCAATTTAATCTAAGGCTTTGAAGAACAACACGTTACAGAAGTAAACTCAACTATTTACTTATGCTGCAGGAACAACCAACAGTTATATTACCAATGGCTATAGGAGCAATAGAGTCCTAGATGCTTTGAATGAAATCTGAACTAATTCCTACTGATAACTTTGAAAATAGTTCCTACTGACTATGAACTAATTCAACTCCCACATGGGCCCCCATGAAAGAGTGAATAGAATAAAACTCAAAGATGAAAAACTGAAGATCTCATTTAATTGCAAAGCATGAACATAACATGTAATAGCAAGTCTGTATTTCTTCTACAACTGTATTACAAAATGATTACATAAAACTATCTGATTCTTCGACTCCCAGAGTTTAGCAGTCAACTTATTTAAAGGAAAACTACCACTACAACCTAAATCTAAGATCACTCCATCAGATGAGGATCATAATCAATACAAAATATCTCATAACAGAATATGGCAGTTAATCAGTAAATTGTCTCAGAATGTAGCACATGATGGCTCTAGATCCGCGCGCGGCATGCAACATGAAACAATATTAACTCAATCCTCCCGTAGAGATCTTTCAATGATGCTTCACGTGGCTCACATGCTCTTGACTGGTTCAACCTGAGGTCTATGGTGAGAGTAACCAATCTTGACTTCTTCAGCGCCACAATGTTGGACTTTAGAACTGTTCCATTGATTCTTGCAAAAAGGATTATTGCACACATACCATCTTCGACATATGTATATATCTTTATCACTAATATTCAGAAGAAAGTATTAAACTTAATTAATGCTCTTGCAAGACATGTGGCTACAGGAAGGAAACTACCCACAAACATAGCATAGGAAAGGAATCATTCATTCAG
>MU224931.1:566380-584916 GCA_018584345.1 Thuja plicata
CAGCATAACAATACTATGAAAACCTAATATGAAAATGAGAAGGAGAGATTTCCTTATAAAGAAAAGTGAATGATTGAGATTAAGAGGCAAAAAGAAATAATCAATGGTTGAGATTAAGAGGCAAAAATCCCACCACTTAGGAGGATGTGATGAAAAAGGGATTTTTATTTAATTTATTTCCTTTTTCAACAAATAAAGTGCACTAAGTGGGGATTTTTATTTATTTAATTAAAAGAGGAGTTTTCTTTATAATTAAATAAATTAGAAGATTTTTATTTAATTAAATGGGGGAAATTGAATTTAATTAAATAAGAGGAATTTTATTTAATTAAAAGGGAGATTAAATCTTTTAATTAAATAAGAGGAATTTCATTTAATTAAAATCTTTTAATTAAATAAAAATGATCAAACCTTAGGAAATATTGAAATAATTGAATAATTGAATTAATTACAATTTGATCAAGGAAATTGATTTGAATTGAAAATGTTCCAAAGCATTGATTCAGAAATTTGATAAATTGATAAAATGATAAATGGGGCCCAATGTCTAGGTGACCATTTTAGGGTGCATACAAAGATAAGATCAAGGTATGGGATAAGATGATAAAAAAATTGAAAGGCAAGTTTCTACCTTGTGATTACTAGATTAACCTAATTTGGCGAATGCAAAGTTTGAAGCAAAAAGATAGCTCGGTAAAAGACTATACTGAAGAATTCTATAGATTAGACATCAGATCTGGACATGTTGAAGATGAAGTGGAAAGAATAGCAAGATATCTAAATGAATTGAGAATTTACATACAAGATGAGATCAGCTTGGTCAAGATGTAAATCATTGAAGAGGCATATCAGTTTTCCCTAAAATCTAACTTGAGAAATTGAACAAGAGGTATGAACAAAGACAAAGATCTAGAGGTGGTAGATTCCCTAGAGGAAGAGGTAGATCTCATGGTGAAAATAGTAGATCTGAACCAGACAAGTCAATTTCATAAACATCTCAAGACAAAGGAAAGATTGAATGGAAAGGTGGAAGTTCATATCGAGGAAGAATAAATTACTCCCGAGGTTGTTATAGCAGAAGAGGGTTCCAAGGAACTTGTTAAAATTGTGGTGAAGAAGACCATCGATATTTTGAGTGTACACATGCAGGAAAGAAAGTCAGTAGTAGTAGAAATGCTTTGGTGCAAGAGGAGTCACCAAATGAGCCTGAAAAGGAAGGAAATCTCATGATCAGAAGGATACTATGGAGTGAGAAATATAAGCAAGATCCTATCAGAAAAAGTTTGTTCAAGACCATATGTAGAGTTGCAGACAAACTTTGGAAGGTCATTATTGATAGTGGAAGCTTGGAGAATCTGGCATCTGAGGAAATGGTCACAAAGCTGTGTAATCACCCAAAAATGGTCTAGCAAACCCATGACCCCCTTTTCTCAAATTTTTGGTCTATTAAGACAATATTGCTAGACTCTAAATTATTGAGCATTCAATCAAACTTGCTTATATAATTTTAGTCCTAACTTGTTGAATCAAATAATCAAACACCAAAGCGTAAACCCAAAAGCATTAATCATTGGGATAAAACCAAAAAGTCCTAAGTTCAAAAAAGTGAACCCATTCACACATGGGTGTGCACTCAAAAATCAAATAAAAAAACAAACAAAAGGGATAAAATACCAATTTCATCTTATTCTCCACAAAGTTGACCAATCCATATCACTCCTTCATCTCACATGGATTGATAGGAATTGCATCTCCACCATTGATCAATTTCTTTTTCCTCTTAATCTCAACCACTTATTTCCTGGAATCTCTTATAAAAGGGATAGCTCCCTTGCTCATTCATAACAAGAAGATTTGGAGTAAAGTTATTATGCTATTTTCACTCTAGAGTTTACTAAGAGAATTTATAGTCATTTCCTTTCATTAGTAGTTTCTTGCATTTCTTTCATTTTTAACTTCATTTGTTAACTTAGATGGCATCCTAGCTTCTTTCATGGCTTAACATAGATTCATTTTTCTTCTCATTTCATAGGCTAATAATTGCATCTTAGTTCTATTTCTCATGATGTTATGCATTTAGTTTCTAGTTCATGCATTTCCATTTTTCAAGATTTCAAGAGAAAAGTATGCAAGTCTATGCATCTTGCTCCATCTTGCATTGAATCTTTCATTTTGAAGTAGTCAATTCACCAATGTCTCTATGTCCAATCTGATGGACAACTATGAGAATCATACTCACTTCAACTAGGAAGCAATAGGCCAGTTTCAAGGGTTTTTAGTTTAGTGCTTTAAATCTCATGTTTTGCTAACCCCTTGATGTAATGGTTTATTGAAGTTTTTGGTTGTAGATTCTAATCTCACATTTTACCACACACATTTTTGGCACCTACCATGGGGCAGAAAGTTGCGTTTTGTTCCATTTTCACGATTTATTGCATATTTTTGACAAAACTTCACTTTCTGTCATTATGCTCTGTGTTATCTGTCGTACGATAAATTCCAGATTGGTAATTTGTCATCTGACAACAGGTATATTGTCGTATGAGATTTTATTCCTTCCTTTTGTCATATTAGAGCATTAGATTTTCCGTATGAGCTTTGGTGAGACTCTATTTTTTTGTATGGCGGCTACTATTTTATTGTATGAGCTTTGATGCTAGTCTGCAATTTGTTCTTTGTCATTTCAAAAATAGCAAGCATTTTTAGGGTTTCTCTTGAGATAATTTTGGGTTTCTAGTCTTTGAAACGTCTTCTATGGTCTTTTTACTATCTATTTTTGCAACCTAACTGGTTTTTGCAAGATGTCTTAAGGAAGATTCGCTTGACAAAGCTTTATTTGCAAACTATTTTGATACAACTACTAACAATTTTTGTTTGTAGGACACTTTTCAAAGGAAATTTGAGATTACTAATGGTTATGTTTGCAGGTTGCCTTGAAATCACATCAACAAAATGATCATGCTTGTTAGCATTTTCTTTTGATTCATAGGCACATAGATTAACTAGAAATAACTTTCTTGTCTAATTCAAAGCAAGTGTTAGGGGAGTATGCTCTCTTTCCTTTTGGGAAGATCAAAAACTTAGACTCACTTGATTTGCATTAAGAAATTAAATCTTTGGGAAAGAGCTTAAAGCGTGTCTTGTGTGTGTGTGGAGAAAATGATACTGGATAGGAGAGTATGCTCTTTTCTCCTTGAGGCTACCTGATCTACCTCTGAAAGTGTCATAATATTTGTGCAAGGATTGATCCAAGTGGACTTTACCCGGATCACCCCAAGATTTTACACACAAAATATGTACTCCCAAGGAAATTTAAAGCATGAATGTGGCATGGGGGAGCTTATGTGATTCAAGCATTGAGTCTCTTTCCAAAACCCACAACATGCCTAGTCCTAGAAAAATCAAATATCACTTTGTGTGAGGCGAAGGAGTATCAAGCGCGGGCAAAGATTGTGACACTAAGCCAATTTGACTATAGGGTAGAAAGTGTTTTGCTCTTAACACTTTGTGTTTGAAGTGATTGCATACCTTAAAACTTGACATATTCCTCAAACACAAACATTTTGACAGCAGACAAAGGTGAACATCAAGATTTTTACCTCAAACATTAGATGAAATTATCCAAAACTTCTTACACCCAAGTGGAAAACTGTCCTAGAGTCTTTTGTCATTTTGTGCCATAGAATTTGTCCTATGAAAACACATCCAGAGGACATACACTCGTATGAGGAATACTGTATTTTTGTATGAGAATCCCTATATTGTCATATGAGACCTGAGTGGAAATCATTCCAACACTAAGATCTTTGTTATTTGGTCACATTCTTGTAGCAGCTACTATTATACCTTGTCATGGCCTTTTAAGATCTTGAATCTGGTGGTGATACTCATCACTGTATTTTTGTCCTAGATTTTCACAAATCTCTAAATCATATTGACTTTTTTCTCTTGGTTCTTTATCAACTTTGTCGCAAGTATCATCTAGTAGGTATTCAGACCTCGAACGTACGATACCTTACACAAGTTCAACAACCAAAACTCTTTTCTTCATCAAAAAAATCTCTAAGCTTTGACATTTGACTTGACACCTTGATCCTCTAGAGACATTAGTCACAAATTTCTGTACATGGTCCAAACAAGAAGTCAAAAAGTCGATCTTGATTCTAAGAGAAAAGCTATAAATGACTTTGCTTAAGACCTACCTTCTTGTCAGAAACCCAAGATAGATTTCAAGATCTCACACAAGGACACTTCAAATCCACAACCAACAATACCCTTGTTTGACTCTTTAACTTTGGTTGCACACAACACCTCAAATATGTCAGCCTATGATTGGGGTCCCAACATGACCATCAGATTCAACATACTAGTGCTTCCTCTTCCATAAAGGAGCCCACTTTCGAAGATATTAGGAAGTTTCAGAAAGACAAACATTTTCAAAAGATGATGCAAGCCATCATGCAATTGGACAAGGAAAAATAATTCATGCATCTTTCGTCAATAGGTGTTAAGATTACACCTCATTTTGACATTGATGGACTCATACAATAGGAAGAAGAGTCACCTATCACTATTCTTAACCAAAAATTGCAAGAAATGAGATGTGAGTTGAGGGAACTCAAGAAAGCAAAGGAACAACCTCCTAAAAAATACTCATTGGAGTCCATATGTCCATTCCCTTTTTCTAAAAATTTGCACATGCCACCTTTTCCCCCAAAGGCTGAAATTCCTAAATATGGTAAATACAATGGGGAAGGTGACCCTCAAGACCATGTGAGAGAATTTTGTGCTCTTAGTATGGAATTAATGCATGAGAGGACTTATCTGATGTGACTATTCCTATGGAGCTTTAGTGGCCAAGCCTTGGAATGGTTCACAAAACTCACACCTGGCATATAGACATTTGATGAGCTAGTACAAAGATTTATACAACACTACTCTTACAATATCCTACACACAGTTACTATGCTCAACCTTTGCAACACCAAGCAACATACTAGTGAACCATATGTCAAATTTCTCCAAAGATGGAGGAAGATATTTGTGAGGTACCCTAGACAAATACCAGATCTGGAAAAAATTGAAATTTTCATCAACAATTTGGTTGTTGAAATGAATTACATAGCACAAATACAAAAACCTACCTCCTTCAGTGACTTGGTCGACAGTGCTATGAGAATCAAGGATGTTCTCATAAAAAAAGGGGATATTACTTTGAATAAAGAAATCAAGTCATCCAACAACAAAAACAAAAACAATAACAAGGACAAGAGTAAATACTGGAATAAGAACCACAACATGGTTAATGACAATGTTGTTGAATCACCCGAGATTAAACCCAATGAACTAGTATTTAACCTTACTACTAGCATACAGGATGCCAGGAAAAGTTTAATTACTCCCAACACTTCTAAAAATAATGAGGATGCTTGGAAAGACAAAGCACCATAGATCCCTTGACCAAAATGAAACTTCACTCCTCTTGGAGAAACTTTGGAAGATGCACTAAAAACATTGGTTGCCAACATGATCATCACAATTACCAACTCAAAACCATGGGAACCTGAGGTAAAACCCAAATGGTGGAATGACGATCACTACTACGAGTTTCATAAAAATAAAGGACACTTGACAAATGACTGTATGAAATTGAAGCATGTGATACAAGATCTAATTGATAAAAAAACTATCACAGTTGGTACTCATGGCTCAAATGACAATCATAAGGCTTTCAAGAAACCATTTCCATCCTACAAGAAAGGTGAATCATCACAAACTTTGGGAGTCGTGGTAAATTATACATATGCCAACACTGACAACGTGATCCACATGCTTGAACCCTCTAATAGATCTGCCAATGTTATTATCATTAAGGATAAGGAACCTGATTCTGCTAATGTGGTTACTAGAGGTCAATCTAAGATCACCCTTAAGGGAGTGACATCTACATCTAAACAAATAGATGCACCAACAGAAAAACCTTTGTCATCAAAGAAGCTTGCTACAAACTACAACTTGATTGACCAATTGCAACAAACTCCTGCTTAGATATTTATATTAGAGTTGCTGAAATTATCACCTTCACATAAGGAAGTCCTTGAGACTGCACATGTTGAAACCAATGTTCCTAAGGACCTTGATGTTGGTCAATTCCAGACCATGGTTAATCATTTGACCTCTCCTCACTATCTGTCTTTCTCAGAGGAGGATGACAAAGCTCTTAGTCACCCACACAATCAGCCTTTGCACATAGATGTTTTTATTCAAAAAAGTTAGGTCAGGTGTGTTTTGATAGATGGAGGTGCTGGGTTAAATATTTGTAGCCTCAATCTAGTCACATTGCTAGGATTTTCTGGGCATACCATTGATTCCCAAATGAAAATCACTATTAAAGCATATGACAAGGAAGAGCAATCATACATAGGACTTGTGGTACTCCCCATAAGGGTAGGGCCTATTGAAAGAAATGTAACTTTCCAAGTGCTTGATTTGCCTCTCACATACAATATATTGCTAGGGAGACCTTGGATTCACAACATGCAGGAGGTCCCCTCCACGTATAACCACTGTGTAAAATTTCCCTACAATGGGGTGGAGGTGAGCATTCCAGATGACAAAACCTACTCCTATAACACCTTGAAGTAAGCTGAAAATATGGTTCCACATAATAAATAAGCATTACAAGACTCTAAAGTAGCTCAAAAGGAACTTATGCAAAGCTTTAAAGCAAAACTTAAGATCAAAAACACAAGCATAGGAGAATACTAGCTTACTTCTCTTCCTCCTTCTCCTAGATCTTATGGTATGCCATCCTCATCTTTCCCACCTTCAATGGGTAAATAAGTAGAAATACATGAGGGAACTAGGATGGTGAAGGAACGAGTGTCTCTTTTAGAAGAAAATGAAGAAAAGGGTGTTCTTGCATGGTTATACAAAGATGAAGAGAAAAATAATGAAGTAAAACATATGGAGATCTGCCACATAAATATGGGAAAGGATATCAGATGGTAAAATAAATGGGATATATAGGTAAAGGACCCTTGGGTAAAGACAATGGTCTTGTGGAACCTCCCCGTGCCAAATTTTGAGATTCTACAGACAAGACTGGTGTAGGATACCATGAAAAGAATATCCATCCTTCTCCTAGAGACCATCATTCTAGTAGCTCTCATGAAGATGCACATGATACAGATACTAAACATGAGAATGAGGTTACTCCTCTTCCTTTTGAATAATTGATGCATACCACCACTGACAATCCAACATATCAAGGGGAACCATATGTCCCCTCATTTTATAGATCTTCCTTTGAACCAAATGGGTCCAATATTTCAGCTATTGCAGAGATATGAACTCAAGAGTCAGGCATAAATGATAGTCATCCTAATTGGGTGAAACTTCTCTTCACCTCTCATGTACTTGACTTACCACATTTCTCAAATGAAGGAGTGCATGCTTTTGAGGAGGTCTCTCCTTGTGCCTCTCAAAAATTAGAAGATGATTCCACTCAGTGTGGAGCAAATCAGAAAAGTGAAAACAATAACTACCTTAGTGTCCCAAGGACTCTCTCTCTCTCTTTTTGGAAAAAAGAGATCAAGCTCCTATCCAATTTTATTATGGGCAAGGTAATACTCTACCAGAACAAAATCCTAACTGGGGGTAAACTATGGCTCCTACGCATGCGTTAGAGTAGCCTCACTCAATTGAAACAGACTTTAATGAGTATCAGTGGGACTCCTTCCCTGATTCTACTATGGATATTGAAGTGGATGTGGTTCACAAATTTGCACCCTATGTTCTACATGAAGACAATGTTCACACCAATGAACCTCTGAGGGAACATCCTGAATTAGAACTCATCCTTATTCCCAATGATGATTCTAAAGAGGAGGAAAGGCCACCTCTTCAATGTAACACAAATTGGAATTTCAGGAGAGAACCCCAAAATTCTCTTGCATCAGCTACTCAGGACTAGGATTTTGATCGATGCTCTAGTCATGCCTCCACATCCATGAGAAATAGAGGTAATCATACATTCACTAGTCATAGGAATAATCTTGCAAATGAACATGACATAGTGGGATCATGAAATAGAGGAAAACAATGACACTTGGGATCTTAGAGACCTTCAAGAACTTGACATGGCTCCTCCACCACATGTTCCATCTAGGAGAATTCAATTCATGCCAATGAGTGTCTTTTTGGAGTGTGTGGCCACTCAAGAAGAATGAGAAAATGCTAACACTAGGTCAAACATATTGAATCCCCATACTTCCAACAACGCCACTGCTAGAAGTGTTAGGATGAATCATAGTCTAGGCAGCCCTTCGGAGAGTACTATCACATATATTCTCTTTCTTGTTGAAGACCTTGATTCAGATAACTTGGTGCTATCCTTGGAATCAATTGAATCCCTACCTCTTGTCCATCCTGAACTTATTGAATGGAACCCTGATGCGCCCCTATACCTCATTTCTGCTCCTAATGACTACACTTTGGCCTGCTAGTTGAATTCCATTAAACCTCTCACCTCTTCCACCAGCGCAATGAGTGTAAACATGATAGAGGGGGATGTCAAGTTCCTCAGCCTAAAGAGAAAAGACAAAAAGCCAAAAAGATCTGATGGTGAAAACCACTTTTGGGTAGTATCAAATCAAAAAATAGTAAAAACAAAAGGTGTATCCAATGGAGAAAACCTCTCCAACGCCCTTGAGGATGGGGAACTTGACCTTCTTCCTAATCATCTTCAAGAAAGATCATCATTTCTAATAGAACCAACACAAGTAGTGAATCTGGGAACAACAGAGGTACCTCAGCTCATCTACCTAGCACAATCTCTATTCGAGAAAGAAAAGAAAGAATTTGTTCAATTCTTCATGAAAAAGAAAATCAACTTTGCTTGGTCTTATTCAGATATGCCATAGATAGACACAGACTTGATTATGCATCATTTATCAATTTCTCTAGGAATCAAACCAATCAAATAAAAGCTTCGAAAGATGCATCCTCATGTGGCATTATTAGTCAAAGAAAAATTAGAGAAATTACCAAAGGCTGAATTTACTCGCGCTATAGCTTACGCTGATTTGATTTCTAATATTGTCCCCATGACTAAACATGCCAAGTCCATTCAAGTTTGCATAGATTCCAGGGATCTAAACAAGGCTTGTCCCAAGGATGATTTCCCATTACCCAATATTGACATGATTGTGGATCTCATGACTGGCTATGAGATGTACTCACTAATGGATGGCTTTTTCGGCTACAATCAGAAAAGAATAGCTCATAAAGATAAAGAGAAAATTGCTTTCACCTGTGCTTGGGGCACATTTTTTTGGAACGTCATGCCTGTAGGCCTCAAAAATGTTGGGGTGGCATATCTGTGAGCTATGACCACTATATTCCATGATATAATGCATAAAAACATGGAGGACTATGTAGATGACACCTTGGCAAAATCAGCAAGAAGTGATACTAACTTAGAAGATTTAGAAATGATTCTAGATAGAATGGAACAATTCAAGATTAGATTAAATCCTAAGAAGTGTTCTTTTGGCGTAACTTCTAGAAAATTACTGGGATACATTGTTTTAGCTAAAGGAATTGAGGTTGATCCCATAAAGGTAGAGGCAATAATGGATATGCAACCTCCTCGCAACATCAGTTAGATTAGAAATCTGTAAGGCCACTCCAATATATTAGAAGATTCATATCCCAACTTGTAGATAAAGAACAACCCTTTACAAGAACATTGCACAAAGGAGTTACCTTCAACTGGGATGAAGAGTGTGAAAAAAAATTCCAATAAATAAAAGAATATCTTGCTAATCCACCCATACTGATGGCTCCTATTCAAGGAAAGCCCCTTCTTCTTTACATCTCAGCTACCAACACATCCCTAGGAGATTTGTTGACACAACAAGATAAAATAGGAAAAGAAAGAGCCATATATTACATAAGTAGAACCATGGTATCTTACGAGCATAATTACACTATCATTAAAAAATCTTGCCTTGATGTAGTTTTTGCTTCTCAAAAACTAATACACTATATGTTGGCACACTCTGTTAAGCTAATCACTAAAATAGATCCTCTCAAGTATCTATTGAGCAAATAAACTCTCACTGGAAGGTTGGATAAATGGGTTATGATCCTCAACAAATTTGACATTGAATACATTGACAAAAAAGTAATCAAAGGACAGGTTATTGTTGATCACCTTGTTGATGCTCCATTGCAAGATACATGACTGCTGCTGATAGAATTTCCTGATGAATCTATTTTGCACCTCACAGAACATACCTGGACAATGTTATTTGATGGATCCTTTACAAAACAAGAAGCTGGTGTTGGAACTCTCTTTATCACACTACAAGGATATAAGATCCCAAAAGATTACAAAATGATGTTCCCTTGCACTAACAACATTATGGAATACAAAGCTTTAGAAAATGGTTTAAATATGGCTATTGAATGGAAAATTACTGAATTGCACATCTATGGTGACTCATAGTTGGTAATCAATCAAGTCAATGACCAGTACCACACAAAGGATGATAAATTGCTACCATATAAATTAATGATTGATGCTCTTAAGAATTATTTTATATTTTTTACTTTACAAAAAATACCAAGAGAAGAAAACAAGGCAGCTGATGCTATGGTCACCTTGGCCTCCATGCTACAACTTGAAGAAAATAACTCTCACTATGACTTCCTAGTGGAAGAAATCCTCTTTCCTGCCTATGATTCCCCAAAATCTGAAATCATGTGCTCCTTAGTGGGTACCGATTCATCCCTTTACACTCATATCTACTCTTACCTCCAAAACCAAACCCTGCCAAATAACCTATCCAAAAATGGAAAAAGAAACCTTATAAGGAATGCATCTCGTTACTTGATCATGGCTAATGAACTATATAAAATAAGTGTCAATGGTACTCTCCTTAGGTGTCTAGAACACGACGAGTCTAAATGCGCACTAGAGGAAGTCCACGAAGGTGTCTGTGGATCTCATTCGAATGGTTTTTCATTAGCTAAGAAATTCTTACAGGAAAGATACTACTGGCCCTCTATGGAAAAAGATGCCATACATTTTGCCAAGACATGAAATAAATGCCAACTCATGGAAACTTAATTCATGCTTCTGCACGTGAGATGTTACCTTTTATTACTCATTAGCCATTTCAACAATGGGCCTTTGATTTGATCGGGTAAATCTATCCCTCATCTGCTAGAGGACATAAATTCATTATCACAACCACTGAGTACTTCAAAAAATGTGTTGAAGTAGTTCCCTTGATCAAAGCTACATGTAAGCAAGTATCTATGTTTATCAATTATATCATCTGTGGATAAGACATTCCTTCATCCATTGTGATAGAAAATGGGGGGAAATTTAAAAATAAAGACCTGGACAAAATTTGTGACAAGTTCAAAATCACCCAACATTGTTCCTCTACTTACTACCCTCAGGGGAACGGACAGGCCGTGTGTGTGTGTAAATGGGTACCTGTTGAAAACAACACAAACACTCAATAGGTCATTGCATTAGTTCAAATGGTTAGTTAAAATGTTAAAAACCACTAATATCGGCCTATTGCCTTCTAACTAGAAAGAGTGTAATCTATAACATACTAGACCTCAGAATATGCTATAAATCAGTGATCAATACTATTCTAGCATGAAGGATTTGAATCAACTTTAAGCTAAAAATATGAAAAAGTATGCAATCTAGCTCTAAAAGATGAAATGGAAACAATGAACTAGCATGATATAATAGATGAAATGTAAATCTAGGATAAATCTAGCAGTATAATAATGTAATTTTAGGTCTAAGGTGAAGGCTCTTTTTCTCTCAAAATAGGCTTCTATTTATAGAAGAATGGGAGAGAGAGAGAGGGGGACAAGGTTCATTTATGAATTTGGAGACTCATAAATGAATATGTAAGAGCCTTTAATGCCCAAGGCATTAATAAGGCATGGGAGAGACATAGGCTTAAGGCATCTTCATTAATAAGGTATTAATGAAAGCCTTAAAGAGGTAAAGGAGGATGTAAGAGAGTGGCTTGAGAAAATGGACTTTAAGAAAAACCAGCTTGAGAAAGTGGACTTTCTCAAGTGGGTCGAGTTGCTAAGTATTCCCTAATGGAATGTGACAACATTAGGAGGTGGGTTAGAGTAGAATTTAGGATTAAGATTAGATTAGCATGGGTGAATGGGTTGAGAAGGGTTAGAACCCATGGTAGAAGTGGTTGAGATAGGTTAGGTTGGGGTTTGAGGGAATATTAATAAATAAAATAAACTTATTTAGTTCATTTAAAAACATCGGAATTAATTATTTAAACAATGAAATTGCTTTTTAATAATTAGGGGACTATAGCCATTTTAATTAAATTAAATAGGCTAGGGGAATGGGTTAATTGCAAGTGGGTATTTGATTTTGATAACATTTGATTGGTTGAAATTGATTTGAATTGTATGGCTATAATAGTTAATATAAATCAGTGATAAAAATACCTAGGATATTAAATTTATTTAAAGAATTATGCCAAGCAGTAACAGGGTTGTTTGGACATAATCGAGGGTATGATCACACTTAGGGAAAATAGGGTCCATAGTTACAATAGACCAAATTCAGGTGGTTACAGGTCGAGGCCTCCAATAAGAACATCTTGAAAATCTTGTATCGAATAGTGAGTAAGAATGGAAAGGACTAGCACCTTCAATTCAATCCAACCTTATGGGCTTACAAAACTAGTATAAGAAAACCTACAGGGGCAACACTATTTTACTGAGTATATGGCACAGAAGGTGTGTTTCCCATTGAGACACAAATACCCTCTCTCTGAGTCAATCTGCATGGAATCATTACTGATGAAGATTATCAAATTTCCAGAATCCAAGAGCTAGAACTACTTGATGAACATAGAAGAGAAACATTCAACCATCTGAGGGTCTATTAAAAGAGAATGTCTCGAGGCTACAACAAGAAAGTGAGACATAGAGAATTTCAAGTTGGAGACCTTGTGCTTAAGGAAAATCCTAAGAATCAACAACATCGTGAACAAAAAGGAAAATTTGAACCCAACTGGCTGGGTCCCTTTGTGATCACTACAGCCTTCGGCTCTAGGGCCTACCAACAATTTTCTTGTATGCTATATGTTATCAATGATTTCTTATATTTTATTCTTGTCGGTGTAGTTCCAATGATCTTTATGTCGAGATAGTAGGGTGTACGTGATAAGAGCTTATGCACTCAGGTGGATCAGCCACACATCCCTTGATCCCAATCTCTTGCAACATAAGGTGAGGTTGGTCCTATCTCCTTGTCTGTTACTCTGCTTGTTTCAACAACAGCACACTCATGGTTATCTTGGCTCTAAATACCTTGATACTGGTGTACTTTTGTTATATCAACTAGAAACAGTGTTCGGGTCATCTCGACTCTTGTGCCTAGATGCTTACATTTGTTTCTTACAACTATCCAATGAAGAATCATTTTTGTATCCTTATGGTTCCATTGGTACCAGTAGGGATTGTATTGACTCTGGTGTCCCAAATGTCTAAGTGATGAAAATATTATGACTAGAGAAGTCAGTGACTTGAATCGAATCGTAGGTTGCATTTCTAGGCTTGCATAATAGAAATGTAACATACACCATCATATAATCTAAACATGGAGCTATCCCTTTAACCAGTTTCTCCTCAAATCCTTTGCTTACGCAATCAACTACATTTCATCTCCTTAAGATTACCTATCTATGCTCAAAAGGGGTCAGTAAAAAAAAAAAGAGCATTACATATATTTAGCACAAGAAATACAAATCACACATGATTTACATCTGTCATCTATGATCTAAGCTACAGAAAGCATACAATATCAAAATATAGTGCAAAAAAAAGATATATGACAAGAGATAATGACACAACAACATATTAAGCACCAAAAAGGATCATATATATATATATATATATCTAAATGTCTTGGTGTATACAAAGGGTGCGTTCTCATAAATATCGAGCAAAAATTTGCACATTCGGTGCAAATAAATCATATAAAATCATCTGGATCTCAAAAATAAAAATAGGATAAGATGGAAGAGGGGTAATCAAGTCTTTCTCCCTCCCTTGCCACCATCAGGCGGTGGGTGTGGAGGAACATTTGTCCCAGGTGGAGGACCTTTTCCCTCAAATCGTACCAAGTAGTGTGAATATGTCAGCACTTGCTATGCTATAGGAACTACTAAATTATACATTGCAACATAGTAGGATGCCCTAATGGTCTATCTTTTCACCTAGCTATGTAAATCCTGAACTCTCTCCTCATGGCCTACAATCACTCACTCATGCCCCACGATTACTCAGTTTCACTCTGCAATCTGATATTGCGCTACCGCAAGTTGTGTTTGAGAGGCTCACAGTCGTGTCCTCAATGACTTGATCACATCCTGAGTTGTCTGTGGATCTCTCAGAGGACCCTCCTCTCCCTGTGGTCCCTCCTTCTCTGCAGTGTTATCTCCAACATGACACTTCAATATATCATTATAGTAGTGAAAACTTATAAAAAGTAAGGGTTTCAAACTAAACACTAAAACCGATCTATTGCTTCCTATCTAGGAGGAGTTTGAAGAATGCCATAATCATGCCCTCAAATTATGCACAAATCAGTGACATATACAACCTAAGAATGGAAGATTTGAATCAAAACTAATCTAGATGATAAAAAAACATGCATATTATCTCTAAAAAGTATGATAATAACAATGCATAACATTAAATCTAAGACACAGTATGGATTCACAAGTAATCTAAATAGCATAAAAATGCTTTTTACTATGAAAATTAAGGGACCTTTTAGCTCAAAAACTCACTTTATTTATAGAAGAAATGAGGAGAGAGAAGGGGGACAAGGGTCATTAATGGAGGTGTGAAAACCATTAATGAGGTGTAAGAGGCATTAATGCCAAAGGCATTAATGAGGCATGGTGGAAGGCATATGCATTAAATGCAAGTATTTAAGAGGCATGGTGAGGATTTAAGAAGCATGGGTGAGGGTTTAGAGTCAAGCTTGAGAAATTTGACTTTCTCAAGTGGGTTGGATTCCTAATCACAGGATTAGGAATGTGACATCATTAGGAAGTGGGTTAGGATAGGATTTAAGATTAGGCTTAGGCTTAGCATGGTAGGAATAGGTTGGGATGGGTTTGAACCCAGGGTTAAGGTGGTTGAGATAGGTTAGGTTAGGAGTTAAGAGGAATATTAATGAAATGAATTATAATTAATATATTCACTCAAAAATAGGAAAATTAATTATTTAAGCTTTTGATTGATTTAGATAATTAATTAGGAATATAGCTAATTAATTAGATTAATTTAGGCTAGAAGATAGGATTTTGCAAGTGATTTAGATATAATTAGGATTTCATTTAATTCCTTTTAAATTAATTACCTTAGCTAGGTATTGATTTGAATGGTTTTTATTGGCTAAGGTGATTAATAAAATTTAGTGATTAAATCACTTAGGAGATTAAATCTGATTTGAATGAATTATGCCAGCCGATTGAAGAGTTGTCTCGACATAATTGGGGGTATGATCACACTTAGCGGAAATAGGGTCTATAGTCAGAGAAAACTAAATTAGGGTGGTTACATTTTCCCCTCTTTGAATAGATGTGCGAGCAACACATTTGATTCAAAGAAATTTTTTTGTTTGACTTCAGAAAGATTGAGAATTTTGCTCATAATCAAACAAAATGCCTAATGAGATCAGTCTCACACTTGATTGAAATAAACTGATAGAATTGACTTTGAACTTGGTTGTTGTACAAAGGTCAATAAAAGATTTTAAAGATACCAATCTTGAACTTGGTTGCCATCCAAAGATTAATAATACTAATTCCGAACTTGGTTATCATCCAAAGTTAGTACGAAGCTGCCAGGAGCTTAGTAACAATATTTTAAAATGAGGGAACACAAGATATCCATCTTATGAGAACCAAAGCTTTCAATCCAACAGTTCTGACTTAGTCAAGGAAACTGTCATGCCCCTAGTTGTTTGATAATGAAGTCATTTTTAATGCTGTTTTGAAAAAGAATTTGATTGACGATAGCGTGATCATGCCCCCTTGGGAATGAAATTGAAGGAAAAAGAATAAAATCTCTCTATTGAAAGAACGTATTACTTGCATGGAATAGTTAGGTCAACAAAGAATGAACTAGAAGAAGTGAAGAAATGAAGGCGTGTTTTAGAGAAAACACAAGGGTACCAAGTTAACTACGTGAAAATGTGACTGGTGAGATTGATAAACTGATGTCGGACCAAGAGTTTTGATGAAATGTGCAATTTCAATGTTATAGAACCTGGAAAACTGAATTTCAGAATAAACTGAGTGATTTTGTATTTTTAGGTGCGGTCACAAAAGTTGTACTTTACTATGTAAAATGGCATAGGCACCTTTGATTTGGTTCTCAATTGATCAAAACAGAACATAAATGGAGTTTCAGTTGCTTGGGAGGAGTTTCAGAACTTCTAAATAGCTCAAAAAGTCCAATATATATCTCAAAAATTACCTTTTTACTATTCATTTTCACTTTCATCATTGGCAATCTAGAGAGCTCTACAGAGAAGATGGTGGTCCTTGTGTACATACATCATTTCAAGCTTGGTCATCAATATCAACGTCCAGCTAACTACCCACCTCCAGTAAGTAGTCAAAAACCTACCTTTTAAAATTTCTAGTTTTCAATTTTATGTATTTTATGCAAGATATGGTCATTTTAGTCCCATGTCACATTTGGTGTTTTGCGTCGCACCTAGTCCATCCCATGTCATTTTTGGTCTTTGACCAAATTCCCGGGTCATATCTATTAAATTCAGGATCGCACATTGCTAGATCATTTTGGGTCAAATTTGTTTCAATTTTGCCATTTTTTGCACCCTGTCAGAATAGGGTCGCACGCGGCATCCCATGTCACGTCATGTAAAAATAGGGTTGCATCCTAGAAATTAGGGATCACATCCAGTAAAGAGGATCACACCCTATAAAAATAGGGTCATTTCTGGTTTTAACATAGTTACCTACTCATTTTGACTGGTTTTTTCTTACTAAACACTTAGTTGATAGGTTGTCTTTGCAACTTTCTTAGATAGATCATTAATTCTGAATGTTTTTTTAAAAACTATCTCTTTGTTTTCTTTGTTTTTGAACAATTCCTCTTTGAGGTGGTTTCATTCTGGAGCCCATATCCTGGCCGAGTGCTTTCTTTGTTACGTTTGTTGACTGCAGATGAGCGAGAGTTAGTGGCTCATGCCGGTCTAGCTGCATTGGGAGATTTACCTGACATTAGGGTAAACTGGGGGTTGTTGACTGCTCTTGCTGAGAGATGGCATCCAGAGAAAAAAACCTTCCATCTCCCTATTGGAGGGATGACCGTTACTCTAGAGGACATGTGGCGGATCCTGAGAGTACCTGTGATGGGCCGAGAGGTCTAGTTTGATTCTAGATCAACGACATCCATTGCCACTGCCCGATGATACTTTCAGGATGATAGAATTGCGTGGAAATATCTGACATGGGATTACATGTGTGATCACTATGAGAGTCTTCCTATATACTTGGCTGGTTTGATCAAAGGCATCCTTATGCCCGACCGAGGACAACACAGATTCATGGTCAGTTGGGTCAACATGTTGGAGCAGATGGTCGTGCCAAAATGAAGATTTGCATGGGGTAGCTATATATTGGCACACATGTACAAAGAGCTTCATGAGATAGTGTACCATCATACCTGGAGCATGACAATGGGTATATTATTTCTTCAGATCTGGACTTGGGAGCATATCCCAGTTACACGGCCGATAGTCGACTGATAGCGGGCATCAGAGTAGCCTTATGTATTTATGTATTCTAGTTGGATTCAGCAGCCCCATCTAGGCAAGATGGAGTACTAAAGATGTGTATTAGATGATGTTATTGCAGTGATATGGTGGCCATATCTTGATTGGGAGGAGTGGGTATCAGATAGGTGGCAGATGTCGTATTTCTTCTAGAGCAGGCACCTCATTGGCAGGACCAAATACATTATTGAGAGATTCTTAGTAACATGGGTGCTACGACAGTATGGTTGATTACATGGCTGATGTCAGGACTTGACAATATATGCATAGATTTGTGATGAGAGGCCATTATGGGGATGATAGTTGGTATATAAGACTGTGTAAAGGGCTATCATAGAGATAGTAGTCATGCCATGGGATCTTCGATCGGATGTAGCTGATGCAGGTTGTTCTGTGGGATATCTGGTAGAGATAAGATAGTACCTGGAGCCTTGATTCATAGATCCAGGAGAGGCGGTCCCTCACATAGAGGACCTATTAGATTATGATCCTATGGAGGATCATCCATTCAGAGGCTGAGGAGGAGCCCAGAGAGATAGGGGCACCAGTGGTAGGGACGGCGGTAGACATGGAGGGAGGGATGGAGGTAGAGATGGAGGTAGTGATGGGAGACATCCTCCTCTGGATGAAAGTGATG
>MU224931.1:584977-614034 GCA_018584345.1 Thuja plicata
GGCCTTTACGTATAGGGGATTAGTAGAGACAAGAGAGGCAGCAATAGTAGCCACAGGATAGATCATAGGATAGGCCCTCAGGAAAGGATTCTGGCAGGGGTTTTTCTAGGGACGAAGATCCCTTATCTCAGTGTGAGAAGGAGTGAGAGAAACTTAGGGTGAGGATTATGGCATTAGAGGCGAGGCTCACGACAGCAGATGATTTATCAAGGTAGATAGAGATGTGCAACTTGAGCAGCTTAGAGCAGAGTGAGATACATAGCTGGAGAGACTTAGAGTTGAGAGAGATACACAATCTCACACTGTTGTTCACTAGGGCTAGAGAGATACCTATTATTATGCTCTTTATCATGTGGCAGTGTTAGAGGGGTAGAGAGTTGTGTCCTTTTCATGGTTGGACCAGCAGTCAGAGGGGGTCATGCCACCACCAACAATTCCATTTGTACCACCTCCTCCTCCTCTAGATCAGGGAGAGGGGGGATTTAGACATGAGATACATTTTTGTACCTTTATTGTGATATCATATTGTATATCTGGATCCCCATGGGACCATTCTTTTGTACCATTGACACTTATACATTTATATCTGATTCATCTGGATACTCTGATACTCTTTGTGTAGTCTTGCACCATATTGTTGATCTGTACCATGATTTGATACATATATCTGATGCAGCTATTTTTTATTTTGACATGTTTCATGAGTTTTCTTTTCTTTGATAGATGTTGTTGCACATGTGATTTTATCTTGGCCTTACGATGAGTTAGATTTGTAGATGATGACATCATTTATGCGTTTAGATTTATCACTGATATAAATGTGTTTGAAAGGATACTTTAAATGAATATGCAAATGTATGTTTTTGGAGTTTTTTTGATACAAGTAAAAATGTATGGATGCACTTAGGATGTAGAAATAAATGCAATGCATAAATGCTTTTGTTTTTGTATTTTTCTTCTGTCTCATTTTATGAATGCAGAATGTATGTTATGGATGTGCAATGATATAAATATCAGTAATATTGATTTGATGTGATTAAGTTGGATTGAGAAGAAAATTGAAATCATTTTGAGCTCAAATTCCTTATGCTTTTGTTTATTTCAAAAAAATGAGTCATGCAATCCCTAAATGCAACTATATGCAGACTCTTTACAACCTGTCACTGATTTGTAGATATTGTATCATTTTTATCATCATTGGGCTCTTTTTGGAATAGATACCACCTGATAGTACAACCATCACTAATACCCACTGATATTATGAAAGTATGAATACTATTTTAATTGGATGAAATGTCAGAAACAGACTTAGGGATCAAGGCATAGAAGCTAGGATAGCAAATTAGTCACCTTCCTTTTACTATATCATAATTTGTGTAAGGTAAGATATTGGACCTGCAATGATCTTGAAAATTCATATCCTTGGGTACATTATGCTTCGTATACCGTAGTGAGAATATTTTTTTTTAGAAAATAGACAAGGAAATGGTTTCAACCATACTGTAGTTTACACATAACAAAGATTGAGATATATGTGACTATCCACTCATGTTGGCCGCTCTTACCATAAACATCCAAGTTAGGTGAAATTTATAGGATCATTTGGAACAATCACCATACATAGAAAATCAAGAAAATGTTATGCCCCCTGTCCTTGTGACTCTTTGTCTTTGCGCAAAGGTCATGGAGTAATTCAAAAGACATAACAACTATCAATTGAGAATCAATCAAAGAAAACTCATAATTGCTTATATACCCCTACTTAAAGCATCATTGGAACATAAAAGAAGCAAAATCAAACCAAGATTAAACTGTGTTTAAGTAGTATTGAGAAATACTATTGATTAATTTGTCAAGCATAGTAGAGATTCATCAATAAAAATGTGGAATTCAAGAAATATGGTTCCCATATCTGTGTATAAACTTGTCCTTGTTTGCAATCCAATGTAGTACTTAGGAACACCGTTTGTGTCAGATAGGTGGTTCATGAAAGATACACCCTTGTTTTGTGAAAAGGCCATTTTGGTGAAATTATCAAGAAGCATTGTGTCACAAGACAAACCATCCTAGGATGACCTAGCAGATGCTACCTAACATGCTAGCAAAAGATTCCCCCAGTGCAGAATGACTTGTTCCCTAATACAGAAATGTAGACAAATCCCAAGCAAGGATAGGATACTTGTAAGGAAACAAAGCCAACTCTTAGCACATGTGTAATCATGAAGGCCTAATATTAGCAATGTATTGATAGATAGAGTGCAGAATACAAGTAACACCTGATTGCCAGGTTTTCACCGCTTGGAAAAACTTTCTCATTCCTTTTGCTACCAGGATGCCCGTTTTACCAGGTTTTCATCAAGGCACTTTTCTCTTTTTCAAATGTTTTTCTTTTTTTGGTATTTTTGAATGTTTTTGTAGTATCAAGGTGCATATTTACCAAGTTTTCACCAAGGATACATTGTATTCAGGAGTTTTTCCACTATTTTTGGATTTCTTTAGGATCAATTTTATGATGTTTTTGGTATCTTCTGAGTTTTTCACTGTATAGGCTCTGCTAGCCAAACATTAAGCATAAAACCGATTTAAATGTAGAGTATTGATAGGATCTGGAAGGACATATCCCTCATGTGTAGCTAGTTGATAGGCTCCAGTCCCAAAATTTGCAGTAATGACATAAGCTCCTAGCTAGTTTGGTTCAAACTTTCCTTTTTTTTCCCGGTTAGACTGGTTCTTAGGATTCTCTTTTAGGAAAAGATCCCCCACCTGAAATTGTCATGGTTTGACCTTTTTATTGTATCCTTTGGACATTCATGCTTTGTATATGTTTAGATGATCAAACGCCTATTTCCTGCACTCATCAAGTAAGTCTAAAGAATTTACCTGATCAATGTGGTATTGCTCATCTGTAACAAGACCTTGTAAAGATATCCACAAAGATGGAATTTCAACCCCAACAGGTAGTACTACTTTAGTGCCATAGACTAGGGCAAATGGCATGGCTCTAGTTGGTGTTCTGATGCTTTTTCTATAGGCCCATAGTGCCAGATTTAGTTGTAAATGCCAATCTCTACCAGACTTACTCACAGTTCTATGTAGGATCTTCAAAATATTCTTGTTAGATGCCTCAGCCTATCCATTACCTTGAGGATAATAGCTTGAGGAGAAATTTTGAGTGATGTGGAACTGTTCACAAAGGTCATCAATGTCTTGGTTTTTAAATTGCCTCCCATTGTCTGTTACAATTGAAGAGGGTATCTCATATCTACAGATAATGTAATTCAAAATGAACACAACCACCTGTTTTTCTAGTGGCTTTGATTAGCGGCATGACTTTGACCCACTTCGTGAAATAATTAGTGGCCATAATGATGAGCTTGTGTCCATTTGAAGAATTAGGATATATTTGTCCAACCAAGTCAAAGGCCCATTGCTGAAATGGCCAATGTGTGATAAATGGTATGAGTTCTCTGGCAGGAGCATGCATGAGATTTCCATGTGTTTTACATTTATGACATGTCTTGGAAAATTGAATAGCATATTTTTCCATTGTAGGCCAGTAATAGCCTACTCTGAGTAGTTTCTTTGCTAATGAAAAGCTATTGGAATGTGATCCACATACACCTTCATGGACTTCTTTTAATCCGCAATCTGACTCTTTGTGTTCTAAACATCTAAGAAGTGTATTGTCGAGACCTTGTCTATATAAGTTATTAGTTATGAGGACATAACATGATGCTATCCTAATCAAGGCTCATTTTTCATTCCTGTATAGATCGTTGGGAATAGTTTGGTTAGTTAGGTAAGAAATGATATTAGCATACCAAGATTGGTCTTGGGTGTTCAGAGCACAAATTAATTGGTATTGAGGGGTATCAAAGGTTGGGTAGGATAATTCTTCCACCAAGAAGTCATAGAGGAATTGATGTTCTTCCAGTTGTAACATGGATGCCAACGTAGCCATAGCATCTGCAACCTTATTCTCTATTCTGGGTATTTGTTGGAATGTGATGAAGACAAAGTACTTCTTTAAGTCATCAACCAGTTGCTTGTAGGGCATAAACTTCTCATCTTTTGTTTGATAATATCCATTGACTTGATTGATAATGAGCTGGGAGTCACCATACACATGTAAATCTACAATTTTCCATTCCATAGCAAGTTTAAGACCATTTACCAATGCTTCATATTCATAAATGTTATTTGTGCATGGAAACATCAATTTGTAGGATTTGGGTATCTTGTAGCCTTGAGGAGTTATGAATAGAACCCCTGCTCTAGAGCCTTGTTTCATGAAAGAACCATCAAAGTACATCTTCCATGGATACTCAGTTAGATGCATAATTTTTCATCATGGAACTCAATTCTTAAAGGTTCATCATCTTGGAGTGGTGAATCAGCTAATTGATCTGTGATGACTTGTCCTTTAATAGCCCTCTTGTCCACATATTCAATGTCAAATTTGCTCAGAATAAGGACCCACTTTGCTAGTTTAGGAGATATTTCAAAGGATCTATCCTTGCAATGAGCCTTACTATATGTGATAGCATGTAATGACTCAATTTTTGTGATGCAAAGACAACTGCTAAGCATGCCTTCTCAATAATGCTGTAATTGAGTTCATAGGAGAATAGTGTTCTACTAATGTAGTAGATTTCTCTTTCTTTCTTATTTTCATCCTCTTGTGTTAGCAATACTCCCAGTGATGTGGCTATAGCCAAAATATACAGCAGTAATGGCTTTCCATGAATGGGTGCCATAAGAATAGGAGGAGTAGACAGGTACTCTTTTAATTCTCTAAAGTTGGCTTCACAATGTTCATCCCATTTGAAGGTGACACATTTATGTAGTAATTTGGTAAAGGGTTGTGCTCTATCAAAAAGTTTTTATATGAACCTCCTGATTGACTGGAGTCACCCTTGTAATGTCCTCATTTTCCTAATGTTGCATGGAGGAGTCATCTCTAGTATAGCTTTGACTTTGCCAGAGTCTACCTGAATTCCTTTTGCTGAGACAATAAATCCTAGGAGCTTTCTTGATTGGACCCCAAAGGCACATTTTTTTGGATTGAGCCTGAGTTGAAATTGCTCCATATGATCCAATATCTTTCTTAAGTCATCAATATGAGTATTTCTTTCTTTTGATTTAGCTAAGGTGTCATCCACGTAATCCTCCATGTTTTTATGCATCATATCATGGAATATAGTGGTCATTACTCTTTGACATGTAGCACCTACATTCTTTAACCCAAATGGCATAATGTTCCAACAAAAAGTTCTGTATGCACATGTAAATGCGGTCTTCTCTTGATCTTTAGGAGCAATTTTAATCTGATTGTAGCCTTAGAAACCATCCCTTAATGAATACATTTGGTAGCCTGCTGTGAGGTGTATGATCATATCAATATTAGGCAGTGGAAGATCATCCTTAGGAAATGCCTTGTTTAAGTCTCTGAAGTCTATGAATATCCTGATAGATTTATCTGATTTAGACACTATGATCGCATTAGAAATCCATCTTGTGTAAGCGATGACTCTAATGAATCCAGCTTTCAATAATTTATCTAGCTCTGCTTTTACTAGTAATGTAACATGAGGATGCATCTTTCTAAGTTTTTGTTTCACAGGTTTAATCCCAGGAGCTATAGATAAATGGTGCATTATCAATTCAGGATCTAGTCCAGGCATATCTATGTAAGACCATGCAAATTTGATCTTTTTCTCTTTCAAGAATTTAGTGAATTGTGTCTTCTCCTCTTCTGACAAAGATTGTGCTAGGTGAACAATTTGAGGATCTTCAGCTGTGCCCAAGTTCACTGGTTGTGTTGGTTCTATCAGAACTAAAGATCTTTCTTGAATGTGCTTGGGAAGGATATCAAGATTCTCATCCTTTGGTGCCTCTAAGAGGTTTTCATCATCAGATACGTATTTTGTTTTTACTATTTTAGAATCTGATGTCACAATGTGGTTTTCACTATTAGTTTTTTTTTCTTTTTATTTTTCAATTTTTGACTGAGAAACTTGATATCCTCCTGTGACATGTTCTCACTCCTTGCATTGGTGGAAGAAGGGTAAGGTTCACAAGGATTTAGATAGAAGGACAAAGTGTAGTCATTGGGGAAGTCTAGGATAGGAGTGGGATCTGTATTAGTCCAATCAATTAGGTCTGGGTTTATTAAAGACAAGGAGTCAGATTTTGGGAAGGAAAACATCGCGTCAGCATCAAGACTATTAACTAAAATGACATGTTCTGTTAGGTTAATCTCTTTGATGTTTAGATCAATAAGAGTTAGATCATAATTATCAAATTCATTGTTAATTATATGTGGAATGAACTCTAGTGACTCGTCAATTGAACTTCCATCTTCATCTCTCCGTAAAAGGAGGCTTCTTGCTTGTAGCCTTTGAATTTCTTCTAGGTCTAGGAGAATACCAGTTTCTTCATCAATGAGTGGGGGAAGGAATTCCTCCTCTGCTTCAGGAATATCAATACTGTTAGGAGCGGTGTTAAAATTTTCTCTATGTGCTGATGAAGCTGCGAACATGTGAATTACATCTATTTTAATGTCCTCCGTTGCAATAGATAGTTCATCCCACTCGTAATCATGTGAGTCAGTTACTTCGTCATCAGACCTATTTAAGAATTCAACAATAGTTACTTGGTGTACCCTATTAGCCACTTGTAGATCAAAGTGTGGTAAATCATGGATATGTGAAACTGTGACCAAATTCCCCTAGTTAGGATGTAAATCTTGTTGTCAAGGTGTGTCTTGAGTAGCTATTGCGACTAATTATATTTCTAGATTGTCTTCTATTGTTTCTTCTACCTCTTAAATAGGAGTTTGTGCTAACAAAGGCACACAAAGGTCTTGTGGTACTTCAAAGCTTGATATATAGTGCTCTCCTTGATATTCAAGATTCTCCATACCAAAATTTAATAATCTTTCATACGACCAATGTTCTAGTTTTATTTCTTTTGTTTCATCACTCCCTTTGTCAAAAATTGGACTATCTCTTGAAGTAGGGTTTGCAGATTTATTATTGAAGCCTAGCCCTATTTTATCTTTAGTATCCATGAATTCTATGTGTATAGGTTCAATAAGGCCTTTTCCTTTGTCGCCTAAAGTTCCTTTTCCTTTATATCCCATTTGTTTGAGGAGATCATATCCTTTACCATACTTTTTTAGGGATATTTCTACATGTTTTATCTCAGCTTCCTTTGGTTCTCGCTTGTAAAGCCAGGCCAAGACTACCCGTTCTTCTGTGTTATCTATAGAGGTGGATGCCTTAACCATGCTAGTTTCTTTGTGGATTTTTGGCATTCGAGATGTAGTAGGTGTGAATGATGAGGAAGGTTTTCCATAAGATCTTGGTGATACTAGAAGTTCTGTTAATGACGGGTTCATGTCCAGCTTGTATTCTCCCATACCTGTTTCTTCAAGTTTTAAGGTTTTTCAAAATCCTTTCATAAACATGTCTTTGGTAGTATTAGGAGTAACCTCATCCATAGTTTCCTTGTTATGCGCGACCATACTACTTTCCTTAATATTGTTGCAAGTATAATTTGCATTTGCAGGAATTGTCACTTCCACCCTATTATGTGAGAACTTGATACACTAGTGGTAATTAGATGACACAACTTGCATTTCATGGATCCAAGGTCTCCCTAACAGTATGTTGTAAGCCGAGGGTAGATCCAAAAATTGACATATGACATTCCTTTCAACCAGCCTGACTCTAATGGGTAGAACAATAAGACCTTTAGAGGATCTTTCTTCCTCATCATAAGCTTTGATAGTGATTTTGCTTCTAGAATCAATGGTATATTCTGAGAGATCCAGATTCCCGATTAGATTAAGGGTACAAATATTCAATCATGTGCCTCCATCTATCAATACGCATCTAACATGGGATTTATGAATGAGGACTTCAAAATGAAGGGGTTGATTATGTGGATGGGTCAGTGATTTATCATCTTCCTCTGAAAAAGAGAGGTAATGTGGCACTGACATGTGATTAACCATCGCTTGGAATTTGTCTATATCAAGGTCCTTTGGTACATTTGTGGCATGTAGGGCTTGTTCAATAATTTTCCTATGTACTGAGGAGATCTTAATCAACTCAAAAATGGAAATTTGAGCAGAGGTTCATTGCAATTGATCCACCAAGTTATACTTTGATGCAGGAATAGTCATTGTTTGTTTTGTTTTTGTTGGCTTGGGGATAGTGATAATGGGTACTTTGGAAGTTATTTCTAATTTTGATGAGGAATTGGGTCCTTTGATCATGACCTGTGCTTGAATTCGGGTTACCACATTTAATTGAGAGGATGTGTTTTGAATACCTTTGATAGTGACCACATTAATTGATTTAGTTTTAATGTCTAGCATGTTGATCACGTTATCATTTTTAGAGTAGGCGTAGTTCACTTCATTTCCTTTTCCTTTAGATGCTTCCCCTTTCTCATAGTTAGGGAATGACTTGTTAAATGCTGTATGATCTTCGTTAGTAGTGTGCCCTTCCACTTTGATCTTGCCTCCTTCAATAAGGTCTTGGATAACATGTTTGAGTTTAGGAAAGTTGTTATTCTTGTGAAAAACACAATATGAATTGTCATTCCACCACCTTGGTTTGACTTCCGGTTCCCATGGTTTGGAATATGGAATCGTGAGAACTTTGTTGTCTAATAACATCTTCAAAATAGTCTCAAGAGGCTCTCCCAAAGGAGTAAATGTTCTTTGAGGTATGGATGTCCATGGCCGACCCTTGTTATTCTCATTGTTTGCTTTAGGTATGGAGGTTGTTACCTTGGCATCTTTGCTTGCTTGCATGCTATTTTTCAGGTTGAACACCTCAGGTCTAGGATTAACATTGGAGGCATCTACTACTCCATCATTGAAAATGTTTTTGTTCTGTTTCCACCATTTTGGTTTGTTGTTGGAGTTGGTAGTTTTGTTTTCACTTTGAAGAGTGATTTCTAATCCTTTTACCATGACTTCTTTGATATGGATGGAGTTCTTAATCATACTGTCAAAGTTATGGGATTCTTGCCTTTGAAATGCATAATTAAACTTAGGTACTAAGTTATTAACAAAGATTTCCATTTTTCAGATTCGGGGATAGATCTTGAATACCATACAAATATTTTCCTCCACCTTTGTAGAAAGTGTGCAAAGGATTCGCTGATCTTTTGTTTTGTGTTGCACAGATCCATCATAGTTACGTCATGTTGTTGTAACCACCCTAATTTGGTCTTCTATGACTAAACACCTAATTTCCCTAAGTGTGATCATACCCTCAATTATGTCCAAACGACTCTATTACTGCTTGGCATAATTCTTTGAATCATTTTAATTTCCTAAGGTGATCAAAATCACTAAGTTAATTGCTTTAGCCAAAATTAATAATCAATCAAATACATGGCTAAAATGATTAATTTACTAGGACTTAAATAAAGTCCTAAATCATTTACTCACTTTCAAAAGAACCAATCCCCTAGCTTGATTAATCTAATTAGTTGGCTATAGTCCTTTAATTATTAAAAAACAATTAAGTTGTTTAAATAATTAAATTTCTAATTTTTGAATGAATTAAATAAGTTTAATTTATTTCATTAATATTCCTCTAAACCCCCAACCTAACCCAATTCAACCACTTTGACCCTAGGTTCAAACCTTTCCCAACCCATTCACCCTTAGTAACCTTCTCCTAATCCTAATCTAATTCTAACCCCCTTCCTAATGATGTCACATTCCATTAAGGAAGTTATTAGGGACTCAACCACTTGAGAAGGTCAACTTTCTCAAGCTTGACTTCTCTAAGGACCAACTTCCCAAGTTGAGCCTTACTCCCTCCCATGCCTCTTAATGAATTTCATTAATGACCCCTTAATGGATATTCCCTCTTTCCCATCCCTCATTAATTCCCAAGGTATCAATGGCTCTTACACATCATTAATGACCTTAGGGGCTCCATTAATGAACCTTGTCTCCCCTCTCTCTCTCTCCCATTCTTCTATAAATTGAAGAGGTTTGGAGCTCATAAAAAGCCTCAATTTTTAAATAGTAGTGTCGTTATGCCAAGATTTTGAAGGGATCTCAAAGCATTGTTATGCTACCCATTCCTTCATAGCTTCATGCACACTCCATAGTTACTTTCATGCATGATTATAATGCTCATTTTTAGACTAATATGCATGCTTAAATAATCAAATAGTTGTCTTAAACCTGAATCTTTCATGCTAGGTTGTTTATGTCACTGGTATTAGCATAATTTGAGGGTTGTTATGTTATTTTCTACACTCATCCTAGTTAGAAAGCAATAGGTCGATGTTAGGGTTTTATGTGCTGCTCATTAACCCTTGTTTCTCACTAAAAGAATGACTTATTGAAGTGTTGTGTCATAGGTAACAGGTGCAACATTTGACACACACATTTATGGCGCCCACCGTGGGGCCCAATTTCCAACTTGGTCCCATTTTCTAATCATTTTTACCCAATTTGTCATCCCATTTTTTAGGTACAAGTCTGTATCTGGTTGGAAAATCTCGTATCTGGTGTATTTTCTCACACCGTGACTTCCTGGTCTGTATCGTGGTTTTCTAGGCTCGTATCCAGGGTTTCCTAGAACAAATTTTGTTCTAGCTTGTATCTGGTCACCAGAAGTTTGTATCTGGTAGCATAAGTTCACATCTAGTTTCTTGCCTCGCATACTGGAATTCCTGGCTCGCATCTAGTTAAAATTATTGTGAACTTCATTTTATTAATCCTAACACTTAACAAGTTGTGTTTCTTGACATCTTGAACAACTTAAAAAGTGATTGTAGGTTCTATTCAGGGCTTGAAAGACGTTACTAATGTGTGTGATTGCAGGATTTTTCAGTTGTTTTCAAATACTAACCCCTTTCAAAGTTTTTCAAAAACTTAAGACCTTTTCTTCACACTTGCTAAAACAACCAGATAATAAGCTCTTTTCCTCTTAAGGAAAATAAGAAAGTCAAATGTTGTTTTATCATTTGTGATGAGAATCGAGGGTAAATGAACAAGCAATCACATTTCTTAAATTCAATTTGGAAAATCAATAATTGAACAAAACAAAGCACTAAAATTGTGGGATAAATGAACAAGTTCAATCGTATAATTTATTTTGGATCAGTAATTGGAAAAACACAAAGCATTTCAAAATTGTGGAATAAATGAACAAGTTCCATCATATAATTTATTTTGGGACACATAAATTGAACAAGCAAACTCATTAAATATTGCAATTAATTGAACAAGGCAAAATTTATTTTCAAGCATCATGTTTTCTTTAAATAGGAACATCTAACTCAGGCACAACATTGCTTGAGGGAATGAACTATTTTCTTGCCTTTGTTTTGGGAAAAAATGGCTTAGATTAGGAGAGTATGCACTTCTTCTTCGGAAGAATCATAAATCCAGACATCCAAAGCTCGCCAATCCTTTGTATGCATATTTAATAGTAGAGGGCCTGCCGGTTGAGGAAAAAATCTCTTAGGAATGAGCCAAGTGAGGACAGGTTTTACGCCAACCCTTCCAACTCACTATAAATAGTTTCTTCCTCGTAGGCTAAAGCCTCAGAAGATGGAACCAATTTTGTTCATGGAATTTCAACATCATTCCTTGAACATGCTTGGGTATATGTACAGTGGAGCCACTTGAATCTTTCTTGCAAGACTACATATATTTAGGTACTCATAGGGCTATACGCCTCAATTTTGCCTTGTGCAATTCTATGTGGGAGGGTTTCAAACGGATTGCCCAATAATAGACAACACTTGAACTGAAAGAATTCCTAACTCATCCCTGAAAGGGTGATAATCTTTGTGCAAGGAAAAAAGTAATTTCCCCAAGACACTCGTCATATCATGCCCTCACTTGTGTTTGGAGTCAGCTAATACAACATCATGACTGGAGCCATTGCATTCTTGGTGATGGCTATAATTTGATTAACATTTGAGTGTGTGCCTAAGTCAACGAGAAAAGATTTTCATCCTCTACCTAGAAAATAGGAACAAAATGTGTGTCTATTTCACCTCCCTAACAATGCAACGCTGTTTGATGTGTTCAAAAAGCCATTAAAAAGATAAGCTCCTTACAAAAATCAACAAATTTCAAACCGTGGAGTATAAGTGTTTTTCACACATTGCGACACCTCCTGATACAATATGGAAACAAACAAATTCACGCACTTCAAAAATGTACTTTCCAAAAATCAATCAAAAACTGACAGTCCATCAAAAGCTCGTATCCTAGATTTCCTGGTCCATATCTGGTTTCTTGAGTAGCATTTGGTCAACATTAGGTCGCATTTAGGATCCTGATTTGCATCTAGTATTAAAAATCCGCATCTAGGGCATGAGAGGTTCGTATCCAGGGTTTCTTGGGTCGCATCTGGAGGCTCTTATCTGGGACAGTGGGCACTTATAGACCTACTCCTTAGAAAATATTAGTTGATTAGGATACCCTTTTGGCTCTTTAACTGGTTCCTATTGTCTTTTCTAGTCTCCCTATTGGAGTTTCAAAACTTTTCCAAACATCTACCTTGCATTCTTATTCAATCTTTCACAATCGGTTCAATACGTGTGGTCTACCCGCTTTCTACCAACAACTTGGTTCCCAGCTCACTATCAGGGAAATCTAACCCTCTAACACTGGAATAATTTACGTCCCCCAACAACAAATAGTTACTCTTACCTAGACGCACCCACTTGAACAGTTTGAAACTCTCACTCGCACTATTGGGAAACATTGACAAAGTTGAGAAACAACTTCATGGTTAACACAAGATGCAACAAGTACACATCTAAAGGATCAAAAGTGCCTCCTAAAACACCATGCTTTCAAGGGAAAGCATCTCATAGTTCCCTACTCAATCTAGACTCCCCACAAATAGATAACGACACTCGTAGATGGAGTGAGGATTTTGAGGACTATAACAATGGAAAACACAAAAAGCCCAAAGATACAGATGAAGAAGAAGAACCCAAGTTCGACCATCCTTTATTTTAGTTAGGCAGTGAAGAGGACATCACTGAAGAGGTGTACAATAAACTCAAGCAAAGCAAGAAATTCCAAAAGATGATGGAAAAGATAATTGGTGAGGATAAAGAAAATACTTCCTCCATCTAGCATCTACGGGTGTCAAATTACCTAAGGATTATGATGTAGAAAAACTCAAAGAAAAGGAGGTACCAAATCCTATATCCATTCTCACCAAGCAACTCACTCTGATGCAAACAGAGCTCTCAAACCTAAAATAGGAAAAAGAGAAACCCAAAACAAAATACTCTTTGGACGCCATTTGTCCATTTCCTTTTGACAAAAGTATCACTATGGTCTTGTTTCCTCCCAACGTGGCAAGATCGAAGTATGAAAAGTACATAGGATAAAATGACCCACACAATCATGTGAGGGAATTCCGTGCTCTGAGAATAGAATACATGCACAAACCTACATACCTCATGCGACTATTTCCAGGAAGTCTAGGAGGTAATGCCATGGAGTGGTTCTCAAAACTGAACCCTAAGGTCAAAACATTTGAGGATCTGATTCAATGCTTTATCCAGCATTACTTCTATAACATACAACATTATGTGACCATGATTGACCTATGTAATACCAAACAGAATACTGGTGAATCATTTACACACTTCCTACAAAGATGGAGGAAGATCTTTGCATGATATTCAAGGGCCATTCCCGAATCAGGGAAGATGGAGATCTTTGTTAATAACCTGGTGCCTAAATTAAACTACTCATTACAAATACAAGACTCACCAAGCTTTGAGAGAATGATTAAGAATGCCCTCCATATTGAGGAAGTCATGGTCAAAAGGGGGGAGATCACCCTTCAAAATGAAAACAAAACCAACAACTCCAACTCCAAGCCTAAATGGTGAAGCAAAACAAGAATGTTTTTAATGACGAAGTAGTTGATGCCTCTAACATTAACCCTAAACCTGAGGTGTTCAATCTGACTAATAGTATGCAAGCAAGCAAGGATGCTAAGGTAACAACTCTCATACCCAAAGCAAACAATGACAATAGCAAGGGTCAGACATGGACTTCAAAAACTCAAAGAACATTCACTCCTTTGGGAGAGCCTCTCAAGACTATTTTGAAGACACTTTTGGATAACAAAGTTCTCACAATCCCAAATTCCAAACCATGGGAACCAATGGTCAAACCCGGGTGGTGGGATGATAATTCCTATTGTGTCTTCCACAAAAACAAAGGACACAAGACTAATAATTGTGTTAAGCTTAAACATGTCATTCAAGACCTCATCAAAGGTGATAAGATCAAAGTGGATGGACACACTACCAATGAGGATCATACAACATTCAATAAGCCATTCCCTAATTACAACAAAGGAGAAACTTCTAAAGGGAAGAGTAATGAAGTGAACTACACCTATTCCAATAATAACAATGTGATTAATATGATAGACATTAAGACTAATTCAATTAATGTGGTCACAATCCAAGGTGCTTCATTCCACTCAAATGCCGTAACACAAAGCCAAGCACAGGTCACAATCAAAGGACCCCAAAAACTAGCATCAACATCCAAGGTTCCTATCATTACTATTCCTAAAACAACAACAAAACATGTGGTTACTATTCCTGGAGTAAAATATGACTTGGTAGATCAATTGCAATGAACCTCTTCTGAAATTTCCATTTTTGAGTTGCTCAAAATATCCACAGTACATAGGGAAATCCTAGAACAAGCTCTACATGACGCTAACGTCCTAGAGGATATTGATATAGAAAAATTCCAAGCGATGGTCAATCACATCTCAGTGCCACATTACCTCTCCTTTTCTAAAGAGGATGATAATGTTAGAGTAATAGTCTCTTGGATTATTAATTAAATCATTATGATGTAATTACTAACTCACCTATTCACTCTAGTTGCTTAAGCTAACCTTAGGTTTTCCCTTTTAGGGTTTTGTGATTTCTTTTATAAGGATTCACCTCTTTTTTTTATAAGGAGTTTTCACATCTCATTGTAACATCTTGAAACATATTGTTAATATATTGTTTTCTTGTGCATATGATGTCTCCTCTGGCCTTTTGGCCTCCATAGTTTTCCTGTCTTCTATATCTTGCTTCTTCCATGTGACAGGTTTGCATGTAGGTGTTCTTGGGAGAATAGGGTTTTTCCTATTCTAACAGATAAGTCATTGACACATCCACATAATCAACCCCTCCATATCGAAGTCCTTATTCATAAATCCTGTGTTAGACGCGTGTTGATAGATGGAGGCGCAGGATTGAATATTTGTACACTTGATCTAATCAAGAGATTGGGTCTCTCAAAATAGACAATTGACTCTAAAAGAAAAATAACTATCAAATCTTATGATGAGGAAGAAAGATCTTCTAAAGGTCTTATTGTTCTACCTATTAGAGTCAGACCAATTGAGAGGAATGTCATATGTCAAGTTCTGGATCTACCCCTGGCCTACAATATCCTGTTGGGGAGACCATGGATTCACGAAATGCAAGTTGTGCCATCCACTTACCACCAGTGCATAAATTTCCCACATAATGGGGTGGAAGTGATGATTCCTATAGATGCTAACTATAATTGTAACAATATCAAAGCTGGTAGTATGATCCCACATAACAAGGAGGATATGGATACGATTGCTCCTGAAACTACCAAAGACATGGTTATGAAGAGTTTTGGCAAAACCCTAAAACTTGAAAAAATGGGTATGGGAGAGTACAAGCTAGACCTGATTCCATCACTAAAAGAACTTCTAGTGTCACCAAGATCCTATGGAAAACCTTCCTCAATGTTGACACCTATTGCATCCAAGGAGCCAGAAGTACACAAAGTGACTAGCATGATAAAAGCATCCACATCTTCTTCAAATAACATAGAAGAACAGGCAGTCTTGGATTGGCTTCACAAAGGAGAACCGGTAGAAGTTGAGGTCAAACATGTGGAGATATCCCCAGAATAGTATGGAAAGGGATATGATTTCCTCAAATAGATGGGATACAAGGGAAAAGGACCTCTAAATGATATAGGACAAGGGCTTATTGAGCCTATACCCATGGAGTTCCAGAATACTAGAGACAAAATAGGACTGGGTTTTAATTCTAAAATAGATAAACCCGCTTCAAAAGGCAATCCAAACTCAGATAAAGGGAGTGATGAAACATACAAACTAGAATAGTGGTCCTATGAAAGGTTATTACATGTTGGCACAGAGGATCCCAACTACCAAGGAGAACACTATGTACCCATCTTTGAGGTACCACAAGATCTTCATACCCCTTTGTTAGCATGACCTCCCATTCAAGAGGTAGGAGACACAACAATGGTTGGTCTAGAGATATCATTAATAGCAACAGTTACTCAAGACATACCCTGACAACAGGATTTACATCCAAAATGGGGGAAATTAGTCACGGTTTCACATGTTCTTGATCTACCACACTTTGATCCATATGTGGCTAACTAGGTATATCAAATAACCATTGTTGAATACTTAAATAGATCTGATGATGAGGTCACCGACTCTCATGATTATGAATGGGATAAGCTATTTGTCTCCACTAAAGATAATGGAATAGATACAATTCACATGTCTATGGCACCCTCATCTCCTCGTAAACAGCCTAACACTACTCCCAATGACACTGATAATCCTGAAGCAGAAGAAGAGTTCCTTCCCCCGATCATTGATGAAGAAACTGGTGATTGCATAAGTCTAGAATAATTTCAGAGGCTACAAGCAAGAAGCCTCCTTTTAGGGAGAGATGATGATGAGATTTCTACTAAAAAGTCACTAGAGTTTGGTCCACATATAACAAACAATGACCCTTTTAACAATGATCTCACTCTTATTGATCTAAACATTGAAGAATCAACTTAATAGAACATGTCACGTTAGTTAATGGTCTTGATGCTAACGTGATGCTGTCTATCCCAGAGTCTGATTCCTTGTTATTGATACTTCCCAACCTAATTGATTGGACTGAAATAGATCCTACTCCTATCCTTGACTTTCCCAATGACTACACACTAGCTTGTTATCTCAATGCTTGTGAACCTTACCCTTCTTCCACCAATGCAAGGTGCAAAAACATGTCACAGGAGGATATCAGGTTTCTCAGTCAAAAACTAAAAAATAAAAAGAAAAAAGGGACTGATGGTGAAAACCACTTTGTGGTAGTATCAGATCCCAAAATAGTAAAGAGAAAAGATGCATCTGATGGTGAAAACTGTAGGATTTGATAAATACAAATCTACAAAATGCCAAGAATACCTACATGCAAATAACCTGTTACAAGAGAGAAGCAAAAGGAGGAAAAAGAAGAACTCAGAAGTTGCTCAAAATGTAAGAGAAAAATTATAATCTGAATTAATGAACAACAATTACAAAGTTCAACCTTAAAAAGGTGAACGAAACCCTAAAAGGTAAAAGCTAGGTTGCACATTAATAATTAATAAAAGAATTAATTATTAATGCACCTAAGAGAAAGCTTAAGCACTAAAGAGTAATGACTTAACTAATTAAATCAATATGATTTAATTAATAAGAAAACTAATGATTACTCTAACACCCCCCTTAAGCTAAGCACAGGGGGTAATCTAACCTAGCACAGCTATGAAAGTAGTAAATGGGTCCCAGCAACAAGGCCTGATCAAGTACCCAATACAAGGAAATCTCTGTAAACCGGAGACAAAGAAGAAAACCCAGTGGGAAAAACCCCTCTCCAAAAAGAGATAGAAAAATGCAAAAAATAAATGGCTCAAGAGACTCTCTCAATACCATAAGTACAATCAGCGCCCCCCCATGAGAGAGGGATGAGACACCAAAGTCCCCCCAGAATGAAGAAATTCCTATCAAAATGGTAGATGCCTGATGTAGAATCCAAAAGGTGATCCTGAAGTGGCAAATGATATTCCTTCCCTTGGGAAGAAATGAATCCAAACGACAATGTCGAAGAAACCCTGTAAAGAGTGATGAACCAATCTATCTCAGGATGTGTGCCATGATCGGATGCTGAAGAATCTCTTTGTCTGAACTGAAACAAATGATGCCAAATCCAAACTGATGTGGAGAATCCTAAAATGCAACCATAGAATGCATGGATAATTGTGGGAAAATAGTGATAACCTGACTGTCAAGGTAGAGGAGATGAATGTCCTCAAAATAATCCTCCAAATCTATAGTATAAGAATCAACAAACAAGAAAGATATGTCTGCAACATAAGAGTCAAAAGTATCTATGTCTGGAAGATGTATGATTTTCTGCTGCACAAAATTAGGAGCAACAAGAGATGCTGGTAAAGTCTTAGTCTGAAGAATGGGAACTATGAGACAAGCCTCTAATCCATCGGAACATGTAAGGGTGTCTAAATACTCAAGCTCCACTAAAGTATCACAATCAAAGGGTGTATTCTCTCTCCAAGCAATGGGTATGAAACAATCTGAAGAAGGATCCTCTAGGAATGGAGAGAGATTAGGGTCTCCATGTATCTCCCAAAGACATTTCCAAAGTGGGTGAGGACAATCAATGTTCGATATAGCCAACACAGTGTCATGATCAACACTAGACACTATAATTCCTACTATGTGATCTCTAATAATATCCCATGCTAGTTTTCCCTCTGAAGTGGCTGGTTCATGTATGAGTTCATACAAATAAGGCAAAATATTAAGCCACCTACAATGTGTAATTATACCCTTTTCCCATGACTCATAATTACCCCATTCTAGAATAACAACAGAAGGGTGAGAAGAAAAACCCATGATAACTCTTCACATGAAACAAACTGAGTGCTGAAAAACACAAGTTCTGACTTTGACTGGAAAAATAGACATAAAAAATGAAAAATCAGAAAATCAAACCTATATAATGAGATAGATCTCAGAAAGAGCTTTCCAACGATATAAGGAATTCAAAAATTTGATACCGTATGCTCAAGATATGGCCAAAATACCAAAAGTGCTCAAAACTGCCCCAAAGAAGGTTTGAGAGTAAACCCTGGTGGTTAGGTTAACCGCTAGAGGTTAACAACTAGCGGTTAACTGAAGGCTTCACCCATTTACAAATTAGTGTTGATTTTCAACACTGCATGCATTAGTTTTAAACGCAAAAATCAATTAAAAATTGATTTTTTTGATTTTTTAAAAATTTTTCACCTTGAAATTTGAGTCTGAGAGAGAAATTTTTTCCCAGAGGCTACTGTGGCCAAAAATGGAAAAATTTATATGAAAATTAACTCTCTCAGGCCTTCTGAGCGCGATGGTGGGGTCTATTTTTTCTCAAAGTGCACTATAAAAAAGTGTCTCTTCCAGAATGAAGAAGAAACCCCAAAAAAGTTGTAGTTTTTGCCCTCAAATCACAGCTTCACAAACCCCAGACCAGGCAGCAGTAGTGTGGCTCTGATACCGTGTAGGATTTGAGAAATAAAAATCCATAGAATGCCAAGAATACCTGCATGCAAATAAATTTTTACAAGAGAGAAGCAGAAGGAGGAAAAAAGAACTCAGAAGTTGCTCAAAATGTAAGAGCGAAATTATAATCTGAATTAATGAAAAAATAATTACAAGTTTCAACCTATAAAGGTGAAAAAAACCCTAAAGTCTAAAAAAGCTAGGTTGCACATTAATAATTAATAAAATAATTAATTATTAATGCACCTAAGAGAAAGCTTAAGCACTAAAGAGTAATGACTTAACTAATTAAATCAATATGATTTAATTAATAAGCAAACTAATGATTACTCTAAAAAAAACCTCACAGAGGCGCCAAAGGATGAGACTCTTGATATCCTCCCCAAACACTTTCAGGAAAGGTCTTCAGTACTGATTGAACCAACATAGCCAGTAAATTTGGGAACCATTGAAAATCCTCAAGTAGTCCACCTTGCACAATCTTTATCAGAAGAAGAGAAGGCACAATTTACAAAGTTCCTAAGAGAAAATAAAATCAACTTTGCATGGTCTTATACTGATATGCCAGGGCTAGATCCTAATCTAATCATCACCACTTGTCTATAGCTCTCAGGATCAAGCCCGTGAAACAAAAAATTAGAAAGATGCATCCTCATATGGCATTATTAGTAAAAGCAAAGCTAGAGAAGTTGTTGAAAGCCGGATTTATCAGAGTCATTGCCTATAAAGGATGGATCTCCAATGTGGTTCCCATGTCTAAAACTGATAAATCTATTAGGATCTGTATGGACTTCAAAGACTTAAACAAAGAATGTACAAAAGATGACTTCCCTCTACCTAACATTGACATGATCATAGACCTCATAGCAGGCTACCAGATGTATTCTTTAATGGATGGATTTTTGGGCTATAATAAAATCAAAATTGCCCCTAAGGATCAAGAGAAAACTGCATTTACATGCACATGGGGCACCTTTTGCTAGAACATCATGCCATTTGGGTTAAATATTGTTGGTGCAACATATCAAAGAGCCATGACAACTATATTCCATGACATGATGCACAAGAACATGGAGGACTACGTGGACGACATGTTGGCTAAATCAAAAGAAAGAGGTACTCACATTGATTAATTAAGAAAGATATTAGATCATATGGAACAGTTCCAACTTAGGCAAAACCCACAGAAATGTGCCTTTGGGGTCCAATCAGGGAAGATCCTAGGATTCATTATTTTAGCAAAAGGAATTGAGGTAGACCCCGCTAAGGTTAAGGCTATACTAGAGATGGCTCCTCCACGCAACATCAGTCAAATGAGGACACTACAAGGGAGACTCTAGTCCATTAGGGATTCATGTCCCAACTTGCATATAAGGCCCAACCCTTTACTAAATTACTACATAAAGGGGTTACCTTCAATTGGGATGAACACTGTGAAGCCAACTTTAGGGAATTGAAAGGATACCTGGCTACTCCTCCTATTCTTATGGTGCCTATTCATGGGAAGCCCTTACTCCTATACATTTAAGCTACAACTACATCCTTAGGAGTATTTCTAGCACAAGAGGATGAAACAAAGAAAGAAAGAGCTATCTACTACATTAGTAGGACACTAGTCACCTATGAGCTCAATTACAACATTATTGAAAAAGCATGCTTAGCAGTCATCTTTGCATCACAAAAATTGAGACAATATATGCTCTCTCATATAGTGAGGCTCATTGTTAAGATAGATCCTCTAAAATATCTCCTAAGCAAAACAACATTAACAGGGTGTTTGGAAAAATGGGTCCTGATTCTAAGTGATTTTGACAATGAATACGTAGAAAGGAGAGCTATTAAAGGACAGGTCCTTGCAGATCAATTGGTTGATTCATCACTCTAGGATGATGAACCTTTAAATATTGAATTCCTTGATGAAACAATCATGCATCTAACTAAATATCCATGGAAGATGTACTTTGATGGTTCATTCACTCAACAAGACTCTCAAGCAGGGGTCCTATTCATAACTCCTCAAGGTTACAAGATTCCCAAATCTTACAAATTGATGTTTCCATGCACCAACAATATTTTAGAATATGAAGCATTGGTTAACGGTCTTAAGCTAGCTATGGAGTGAAAGATTGTAGAGTTACACGTGTATGGTGACTCTTAACTAATTATTAATCAGGTCAATGGGGAGTATCATACGAAAGATGAGAAGTTGACACCCTACAAGCAAATGGTTGATGACTTGAAAAAGTACTTTGTCTTCGTCACCTTCCAGCAGATACCAAGATCAGAGAATAAAACTGTAGATGCTATGACTACCTTGGCATCCATGTTACAACTGGAAGAACATCAATTCCACTATGACTTCTTGGTAGAAGAACTACCCCATCCTTCCTTTGATACCCTTGAATACCAAGTAATCTATGCTTTGAACACCCCAGACCAATCTTGGTATGCTAATATCATTGCCTACCTATGTGACCAAACCATTCCTAACAATCTATCTAGAAATGAGAAAAGGGCCCTAATTAGGAAAACATCACGTTATGTCCTCATAACTAATAATTTATATCGATGAGGTCTCGATGGTAAACTTCTTAGGTGTTTAGAACTTGAAGAGTCTGATCTAGCATTAAAAGATGTCCACGAAGGTGTATGTGGATCACACTCGAACGAATTTTCATTAGCAAAGAAAATGCTCAGAGAAGGCTATTACTGGCCTACCATGGAAAAATATGCTATTTAGTTTTCAAAAACCTATCATAAATGCCAAACACATGGAAATCTTATCCATGCTCCTACCAGATAACTTATACCTTTCATAACACATTGGCCATTTCAACAATGGGCCTTTGACTTGGTTTGACAAATATATCCCAACTCTTCAAATAGACACAAATTCATCATTACGACCACTGAGTATTTCAAAAAGTGGGTTGAGGCCATGCTGCCAATCAAATCCACTGGCAAATAGGTGGCTATGTTCATTCTAAACTACATTATTTTTAGATATGAGATACCCTCTTCAATTGTAACAGACAATGGGGGCCAATTTAAAAATCAAGACATTAATGATCTTTGTGAATAGTTCCATATCACTCAACATTGTTCCTCAATATATTACCCTTAAGGTAATGGACAAGCTGAGGCATCCAATAAAAATATTCTAAAAATCCTACACTGAACTATAAGTAAGTCTGGAAGAGACTAGCATCTACAACTAAATCTAGCACTATGGGCCTATCGAACAAGCATCAGAACACCAACTGGAGCCACGCCATTTTCCCTAGTCTATGGCACTGAGGTAGTACTACCTATTGAGGTTGAAATCCCATCTTTGCGGATATCTTTAAAAGGTCTAGTTACTGATGAGCAATACCTCATTGATCAGGTGAATTCTTTAGACCTACTAGATGAGTGCAGACAACAGGCGTTTGACCATCTGAAGGTATACCAAGCACAAATGTCCAAAGGGTACAATAAAAAGGTAAAGCCACACAAGTTTGAAGTGGGAGATCTCATCCTCAAAGAGAATCCTAAGAACCAGCGTAACAGAGAATAAAAAGGCAAATTTGAACCTAACTAGCTAGGACCTTATGTTATCACTACTACTTTTGGGACTAGAGCTTATCAACTAGCTACACCTAAAGGAGACACTCTTCCAAATCCTATCAACACTCTATATTTAAAGCGGTTCTACGCTTGATGTTTGGCTAGCAGAGCCTGTACAAAAAAAGTTTTCAAAAAATACCAAAAACATTCAGAAAATTGATCCTGAAGGAAATCCAAAAACAATGGAAAAAGTCCTGAGGAAAGGGTATCCTTGGTGAAAACTTGGTAAATAGGTGCCTTGATACTATAAAAACATTCAAAAAAGAAAAAAATAGCAAAAAATTTGAAAAAGAGAAAAGTGCCTTGATGAGCACTTGGTAAAATAGGCATCTTGGTAGCAAAAATAAAGAAAAGATCTTGCCAAGTGGTGACAACCTGGCAATCAGGCATCACTTGTGTTCAACACTCCATCTTTCAATACATTGCTGACACTAGGCCTTCACAATTGCACCTGTGCTCAAACGCTGACTTTGTTTCCTATAATGGCTATCTTAACCTCGCTTGGGATTTGTCTACATTTGCATCTTAGGAATAGGTCATTCTGCACTGGGGGCATCTTTTCTAGCATGGTAGGTTGCGTTTTCTAGGTTTTTCTAGGAGGGTTTGCCTCACGAACCCAATGTTTCTTGATACATGCAAAACAATGTCACTTTCCAAAACAAGGGTGTCTTTTCAAACATCACATATTCTGACATGACATTTACATTAACGGAGTTCTTACAAGGCTATATTGGATCACGAGCATGAACAGATTATCCTATCAATGCACAGACATGAACACCATATTGCTTGTATTCCAACTTTATGATTGATGAATCTTTACTGTGTTTGACAAATTAATGAACGAGTACTACTTAAACACAAAGTTTAATTTTGGTTTGGTTATGATGCTTTCATGTCCTGATGATGTTTTCAGCTAGGGGCATCTAAGTAATTATAAATTTTATTTTCTTGATTCACAATTGATGCCTTATTATGTCTTCTTAGTTACTCAATGATGTCTACGCAAAGACAAAGAGTCATGAGGATGGGGGCATAATGTTTTCTTGGTTTTTTGCCTATGGTGATTGTTCTTGTATGATCCTATAAATTTTACCTAACATAGATGTTTATGGTAAGACCTTCCACACAGAGTGGATAGCCACATATATCTTGATCTCTGTTACGTATAACCTGTGGTGAGTTTGAGACAATCTCCTTGTTTGTTTTCTGGTGCAGATTCTCACTAAGGTATACGAAGCATAATGTACCCAAGGATATAAATTTTCAAGGTCATTGCGGGTTCAATATCTTGCCTTAAATAGATTCTGATATAATAAAAGGAAGGTAACTATTTTGTTATCCTGGCTTCTATGCCTTGATGCCTAAATCTATTTCTGACATTTCAATAAAACATAGTATTCATACTTTCATAATATCAGTGGGTATTAGTGATGGTTGTACTATCAGATGGTATCCATTCTGAAAGAGTGCCCAATGATGATAAAAAGCTATACATTTGCATATCAGTGACAAAGTCCTAAGAGTCTTCATATCATTACATTTTAAAAATTGCATGGGGCATAAACAAGAAAGAAAAAGCATTAAGGTATTTTGAGCTCCAAATTAACTCAATTTTTCTTCTTCTAAATCAAAGTTAATTACATCATTATTACTGATATCAAATATCATTGCACATCCATAGCATACTTTTTGCATTCATATAAAGTAGAAAAGGAAAATACAAAAATTAAAGCATTCATCCATTGCATTTATTTTTCCATCCTAAGTGCATCCACACATCTATTTTGCATAAAGGAAAAATCAAAAACATCCATTCACATATTCCACATAAAATCATTTGAAATATATTTATATCAGTAATAAATCTAACAAAATGCGTAAATGATGTCATCATCTTAAAAAATCTAACTCATCATGAGACCAAGGTAAAACATACATCACATGTGAAAATCACATCTATCAAAGAAAATAGAACTCATGAAACATATCGGAATCGGGAAGCTACATCAGATATATATGTCATATCACAACATGGTACAAATTAAAATATGGAACAGTATGCATAAAGAGTATCAGAGTACCAGAGTACCAGAAAGAATCAAATATACATCGATACAATGTCATAGTAAAAAAAGGGGATCTCAGAAGGATCTAGATATACAAAAGAGGGGATCTCAATAGGATTCAAAAATACAAGTATAATCTCAAAATACACATGTGATATAGATGGTACCAAATGTCAACTTTGCCCCACCCCCTCTCCCTGATCTGGAGGAGGAGGTGGTACAAATGGAGCTGCTGGAGGTGGCATGGCCCCCTCTGACTGCTGAGCCAACCATGAAAAGGAACATGCTCTCTGACTGTCCGAAACTGCTACATGATAAAGGGCATTATAATATGTGGCCCTCTATCCCTGGTGAAATATTATCTAGGCATATGCATCTCTCTCAGCTCTAAGCATATCACCCTTCCTATCCCTCTTTGCTCTTAGATGCTCAAGTTGTGTATCCCTATCTACTAGTAAGGCATCTGCAGTGGTGATACAGGCCTCTAACGCTATGATCCTGGCTCAGATCTGCTCTCTCTCCTGCTCGCACCTAGAAAGAGGATCTCCATCTCTACCTATATCCTAGCCCTAAGGCCTATCCTATCCCCTATCCTATGGTCTATCGTGTGACCCTTGTTGCCTTTGTCTTGGCTAATCCCTCTGAGGGGCTGCAAATCTGAATCTCTGGCGCCTACCCTGTCCACTACCACTAGTACCACCTGTGTCAACAGCCACACCACCGCCACCCCTATCATCTCTGTCATCACCATCATCTACAGGAGGATGCCTCCCATCTCTCCTACCATCCTGTCCTCCATCTCTCCCTCTACCTCTCCTCCTAGGTTCCCTCTCCCTCCATGCACCTCCTTAACCTCGGGGAGTCTGATCATCGACATCATCACAATCCAAATGGTCCTCTATGTGAGGAATGGCCTCCTTCGATACAGTAAATCTTGGGAATGGATGCTCCTACATCTTTGTTGCATATCCCTAGGTACAACCTGCATCAATCACATCAAGGTGCTAGTCCTAGTCTACACCTACCATTTCCTAGATATCCTGATGGGCAGTCTCATATAATAAATGTGCCCCCCATGATCGTACCTCATCTTTGATACGTGCATAGGTAGTGGTATCACCACTCTAGCCTTGTCTCTGACCGTACTATCGCAACAGTACCCTAGAAGGAAAGAATATCTCAATCACATATCGGGTACGACCGATGAGGTACCTTCTCTAAAAAACAAAGGGGATCTGCCCCCTATCAGTGACCCACTCCTCATAATCTAGATATGGGCACCATACCACTGAAGTGAGATCATCCAAGAGGCATCTCCAGTACTCCACCTTGCCCAGGTAGGGCTACTGTATCAAACCTACATACATATATACAAAAGGGATCTCAGGTGCCCGCTGCCTCACTATAATGGGTCGTGTGACTAGGATGTGCTCCCAGGCCCATATCTACAAGATCAATACTCCTACAGTCATGCTCCTAGTATACTGGTACACTATCTCATGCAACTCCCTATACATCTAGTCAAGGATATAGGCCCCCCAAGAAAATCTACGACGGTGTACTACCATCTGCTCTAACATGTCGACCCAGCCGATAAGAAACATGTGTTGACCCCTATCTGGCATCAGAATGTTGCCAATCAAACTTGCAATGTACACTGATAAATGATCATAGTGATCACACATATAATCCCATGAAATGTGCCTCTGTGCAATCGTATCATCTATGAAGAATCTCCGTGCCACCCCTATGGCCACTACAAATGTTGACTCGAAGCGCACCTTGTGCCCCATCATTGGAACATGTAGGATCTTCCATACATCCTTGGGAGTCACGGTTATCTCCCCAGTTGGCAGGTGGAAGGTGTTGTGCTCTGAATTCCATCCCTCGACAAGTGCAGTCAACAACCTTTGATTTACCTGGATGTCGGGTAAATCTATCGGATAGCTCAATCTACAGCGGGCTACTTTTGCTATCTCATCATCTGTAAGCTGACTACCCAAGGCCAGGACATGGTCTAGATGCGGTCCTCTCAAGGAAACTACATCGAACAAGATCTATACACAAAGAAAAATCTAGGTTCAAAGACGCATCAGTACTCTATCTATTTGCAAAAATGAAGACAACAGAATCAACTAAGTATTTAAAAGACAGAAAAAGTGATCAAAACTTCACAATGATAGACAAAGCTAAGCCAAATACTAGATATGATTCTGAATGACCGAGTGCAATTTAGAAAATTTTGGATGCGATCCAGCATCTGGTTATCATGGGGTGCGATCCAAGAAACCCTAGATGCGATGCGCGTTTCCAGCATGCGATCTAGAATCCCATATTCGACCCAGTTTTCAAAGACCTATAACTATTAGCAGAAAGCACAAAAAATGAAAATTTTGAATTGACAAGGTAGGTTTTCAAGTACTTACCAGTGGTGCATACTCGGCTGGCCGCTAGTGTCACTGACTAAGCTCAAAAAGATGTCGTCACGACGGGAACACCATCTTCTCTGCAGAGCTCTAAATTTACTATGAGTAAATGTAAAAATGAATAGTGAAAAGGTAATTTTTGACAATTATATTGGACTTTTGCGCATTCTAGAGGCTCCAAAAACCTCTTCCACATAGATGCTACTCCATTTTTTGTTCTCCCATTGATCTATCAGGAAAGAAAATGAACGTGACTACACCGGTTTGCGCTATACATCAAAAAATTCTATCCAGTCCCAAAAATGCAGAATTGCTCCGTGGGTCCTAAATAAAAAATGTAAACTTCATATCTGCAATTTTATGAGTTGTATATCATCACAATGCACATTATTCATCATATGTCTTGGTCAGACATCATTTTCTCATATGTAGAATTCACACTTTTGTGTCATTAACTTGGTATTTTTGTGTTTTCTCTGAAAATGCATCCTCTTTTCTTCTACTGGATTCCTTCCTAGTTCAATCAATCGCTTCGAGTGATATATCCTTTTTCAGATGGATTTTATTCTTTTCCCATTCGATTTTGTTCCCGAGGGGGCATGATAACACTATCATTAATTAAATGTTTTCTCAAAACAACATTAAAATAGCTTCGTTATCAAACAAACTAGGGGCATAACAGTTTGCTTGACAAAGTCAAAACTATTGGATAGAAAGCTTTGGTTCTCATAAGCTGGATATCTTGTGTTTCCTTATTTTTAAAAGATTCTTATTAAGCTCCTGGCAGCTTCATATTGGCTTTTGGACGACAACCAAGTTCAAAAACAGTATTATCAATTTTGGATGACAACCAAGTTCAAAATTGATATCTTTAAAATTTTTTTATTGATCTTTGGACGACAATCAAGTTCAAAATAAATACTATCAGTTTAGTTCAATCAAGTGCGAGACTGATCTCATCAACATTTCAATCGACAACCAAGAACAGAATTTTCAATCTTTCTGGAGTCAAAATCAAAACTTTCTTTGAATCAATGCGCTTCTCGCACATCAATTCAAAGAGGGGCAAATGTAACCACCCTAATTTGGTCTGCTACGACTAAATACCCTATTTTCCCTAAGTGTGATCATACCCTGAATTATGTCCAAACAACTCTGTTACTGCTTGGCATAATTCTTTGAATCATTTTAATTTCCTAAGGTGATCAAAATCACTAAGTTAATTGCTTTAGCCAAAATTAATAATCGATCAAATACAAGGGTAAAATGATTAATTTACTTGGAATTAAATAAAATCCTAAATCATTTACTCACTTGCAAAAGAACTAATCCCCTAGCTTGATTAATCTAATTAATTGGCTATAGTCCTTCAATTATTAAATAGCAATTAAGTTGTTTAAATAATTAAATTTCTAATTTTTGAATGAATTAAATAAGTTTAATTTATTTCATTAATATTCCTCTAAACCCCCAACCTAACCCAATTCAACCACTTTGACCCTAGGTTCAAA
>MU224931.1:641681-660669 GCA_018584345.1 Thuja plicata
TGTCCTCTCATGTCATGTCCTCCCATCTCCTCTCATGATCAAATGAAGGCAAAAGAGAGTGTTTATATAGAGGTTTCAATATAGGTCTCCTAGGGAAATGCAATGGATCCAAATCCAAATCTCACCTTGAGTCATGGTCCAATCACAATCACCAACCAAGGAGGGAACATAATAACTCAAATATCGGAGAAAACACTTTCGCATCTGAACCCGGGGACCTATTTCAAGTTTCAGACCCCAATAAGCTTCGGATCTGGAAACGGGAACCAACACCTATCCAGGGACAGGGTTGACCTCAGCCCTATCCTAGGATAGGTTCAACCTCAGCCCTAACCTAGGACAGGGTCAACCTTGGCCCTATCCTAGGACAGGGTCGACCTCGGCCCTGTCCTGAGATTTCAGGCAGGTCATCAGGATGTGACAGAAAGGCTCCCAGGTCAATCGGGGACCTAGGAAGGTGGGGGAATGAGTCAGAATGTTAAGAAGGCCTAAAAGGCTTGGAGAGAGAATAAGATGAGGCCTAGGAGGACCAATACATAGGTCCTACCTAGAAAGAAGAGCCATGGAGAGGAAAAATCCAGGAGGATCCATAAGATCCTAACTCTAATTTCACCTAAACATGTAAAAATGCAAATCTATTATGAAAACATACTAAACAAGGGTGATAAACTCATCCAAATGGAAGTGATTCCATTTTAAGATGATACAATTACCTTAGCTAGGTATTGATTTGAATGGTTTTGATTGACTAAGGCAATTAATAAAATTTAGTGATTAAATCACTTAGGAGATTAAGTTTGATTTGAATGAATTATGCTATCCAATTGAAGAGTTGGCTAGACATAATTGGGGGTATGATCGCACTTAGGGAAAATAGGGTCTATAGTAAGAGAAAAACAAATTAGGGTGGTTACATGTAACCTCTCATGCCTCTCAGTGTTGCCAAACTACCCTAACTACATCATCTAGCCCTAGGTTGGGCTGCGCGTCTGGCATCTCCTCCTCTGCAACCTGTGTGGCTGGAACCTATCCTCCAATCGACCCTAGGGTGCCCATCTCCCTATGATCTCTATCTTTCCCTAACCCTAGTGTCCTACTCAGACCATTTTCTTCTCCTACTCTTGGCTATGTTGGATTCCTTTGTGGTGGTTTCTGAGGTACTCTCTATGGCACAACATGTGCGTCTGCTACAAGTGCCTTCTCTAGGGAATCCCCATCAATCCTAGGCACTCTCTCTACTGGATCTATAAATATAGGAAAATGATACTAAGACAGATGGTCCTGATACTCTAGAGTAACTCTTGCATCTGATACTCCCTCCAGATACTCTGACGCTGGCTGATTGAGCTCAATGAGCTCCTGTGTGCACAACACAAGACATAATCTGCATAATGACATTTTAACTTCCCAATCTATGATTTATACGCTCTATGATATCTATGAAGAACTAAAGGAAGAAGAAGGATATACAAAGAAAAATCTTACTTGCGAGACCAGCCTCTATGCTCCTCATCTAGAAATCGAGCATATACAATGTACTCTATGTAGATACTTTGAATACATCCATATTGGCTCAACACTCGAGACATTGCAAATCTCTCTATCACTAAGGATGTCTTGCCCAAAATTGGGCATGAGACTAAGAACTCTCTATGGACTGTCTGCCACTTAGGCTAGACCTCTACCTGCAAATAAGGTCACCATTTAACCAAACTCAAGTCATCAAGCTGGCACCTCTAGTAATCAGTCTTGCTGAGAAAGGGCTATGTGATGAAACTAGAATATCTATAGACATAGAGTTTCCCACCCTGTTGTATATCTGTTGTAATCGGTCTGAAAATTGGGAGATGCTCCCAGGCCCATATATGTAGAACCACAACTCTTGCGGCCATGCCTCAGAGACCCCTATAAGTCACCTCATAGTCTTGTGATACATCTGTGCTAAGAGGCACTGACCCCAACCAAGCTACGCATGCTGCGTGATCAATCTCTCTCATGTCTGAGCCCAACCACACAAGAAAACCTATTGTGATCATTCTGCCATCAAGAAACACCTGATGAACGTAGCAAGAACACACTCCAAAGGCCACTTCTCTCCATAACTCTCTAATAATGTGTCCTAGGTGATTGATTTATCTATGATCAACATAATATAAAACACTCAAGCTAATGCCTGTACACTGCCTAAAGGTGTGGAATCATACTCCACATACACTCCAGCAAAAGGAATCCATAGAATCCTATACATGTCCTCGGGAGTGATGGTCATCTCCCCCATCGGCAAGTGAAATGTGTTTTCCTCACTGTGAAATCTCTCCACTAGCGCGGTCAACATCCCATGGCTTACCCGAATATCATGCATCTACAGCAACCAAGAGAGCCCATAGACTCGGACATGCACTCGTTGATCATCTGATAAGCCACAAACTAACTGCATGGTTGCTGGATACGTGGTTCTAAACTAAATATCAAGAAACTGCACCTTCATGAAGACAAACAACATAAATGACATCGGTATTAGCATCAAATCAAAGTGAAATCATTACAATGGAATTAGAAAAGCTCACAAACAGGCTACTAAGCAATACGAACATACAACTGGCTAAAAAAAATCAAAAGAAAAATGCCTCTATTCCCATACGAAAAAAGGCAAAAATGATTAAATTAGCCCCCAAGGATCATACGATGCAAGATTATAGGCCAGATGACAAAAGGGGCAAGCTTGAATATTATCGTGCGACAAGTGGGTAAGGTCCGTGCAATAAATCTAAGGTCCCCATATGATAAAAGATTTTTTGGGAAACTGTCGTACAAGCCCTTTCACAGGAACGTATGAAAAACCGTGGATTCATGGTAAAAATGTGCAAAAACATATAAAATTTAACCAAAATAGAAAAATTTACATGCAAAGATGAAGTTTATTGACTACTTACAGGCGGCGGGTAATCTCTGGGTCATCTGTGCCTTTGCATGCACTCGAAATGATGAGTCAAGACCGGGACCATCAATTTCGCTCATTGTAGCTTCTCGAAACTCACAGATGGCCAGTGAAAATATTTTGAAAATGACCCCTCTGGGCCTTATATAGAAAATTGACCTAATTCTCAAAATGCTCCTATGGACACAAAAATTGCACCCTTGGCTAATCAGACCGCTCTAAATCCATTTTCGGGACCAAAATCAAAATTCAATGATATTTTGATCCTCAAAAATGCAATTTAACCTAATTTTCACAAATGCAGTTGATTATTGATGCTTTCCTCATAGGATTCTAATTTGAGATTCCTTTTTGCACAATTCCCTCTTCAATCCAAAAAGTCAACTTAAGTCAATATTGGTCAAACTTGGTCAACTAGACCTTAAAAAAGACTCACACCTCAAATTTTCTCAATACTTTTTGATTTATCGGGCTTGTGCCTCCCCTCCTTTTGATTTTGTTCCCGAGGGGGCACTACCACTATATCAACAATTTCATTCACATCAAAAAGTTTAAATCTCTAGGAGCATCAAAACTTGACTCAAATCAAGATTTAACCAAGTGATTCTCATCACTGCGCATCAAATCTCAATCTCTACGGGCATATCAGATTTATCACACCATATCAATCTTAGAACTCCCCTCAAGCTAGTAATTGGCTTCATCAGGATCCATATCAATTAAATTATCCCAATCAATCAATTGAATGACAATTAGTCTCATTGAACCACATCAGGTTGGTTCACCATTCAAACTTAATCTTAAATTGAAAAATCTGCTTGGAGGACGGACATTTAGTTTCATCGCTTCACATCAAACTAAATTCTTAGATTCTTTAATCAGTCTTTGCTCAATCAAGCCCGGAGATGATATCTTCACATCTCCTTGTCAGTCTTTTCTCGATCAAGTTCAGAGCTGACCTCTTTTTCAGTCTTCGCTCAATCAAGTCCAGAGCTGATATCTTCAAATCTTCAATCGATCTTCATTCGATCAGGTTTTGAAGCAGTTTCTAATATATGGGATAGTTTCATCGCTTCACATCAAACTATTTCCAGATTCAATCAAACTTCAAATGTTCTTTGACCCAATGTGTTCCTAGATCGATCACACATTAGTCAAAGAGGGGCAAATATAATCACCCAAAAATCGTCTAGCAAACCCATGACCCCCTTTTCTCAAATATTTGGTCTTTATAAGTTCTAAATCTAAGACAATATTGCTAGACTCCAAATTATTGAGAATTTAATCAAACTTGCTTATATAATTTTAGTTCTAACCTGTTGAATCAAATAATCAAACACCAAATCCTAAACCCAAAAGCATAAAACATTAGGATAAAACCAAAAAGTCCTAAGTTCAAAAAAGGGAACCCATTCACACATGGGTGTGCACTCAAAAATAAAATAAAAAACAAATAAAAGGGAGAAAATACCAATTTTGTCTTATTCTCCACAAAGTTGACCAATCCAAATCATTCCTTCATCTCACATGGATTAAGAGGAATTGCATCTCCACCATTGATCAATTTCTTTTGCCTCTTAATCTCAACCACTCATTTTTTGGAATCTCTTATAAAAGGGATAGCTCCCTTGCTCATTCATAATAAGAATATTTGGAGTAAAGTTATTATGCTATTTTCACTCTAGAGTTTACTAAGAGCATTCATAGTCATTTGCTTTCATTAGTAGTTTCTTGCATTTCTTGCATTTTAAACTTCATTTCTTAGCTTAGATGGCATCCTAGCTTCTTTCATGGCTTAACATAGATGCATTGTTCTTCTCATTTGATAGCCTAATCTTGCATCTTAGTTCTATTTCTCATGATATTATGCATTTAGTTTGCTATTTCATGCATTTCCATTTTTCAAGCTTTCAAGAGCGAAGTATGCAAGTCTATGCATCTTGCATTGAATCTTCCGTTTTGAAGTAGTCAAGTCACCAATGTCTCTATGTCTAATCTGATGGAAAACTATGAGAATCATACTTGCTTAAACTAGGAAGCAATAGGCCAGTTTCAAGGGTTTTTAGTTTAGTACTTTAAATCTCATGTTTTTCTAACCCCTTGATGTAATGGTTTATTTAAGTGTTTGGTTGTAGATTCTAATCTCACATTTTACCACACAAGTTGCATTTGGAAAGAGTAAAGCACCCAAAGTCCTATCAGATTTCATGTATCAAGGATGAGCATACATTAATGGTGAGTGAACAATTTTTTGTGAATCTAAAAATTGGAAACTATTATGATAAGGTGTTGTGTGATATTATGCCAATGGATTATTGTAATATTTTGTTGGGTAGACCTTGGCAATATGATAGACATGCTATACATGACGAAAGAGTGAATAGACATACTATTTGGGTTGATGGTAATACATTTTTTTAGTTACCTTTAGTTGAAGAATCTGTTGGTCAGATTTGTACATCTGTAAAATTTTGTTTGATGGAAGGTAGACAGTTTGTTAAGGATTTTAAATGAGATGATATTTTTTATGCATTGATTCCTAACAAAACGAGTAAGAATACAGAAGATGAAATTCCTGTAGAAGTTGATAAGTTACTTACTGAGTACAAGGAGATCATTTTAGGTAATGTACCTAATGGTTTTCCAACAATGAGAGATAATAGTCATTGTATGGATCTGATTCCCTGAGCTAATTTACCGAACAAGGCACCACATTGGTTAACACCGAATGAGAATGAAGAGCTTAACCGACAAGTTCATGAGTTGTTGAACAAGGGTTTGATCAAAGAGAGTTTGATTCCATGTGCAGTACCAGATGTATAGGCACCTAAAAAGAATGGAGAATGGAAAATGTGCACTGGTTTAAATATAAATCAACAAGATCATAGTGAAGTATAGGTTTCCTATACTAAGGATGGATGATATAATAGATTGTTTGAGTGGAGAAAAATATTTTACCAAAATTGATTTGTAGAGTGGGCATCATCAGATCAGAATCAGAGAAGGTGATGAATGGAATGTTAGAGTAATCATTAGTTTTCTTATTAATTAAATCATGTTGATTTAATTAGTTAAGTTATTACTCTTTAGTGCTTAAGCTTTCTCTTAGGTGCATTAATAATTAAATCTTTTATTAATTATTAATGTGCAACCTAGCTTTTTTAGGCTTTAGGGTTTTGTTCACCTTTATAGGTTGAACCTTGTAATTCTTTTTTCATTAACTCGGATTATAATTTAGCTCTCACTTTTTGAGTAACTTCTGAGTTCTTCTTTTTCCTCTTTCTTCTTCTCTCCTATAATAGGTTATTTGCATGCAGGTGTTCTTGGCATTCTATGGATTTGTATCTCTCAAATCTTACATGGTATCAGACCCACACTGCTATTGCCTGGTCTGGGGTTGTGAAGCTGTGATTTGAGGGCAAAAACCACAGCTTTTCTAGGGTTTCTTCTTCATTCTAGAAGGGAAACTTTTTCTAGAGCACTTTGAGAAAAAAAAGACGTCACCATTGCGCTTAGAAAGCCCAAGAGAGTCAATTTTTATATAAATTTTGTCATTTTTGGCCACAGTAGCCTTTGGGAAAAAATTTTCTCTCCCAGGTCATACGGCTAAAATTTTGAGGTGAAAAATTAAAAAAAATACAATTTTTATTGATTTTTGCATTAAAAAATAATGCATGCAGTGTTAAAAATTAATGCAGTAGTTCAAATTTGCGCCGTCGTCATTTAAACCGCTAGTGGTTAACCTCTAGCAGTTAGCCTAACCACCAAGGTTAACTCTCAAACCCTTTTGGAGCAGTTTTGGTATTTTGCTCATATCTTGAGCATACGGCATTAGATTTTCAACTTCCTTATATCATCGGAAATCTCTTTCCGAGCTCTACCTCATTATATAGGTTTGATTTTCTGGTTTTGCAATTTTTATTTTTGTTTTTCCAGTCAAAGTCTAAACTTGTGTTTTTTACTCTTGAGGGCATATCTTTTGCGTCCGAACTCCATTTTGTTAAAACAAATAGGCATTGGAAAGATGTTGTAGTGATCTTTCTATATTTACTGTCTATTTCATCAGAAAATTTACCAAGTAAATTTCATTCAGCTTTGTGTGTTTTTACACTTTGCTCAATTACTTGGACATTCTGGCACCTACATGGGTTCTGTTTGCATGGGATGGATTATATTAATCTGATCTAAATGTAGTAAGGTCAGATTTCTCAGTTTGTTTCATTTGAAGAGTTATCATGGGCTTTTCTACTCACCCTTCAGTTGTTATTCTGGAACGAGGTAATTATGAGTCATGGGCAAAGGGTATACTTACACATTATAGGTGGCTTAATATTTTGCCTTATTTGTATGATCTAATACCCAAACCAGCCACTTCAGAGGGAAACCTAGCATGGGATATTATTCAAGATCACATAGTAGGACTTATAGTGTCTAGTATTGATCATGACACTGTGTTGGCTATATCAGGCATTGATTGTCCTCACCCACTTTTGACACGTCTTTGGGAGATCTATGGAGACCCTAATCTCTCTCCATTCCCAGAGGATCCTACTTTAGATTTTCTCATACCCATTGCTTGGAGAGAGAATACACCCTTTGATCATGATACTTTAGAGGAGCTTGAGTATTTAGACACCCTTACATGTTTCGATGGATCAGAGGCTTGTCTCACAGTTCCCACTTTTCAGACTGAGACTTCATCAGCATCTCCTGTTGCTCTTTATTCTATGCAGCAGAAAATCATACATCTTCCAGACAAAGATACTTTGGACTCTTATGTTGTAAACATATCTTTCTTGTTTGTTGAGTCTTATACTGTAGATTTTGAGGATTATTTTGAGGACATTCATATCCTCTACCTTGACAATCAGGTTATCACTATTTTCCCACCATTATCTATGCATTCTGTGGTTGCATTTCAGGATTCTCCACATCAGTTTGGATTTGGCATCATTTGTTTCAGTTCAGACAAAGAGATTCTTTAGCATCTGATCATGGCACACATCCTGAGATAGATTGGTTCATCACTCTTTACAGGGTTTCTTCGACATCGTCCTTTGGATTCATTTCTTCCCAAGGGGAGGAATATCATTTGCCACTTCAGGATCTCCTTTTGGATTCTACATCAGGCATCTACCGTTGCGAAATGAGTTTCTTCATTCTGGGGGGACTTTGGTGTCTCATCCCTCTCTCATGGGGGTGCTGATTGTACTTATGGTCTTGAGAGAGTCTCTTGAGCCATTTCTTTTCTGAATTTTTCTATCTCTTTTTGGAGAGGGGTTTTTCCCACTGGGTTTTCTTCTTTGTCTCCAGTTTACAGAGATTTCCTTATATTGGGTACCTGAACAAGCCTTGTTGCTAGGACCCATTTCCTTCTTTCATAGTTGTGCTAGGTTAGCTTACCCCCTGCACTTAGCTTAAGGGGGGTGTTAGAGTAATCACTAGTTTTCTTATTAATTAAATCATGTTGATTTATCTAGTTAAGTTATTACTCTTTAGTGCTTAAGCTTTCTCTTAGGTGCATTAATAATTAATTCTTTTATTAATTATTAATGTGCAACCTAGCTTTTTTAGGCTTTAGGGTTTTGTTCACCTTTATAGGTTGAACCTTGTAATTCTTTTTTCATTAACTCGGATTATAATTTAGCTCTCACTTTTTGAGTAACTTCTAAGTTCTTCTTTTTCCTCTTTCTGTTTCTCTCCTGTAACAGGTTATTTGCATGCAGGTGTTCTTGACATTCTGTGGATTTATATCTCTCAAATCCTACATGGAATACTGCTTTCAAGACAAAAGAAGGTTTGTATGAATGGTTGGTTACGCTTTTTGGTTTAACTAATGCACCGAGTAAATTTATGAGGTTAATGAATGAAGTTTTGAAGAAATTCTTGAATAAATGTGTAATTGTATACTTGGATGATATTCTAATATTCAGTAAGACTAGAGAAGAACATTTGATAAATATAAGACAAGTATTGCAGATATTGAAAGAGGAAAAGTTATTGATAAATCTGAAAAAGTGTTCCTTCATGAAAGAAGAACTTGAGTATTTAGGTTTTGTGATTTCAGCTAATGCTTTGAAGATGGATCCTGAGAAAGTGGCACTATACTTAATTAGCCTACACCTAAGAATATCAGTGAGGTAAGATCATTTCATGGATTGACAAGTTTTTACAGAAATTTTATTAGAAATTTTAGTTGTATTTGTAATGCTATGACTGATGCAATGAGAGGAGACAAAAGAGAATTCAAATGGACACATGGAGTTGATAAGAGTTTTGAGAGTTTGAAACTGAAGGTTGTTGAATTACCTATGTTAGCCTTACCTAATTTCAATAAAGTATTTCAAGTTGAATGTGATGCAAGTAGAAGTGTGATTGGAGCTGTGTTGAATCAAGAAAGTAAACTCGCTTTATTTAATGAAAATTTGAATGATGCTAAGAGGAAATATTATGTCTATGGTCAATAATTGTATGCTATTGTTCAAGCTATGAATAAATGGAGACATTACTTGATGCTAAGTGAATTTGCATTGTATACTGATCATAAGGCTTTACAATATTTAGGAATTCAGAATAAGTTGAATCATAGACATATGAAGTGGGTAGAGAATTTGCCGAGTTTCACATTTGTGATTAAGCATAAGAGTGGATTTTCTAACCGAGTTGCTGATGCATTGAGTAGAATAAGATCTTTGTTAGCTGAAATGAGAATTGAAGTTCTTGATTTTGATGATATGAAGAATTTGTATGAAAATGATCCTGGTTTTTCTAAGCCATGGAGAGTGTGTAGAGCACCTATTCCAATCAATCAAGTAAGTATGAAGATTATTTCATTCAAGAAGATATGTTGTTCAAAGGCATTTAGTTGTGCATACAGAGAAGATCAATGAGAACTAATTTGATAAAGGAAAAATATAGTAGTGATTTGGATGGACATTTTGGTATTGATAAGACATTGAGTTTGCTTAAGGAAAGGTATTTTTGGACTCATTTGTATAAGGATGTTCTGAAATTTGTGAAAAGCTATGGAGTTTGTCAAGTTGCAAAAGGAGTGAGTGAGAATACTAGTTTGTATACACTAATTACTATCCCTGAGAAACCTTGGAGTGATATCAACATGGATTTTATTCTAGGCTTATCGAGGACAACAAGAGGTAATGATTCCATATTTGTTATTGTGGATAGATTTTCAAAGTTGACACATTTTATACCATGTAAGAAAACATCAGATGCAGTACATATAGAAGATATTTTCTTTAAGGAGATTTTCATAGTGCATGGATTACTGAAGAGTATTATCTCTGATCGAGACAGTAAGTTTGTTAGCTATTTCTGGAAAACACTTTGGAAGAAGTTGGACACTGAGTTGAAGTATAGTTCTAAATTTAATCCATAGACTGATGGACAAACAGAGGTTGTAAACCAAAGTTTGGGTAACTTGTTGAGATGTTTAGTTGGAGACACGCCAAGTAATTGGGATTTGATGTTGGTATAAGAAGAGTTTTCATACAATAGTTCAGTAAATAGAAGTACCAGAAACACACCTTTTGAGATTGTTTATGACACACAACCGAGAGGTATATCAGACTTGAGAGATATTGTTGGAGAAGAGAAAAGGAGTGCTAAAGCAGAAAAGTTTTTTGAGTTCATGAAGACATTGCATGAAGATGTAAAATAAAAGCTGGAGAAAAATAATCAGAAATACAAAGATAGTATAGATAGATCAAGAATATATAACATTTTTGAAGTTGGTTATGTAGTGATGGTTCATTTGAAGAAAGGAAGATTTCCTTTTGGAACATATGGTAAATTGAAGATGAAGAAATTTGGTCCTTGAAAAATACTGAGAAGATTTGACAGTGGAAATGCTTATGAAGTAGAATTACCTGATGACATGGATATATCACCCATATTCAATATTTTAGAATTGTATGAATATCATGAACCTGATGAAGAAGTGACAATACCGAGTGATTATCCTAAGAAATAGATAGAGGAAGTTGAAAATATTTTGAAACAAAAAGTTCGCAGAAGTACAAGAGGAAAGGAATACATGGAGTATCTGATAAAATGGAAGAACAATTTGATTAAGGACTCATCTTGGATTTCTCAATCTAAGTTGGATTCATTTCAGGTTGGACCTGATACATGATTCATGGAATCATTTCTTTAAACCCTAGGTGTATGATTCAGGAGCATCTTGGGTCCTTGGAAATCCTGCTCAACCAAAAATATGTTTGCTTTTGTTCTTTAGTTTGTTTGGAGACTGCTCAGTGAAGTACTCGGTAACCCTATTTCTTGGTTACTTATTTTGTCTTACTTTACCGATGGGTCTCAGTGTATGTTGGCTTCTCAGGTCCTTCTTTCACCGAGTTAGTTTCTGATGCTTGGTTACATTCTTATCGAGTTGGTTGCTTTCACTCAGTTGATCTTCACCGAGTTGTTTATCCCGATCTAGGTGACTTTTGTATTTAATTTATGTGGTGTAATTAATGTGGGGTCTCTCATTGGGATCTATGTGGACCTAAATTTGGGTCTTTCTTTGGGTTTTGAGAGCCAACCTCTTTGATGGACTCTTGTATATATTTGGTTTATGTTCTTAGATTTAGGTGAATTTTTTAGTAGAGGAATTGGTAATAGAAGAATAAGTGTTAAGCTATTCAATGGTAGGTCTATGACCTTGCATGTATGAAGATCATTCTATAACTCATTTTAAGGTATATGGCCAAAATTAGGAAGGCCTTATAACCTGACATGTATTGAGTTTGTTCAATTAATGAAATGTATCTATTGTTTATTCTCTCCTTCTTGTGTTGTTGCTTTTGTGTTGTGTATCTGCAAGCTAGTTTGGTATTTGGGAGTGCCTTTGGTCCCACTGCCTACCCTCCTTGTGTCAGGTGGTATCAGAGAGAAGGTTAGAACTAAGTTCCTTCTTGTAAGCCCTAACCCTACTTGGTTGATATTATTGTGGGGTAGCAGATTGCGATCTGACCTACAATTACAGAGGGATTAAAGATGGTTCATGGGAGAGGAAATATAGATCCAGGTCTATCTGATATGCTAAGACAAATGGATGCAAGATTGGAAGCTGTTGAGATAGCCTCGAGAAGAGGTAGACATCTTGAAGATGTTAGTGATGATGAATTGGAAGAAGTGCAACGCGAAGCTGCACTTGCACCTGTTATGGATCAGGAAGAAGAGAGATTCCTGTGAGCTTTGACAAGTTTGAAATCCACACCTTAGTTTAATCCTCCTGAGTATAGTGGAAAATTGGATTTTGATGAATTGATAGATTAGATAACTGAGATGGAAAAGTACTTTGAGTATGAAAATGTATCAAAGGATAAGAAAGTGAAGATTGCAAGCACAAAGCTGAAAGGTCATGCATCCTTATGGTGGGAGCATCTATAATTGGATTAGAAGAGGAAAGGTAAAGATAAGATCAAGGTATGGGATAAGATGATAAACAAATTGAAAGGAAAGTTTCTACATTGTGATTACCAGATTAACCTAATTTGGTGTATGCGAAGTTTGAAGCAAAAAGATAGCTTGGTAAAAGACTATATTGAAGAATTATAGAGATTAGACATTAGATCTGGACATGTTGAAGATGAAGTGGAAAGAATAGAAAGATATCTGAATGGATTGAGAAGTTCCATACAATATGAGATCAACTTGGTCAAGATGGAAAGCATTGAAGAGGCATATCAGTTTTCCCTAAAAGCTGAGGAGAAACTGAACATGAGGTATGAACAAAGACAAAGAGGCAGGGGTGGCAGATTCCCTAGAGGAAGAGGTAGATCTCATGGTGAAAATAGTAGATCTAAACAAAACAAGTCAATTTCAGACACATCTCAAGACAAAGGAAAGATTGAACAGAATGGTGGAAGTTCATGCAAAGGAAAAGGAAATTAATCCTGAGGTGGTTATAGCAGAAGAGGGTTCCAAGGAACTTGTTACAATTGTGGTGAAGAAGGACATCGATCTTTTGAGTGTACACATCCAGGTAAGAAATTCAGTAGAAAAAAAAATGCTTTGGTGCAAGAGGAGTCACCAAATGAGCCTGAAAAGGAAGGAAATCTCATGATCAGAAGGATACTATGGAGTGAGAAAGATAAGCAAGATCCTGTCAGAAAAAGTTTGTTCAAGACCAGATGTAGAGTTGCAGACAAAGTATAGAAGGTCATTGTTGATAGTGGAAGCTTAGAGAATCTGGCATCTAAGAAAATGGTCACAAAGTTGTAGTTGGAAAGAGTGAAGCACCCAAAGACCTATCAGATTTCATGGATCAAGGATGAGCATACATTAATGGGGAGTGAAAAATGTTTTGTGAATCTGAAAATTGGAAAGTATTATGATAAGGTGTTGTGTGATATTATGCCAATGGATTATTGTCATATTTTGTTGGGTTGACCTTGGCAATATGATAGACATGCTATACATGATGTAAGATTGAATAGATATACTATTTAGGTTGATGGTAAGAAACAATTTTTGTTACCTTTGGTTGAAGAATCTGTTGGTGAGATTTGTACATCTGTAAAAGTTTGTTTGATGGAAGGTAGACAATTTGTTAAGGATTTGAAAAGAGATGATATTTGTTATGCATTATTCCTAACAAACCGAGTAAGAATAAAAAAGATGAATTTCCCGTAGAAGTTGAGAAGTTACTTACTGAGTACAAGGATATCATTTCAGATAATGTACATGATGGTTTTCCATCGATGAGAGATATTAGTCATTGTATGGATCTGATTCTTGGAGATAGTTTATCAAACAAGGAACTACATTGGTTAATACTGACTGAGAATGAAGAATTTAACTGACAGGTTCATGAGTTGTTGAACAAGGGTTTTTTTTAGCATTCTTTTTATACAAGTCAACGGCTAGGATCTCAAGATTTGATTTCCTCTCTTGAAAGAATAACAAAGTTATTCCCAAGATTCTCTGAGGTCGTGGTACAACCTGCTTGGTTACTCAATTGAAGATAAATCTGAATGTTCATGACGAGGCCTTTTCTGGTACATTCAAGACAACAAACTGCAAAATAACTTTAGTATTTTTTGTTTTTTTCAATTTATCAAAGATTTATGTTTTAACTAAAGATGCAATTTTATGTTTTCTAAAGACGATTACTTTCAAATTTAAGACATAATTTAAAGGAGTAAGGTAAGAAGAAATTAAATAACTTGCTGAAAATGAAATCCTAAAAGACATAAACCATTGGTGATCTTCCCTTGCGAATTGAATGATGGAGAGATTTGGAACAAACCCACAAAGTATAAATCAGACGATGTCACAATTCTATACTTGATGGATGCAATCGTTTGGAGAGAAAAGATATTCACTCATGCAAGATTTTCAAAACCTATCAAATTATGAAGCCACCAAGATGTGCACACACACGAGATGGATTTATTATTAAGCCTAATAGATGATATTTTCCATCTATTCTTCACAACAAGGTAGATAGCTAACAACAAACTCCAACTGATAGAAATGCAGATTTGAAACACAATAAACAATTGGTTCTTTGAAAATAATGAACAAGCATGCACATGTTCATCACTTTCGCATAGATAGAAGAAAATATCACACCATAAATGAAGCACCAATTGTAGATTTTATTTCATTAGGAATCTGACCCTATTACATTTCTTTTGATTACAATATATATAGTTATGATCTACAAACTTTGAATGCCAAAATTAGGGCACCAGAGACTCTAAATTAATGAAAATAAGCTAAAACTAGAACTTTGTTGAAAGGAGACTATTGCTAACTAATACTAAACAACTTGCATGGATTTTTAATCCATTTACAATAAGTGTTTTCATGCAAGAGGGATCATACTCATCAAGAAAAGAGAGAGAAAGAAGATGGGGCTTCTCTTCATGCAACTAGATTCTTCTTCTTGATCTTGGAGTTCTCCCTTGGAATCTTCATTAGGAGTTCTCTTTGTGGTGGGAACTGATAGGGGACCCTTACTCTTTCAAAATTGAACTTCAGTTATGCACCCATATGATCTGGAGTTCAACTTCCATGCAAAAAGTGATCTCGCTGGAAAGACCTAGAAATTCAGACCCTGACCTCTACTCCAAAGTTTCCAAGTGCCCAAAATTGTTAAGTGTCAAAACCCAAAATTGGAGGCCCAAAAGTTTCGGCCCTTTCGGAGGTTGAAAGGCCAAAAATGCCGAAAGGATGAAATGTTAAAAGGACAAAAAGGCTGAAATGACAAGTTTTAGCCTTTCTTGGAAAATGGGTAAGTGTAAAAACTACTTTCTGCACATTTTATGAATGGATCTGAAGCATCAGTTGGGAAATAATTCTGGATAGGAAGTCCAGAGCCTTTGTAGAATCTCCTAAACTTCTTCATAGTTATCTCTTTCCTCTTCACTGTATTGACCTTTCATTCTTGCTTCTATTCAAAGATGGTTGATTCAGAAGCAAAGAACTTGATTTCTTCTTCATGCTTTGACATTATCTGCATGTATTCCTTTGAATAGAACAAATGGTGTAAGGCCTCTTTGGTGCTAACACCTGCCAAAATGTCTTTAAACTATTACACCACCTCTTTCACTAGATACAAGATTTTTTTATCATGGTCCAAGTATAAGTCCAGACCAATCCCTATGAAGAAACCATCTATTTTCCCTACCCATTCAATGACATCCTTCTTTTTTCCATTATGAGGGCTAGGCACTCTTCAAAGACCTTAATTGTCTTGGTCATGCGCTTGATCCATGTTTCAAATTTATCTAGTTCTTCACCCTCATATATCTTTAATAGGATCTAGCAGCACTGCTTCTTAATTATCTTTAGGTCTTGGAGGGCGGCTTTCCATTTGGTTATCTCTGAATCTAAGCCATCTTCACTCTCCATTTGGTTTATCAACATTGTAGTTTCAATCAAGATGACTCTGTAAGGATTAAACACCAGTCTAATAACCCCTTCTTTGTACTACTCAAAGTCATTCTTCCAATCCGCACTTGGTTGGATGAAGGAAGGGGTCATACCTTCCGGTAAATCTGGAGTGGCCCTTTTCTCTAAGATGACCTATAATGTGGCTTCTAGGAAACTTGGATCATTGGGACCCACCATCTTATGAATTAATTTCTTTAGAGCCTCATTTTTCTCTCTTAAGGACTTGATGATCTCTTCATCCTTGCTCATAAACCATAAAGCATGCTTCAAACCTAGAGCTACTAATGTCTTACTCCCTTATTTGGTGGTCTCACCCATGTCTACCTCTTCAAGCATATAATCTTTGGGGGTCACCTGTGCTTGAGAGGTACTAACGAAAGGAACTGATACTTGTGCCTTCCAGCAACCCCTAGTGTCTTGGGTGGCATAAGATATGGTTCTTGCTATTATATTGGACTCTGTCTGATGGAAGGCTTGCCCCAAGGATGCCATACTTGTGTCATCTCCTTCCTCTTCATCAGTGTATGTTCTTCTCTAAGGATGAATCTCTTTAGTAAACCAAGTAGTTTTACTAAAGACAGTGATTGGCTCATATGGGGAAATGTGGAGGATTGAAGCCAAGTTTTGCAGATTGGGGGTCACCTCCTCTTCTGACTCCTTTTCCTATTCACCTTCTTGCCCCTTTTCTCCCTCAATAATTTCTTCTTTGTGGCCTTCTCCTTATCCTTTCTCTTATTATCCCTTCTCTTCTTCCCCTGCCACCTCTTCTTCATCCTTATCTCAGCCTTCATCCCCCAAGGAACCGGTCAACACCTTTGCATCAAGGCTAGTCATGGCCACCAGTGTGGTTTTGGAGGGTGACACGACTTTAGTGCTTACTGACCTTGGGGATTTGGGATGAAGCAAGGAAAAAGGATTGATGGTGGTGGAGTAGGTTTTGGTATTGTGGGTGGTGGAGTAGGAGTAGGGAGATTTGGAATGGGAGGTGGTACAGTAGAAATTGAAGGAGGAGGAGTTGGTGTTGGAGTTGGGAGAGAAGGTGGTGGAGTAGGAATTGGAGGTAGGAGAGAGGTTGGTGGTATGGTAATGTGAGGCAGTGGAGTAAAAGTGGAACTCTCTCCTACAAATTTATCTCCTGTTAGGTTTTGATTCATTGTGGTGTCTTGGATCCTAGGCCCTTGGTTGGTGCTAGAATCCATCCCTGTGATTGGCTTGTTTAGTGTGGGATTGGTAAATTGGATCAGAGGTGGAGTGAGGATCACATGTGAATGGATAAGCATTAGATATCCCATGTTAAATTATGTGGTTAAATTAGGTGTATCTAGTTCCTAGTCTATAAAGCCTTCTAGGCCTTCAAAATTAGATATTTGGATCTCATATGAGCCTAAGGCATCTAGAGGATTGTCCTGCTCTTTTAGATCCTCTATATGTTTCCTCTATTGAAATTTTTGGAATGATGTATTGAGAGGGGAGGGGTGAATCATTACCTCTAAATTTTTTTATGTGATTGGCCCATTAACCTTTGTGTCATCAGATTTGTATATTCACCTATCTATCTATTCATCTTTCTTTATGTATGTGAAATCATAACATAAGTTATTTACATGCGTAAACATTCAAGAAACATAAATGAAAATAAATAACACATAACACAAGATATGATATCACAAAAAACTCCTGTTAGGAAGTAAAAACTGTGGTGGGGATGTTACCCACAAAACTTCACTATCTCCATATAAGAAGGGAGCTAGTTAAGGCTTACAATTTGATCACTTCTGATGATCTACCCTGTTAGGAGTATTAGAGTGGAGACCTGTTAGGATCTACTTCATTTGAAGCTTTAGCAACACTATTAGGTGTGCACTCTGTTAAGAGATTTATCAAGAACTATTAAGTCCAACTTCTACTAAAGGATTTCTGATGTGATGCGCTTGTTAGAATGCAACTACATTATAAATGTTGATATGATAGTATATGCAATCTCTAATTGCTGATAATAGATCCTATAAATGTTACAATGTATATGTAATCAACTTGAGTGATTGAATGATACCTTGTCTCTGCTCGTCGGTAGCCTTGTCTGTGTTCTTGAGAACTGATATGATCTATTTCAGAACTTTGTATGAATTCTCTTCTGCTTCTTAGATGCTCTTAATGGCTACAATCATTTTTCAACTCTCTTATTACAAATGATTGAACATCTATATATACTAGTTTCTAGGTCCATTCTTGATTCACGCTTTTCAACTTAACTCTAGATTCAAGGTTTACAACTTGACCTTGATCTTTAGTTAGTTATGTTTTAGATCCATTGGGATGCTTTAAAACATTTACAATATACTTGCTTGACCCTCAAGTAATGATTTAAAACAAATTAAAACTCTATAAATAGAATTCACTAGTAAATTTTACCTTAAATTTTGACGAGAATTAGTCAAATTTTCTACAACAATTGGTCGAATAGGTGACTAAAACTATCGTCAATCTTTTTTTGTCGAATTTTCTACATGGTAAAAAATAGTCAAAATTTTGACCTCATAACTGGTCAAATTATCAACTGCAACAATCCCTTGTAACTGGAAGAATAAGACGTCGCTCAATTGGTGTAAACGTCAAAATTGAGACCATTGTGTCATCAAATTATCCACCTAAATTCATCGAATTGAGCATTGAAGGTATAGCATCTTGGTCGAATTTACTCCATTTTGTCGTCGAATTATCCACCCAAATTCATCGAAATGATCGTCGATCATATAGCATCTTGGTCGAATTTAGTACTGTGTAAAGGATGAAATTTCGACCAATACTAACTTTTGTTTAAAAAAAAATGTGACACCATTTTCAATATATTCCTACTTTTAGTTGAATATATTGCTTGTCTATAATTAGTATGCATATATGAATCTATGAAGCTTTGATTTAGCTATTTTCTTCTATTTAGCACAATTAGATTATTTTTCAAGTAGACCCACTTGAGATACATGTCCCTACTCTTTTTCTTCATGTTAGCATAGATAATTAAATTTTATAGTCAGTAAATTGGCTTCTGCTAAACATTACTATTGGACTATGTGATGCTCTTGTAGCTTAGACAATTCTTTAGTAAGTTTAGTTTTGGCATGTTTT
>MU224931.1:685032-709444 GCA_018584345.1 Thuja plicata
CAGAGGAGATAACACAATCCCTACCTCAATGAGCTTCTATTTGATAAGGAGAGGAAAAGCCAAGTTTCCAAAACAAAGCTCAAAGATCAAAGGCCCAAGTCCAGATAAAAAATGCAGCCCCTATACATAGTGCCAAATTTGAAATGGCTCATGTGGTTTCAACCTCAAAGATAATGTGGTTTCACGCGCTGCCCCTTAAAAAATTTGTCGTGACTGCAACCCCTATACACAGTGCCAAATTTGAAATGGCTCATGTGGTTTCAAGCTCAAAGATAATGTGGTTTCATGCACTGGATGATGTGGTTTCATGCACTGCCCCTTGAAAAATTTTGCTGTGATGATAATGAAATGAGAAATGAATTCCTTTTTGTTAAAAAGTTATACCTATGTTCGTTGCAATTTTGACATACATGGTATTGGTCAAACTTTCGACTAACATGGGCATGGATTTAAAAAAAAATGAAATTTTTCCTTCTATAATCCGACCAACCAAAATATTTTTGTTTCATGGTCAAAAAATTTGGTAGAAAAACTAGGTGAAATGTACTAGTGATTACAATGTTTTATCTGACGTGGAAAGTCAGATCCACTTTTTGCAGGTTTTGTATCTGACTATCAATTCTGATGCTCAGGCTACTCTATCAGTCTATTAGGTTTGTGCTCTATTTGTGTCCCTACATTGGACTATTTGTTGGGTTCCTTTCCTTTTCTTCTCTATCGGTGATGTTCACAAAACTATACCGTAGGTTTAGTGATTTTGGATCCGTCGGTGATGTACTAAAAATTGTTTTGTCCATGATGTCATATATTCTTTGTCGTCGGTTTCAACACTTTTTAGTGTTCATCAGGAAATTCTATACTTAGTATTTTCATGACAAGCATTGTCATCTTGTTGGGTATGTAGTGTGTTGTCTATCGGTTATGCCTATACCAATGACCTTTAACATGTTTTTTTCACTTAAGTATACTAATGGCAAAACTTAATGTCATCAATCTCCCCCTTTGACATTAGTATCAAAAACTGATATGTGCAACATACTTAATGTATTAGTATGTACACCTGTGCTTACTTCATCCTTAGTTATTTTTCTTTTAGTCATGAAATGACTCCCCTTATGCATATGTCGATAAGTGTAAGTTTATGTACATATAATTGCCTTCCCTTTTCTTTTTTTTCCTTTTTATTTATGCTATCATCTTGCTTAACTTCTTCACTCTTTTATTTTTATTCATCCTTGTTAGTATCTTCTCCTTTGTCTTTTTCAATAGACAACTTTTTCTGAGTGTCATTTGCATCCTTCATCTATGTGTTTGTATCCTTTTGTGTGTCTGATGCATCTTTAACTTCATCATTACCCATGTCCTCGGGTATGTTCCCTTCTTTCTTATATTATTTCTCCTAACTAGAGTTAATTTCAATAGCTTCTATCAGTATTTTCATGTTGGTCGGAGTGTTTACCTCTGCAGTGTCAGTAAGTTTGTCCTGTCCGTCAGTATCACCTTGTGCAACAGTGACATCTTCATCTTTTTACATGTCTTCTGTAGGCTCTTTTCTTGTAATTTCATTAATGATATTATCCAACCATGTTTCATCATTGACATCCTCATTTATGATACCTTTTATTTTCAATTCTTCTTTGGTAACCTCTGCTTCATCATCCAAGTCAATATGAGTTGAGCTTGGTGGAATTTGGCTTTCTTCACTCTGAGTTTTGTCAAGAGCAGTGTCGGTTCATACCTCATCTGAAACTTTAGTATTCTTGTGGCCTATTGTATCACTCTCTTCTTCATGCAATTCAACTGATGAATCATTATGTACATCTTTAATGATGATGTGTTCTTTTCTGGGCTAGCTTCCTGAGTTGGCTTTTTGAGTACTTTACACCACTTCTTGATTCTTTCCTGATCTAGCTCAATTAGCTTCCCTTGAAGAAATTTGTATGCTCTCATTTTGGGTGAGAACTCCTTTGCATACTTTTTCATCATTTCATCTATCTCTTCCTTCTTTGATTCAAAAGGCATAAGAGTAGCAAGTACTCTTTCTCTTATCTATTTTTTCTTGATGAAGTGCAAATGTCCATCTTGCAGACAATCTATCTGATAGCTCCTTGGGTACTTCATATTCCTTGAATTGAAGTTGAACATAATTATGTTTGCAAATTTTAGATATTATAGCGTCTTCAATTTTATTTTGATCCTCTGGATCAAATTTCAACCATTTCCTAATGTTAGGATCTTAAATAGATTGTGATTCTGAAATTTTTTTACATACTTCATCAATAGTTTTAGGAATCAAGGGTTCTTTCCCTTTTTGTACTTCTATGTTAGCTTCATCCATAGCTGATTCATCTAGATCTTCTCTTGTTCTATTTAACTTCCTCCTTTTGGTTTTTTCTCCTTTGGTGAGAGTGTTTTCCTCTTGTAGGTTCTCACTCTTCCTTTATTCAACGGTGAAGGATTTGCTTCCTTTACTATTTTGCTTCTTGTCCTTGAAGCAGTTGCTATTCTTGATTTCTTAGGTGGAGAAGGAGGTGGTGAATCTGACTGTGTAGCCTCTGAATCACTCTTTTATGTATCTTCACCCATGGGTGTCTGGCCCTCAGTTTCTTCCTCCTTTCCTTCTATTTCCTCTTCACCTTCTTTAGTAACTGCAAATTTATTGGTTAAGTCCAGTACTATTTTGTTCTTTTTGTTTACAATTTTCTTGACAACAAGATTTGACTAGATTTTTGGTTTGGATTCTTCATAAGTGCCAAATCTTGGTTTCTTCTTGTCAAATGGTTCAATCAACAGTGCCTTGACGCATTTTGTAGCTTGTCCTGTTTAGATTTCATAATCCAGTGGTGATAGCCAAGATTTTCTAGGAACTACTAGTTTGATATAAGTAAAATCAATATCTACCATAAAGCATATATCATATTTGTTCTTCTATCAAACTCTCTAGTATCCTTGTTCTTTCTTGCATCTTTTCCTTAAATCCTTTGAAATATTCACTCATTAAGTCATCAAACTCTATACCTAATGATTCTATGTGCTCACATATCTGTATGGTGACTGGTTTGCTTATGTCCCATACTACTTTTCCTATGGAAGGAAAGTATTCTTCAAAGTAAAAGAATATGCACATTATAAGAGAACCAAACTTACAAGTGTTTGTCCTTGATGACCTTATGGTGTTCATCTTCTCCTCAGGTTGATTTAAAAATATTTCTACAAGATCCATCTTCTTTCCTAGTTTGACGATCTTGTAGGTTGTGCTCATAGCAGTGCTTGCTATGTTGTTCATTTTACTGGCCTGAAAGATTTTATATCCTACCACACATGCATCAAACTTGAGTTCCTCATCGGTGATGGTACTAACCTTGAGACCTCTTTTGTCTGATTTTGCACCTGTTAACTTTTCTACTTCCTTCATGGATGGGTGTTTGTGAGTTTTTGGATTGTCGGTTGTGGGATATCTAGTAACCGCATGAATAACATCTTTTGTTATTCATTTACGCTCATTAAGCCACAATGTATGGTTATGCATTCTACTGAGAAGTATCTGTATCCATTCGGTCTTAAAAACCCTAGGAAAGTGTAATGCATTTGTCAGACCTTTCACTTCCAGATGCTTGTTCTCTTCTTTCAGGTTTCCAGTTTCATCACATAGTGCCTTATAGGAATTATCTAGGTCTAGATCTCCTAATTCTAAGATCTTTCAATGTATATAGGACCTTACGTCCTCTACCAGAAAAACCCTAGGTGGGATTCTGGAGAATGCTCCAGAATCATTAGGTTGCGATGTAATTTTTGGGTGTAACTTGTATTTAGGTTCAACACAAGTACTATTGCTAATAAGATTAATCATTTTCTTCTTATCCTCTTTCAATTTTGTTGTTCTTGAAGTAGATGCCATCATATTTTGAAATTTAGGGTTTTTCGTAACTTAAACAGTGTGGTCGATGATTATAGGTACTTACTGAATCTCTGTGATCGCTCATGAATCTATTGAGTCATGTTTAAATCTTGCTAAGGTCACACTTCAATCTATTCTTCAATCGCTCTGCTTATCTCTTCTTTGTTGCTCAAAAATTGTAGGTGTGAAATGATTTCTTCCATCGCGCTTTTATAACTTTTTGTGCCCTAAGTTGTCATTAATGCCCAAAAACTCATCAATGTACAAAGACTGAGTTCGTCGCTTGAGGCATAAATAACATCGTTGGTGTAGGCATAAAGTTTTGGGGTAGCTAGCAGCTTTGGTTATTTCACCGATGATTGTCGGTAAGATGGCGACGACAACTTTTGTTGGCTCAAAGATCACCGATGTCTGTCGGTTAGACTTAGCGACTTGGCTTTTGTGTAATGCCTGATAAATTTTGGTAAGTAGTGTCAACTTTATTGTGTGTGCTCATTGATGCTTATTTGTACCCATTTACCGATGGAATTATTTTTCAATAATATTACAAGTAACAATATAGTGCATCTTCAATAATGCTAATTTTGTCAATATGATCAATGTGTAATGGAACTGATGCATAATATAACTTGTCATAATGTAGTTCCATACTTACTTGTGCAACTTAGTTAGGAATAGTGATGCCACCAGATCCATTGGAAGGGGTGTCATCATTTTCCTTGCCTGTTCCAGCACCTTCATTGTTTATATCTTTTCTCCACATCTTGTTTCTCATCTTCTTGATGTCATCAATGGTGTTTCCATTGGGATGAGTGCTTGTGTCTATTAGTCGGTCTTTGCAATCTTTTATCACATGTCCAACCTTATAAAAATGTAAACATTCCTTACTTGGATTGGTCCATCCTCTTGGTCTTCTAGTCCATTTTCTCATACAGTTGGCAGAAATATGACCATACCTTCCACATGTTGTGTAGTTTACCCATGTGTTATAGTCCCAAACATATGAGTTACCAACTCTTGTCAGTTTATAGCCATTATTAGGTTCTTTTGGTGTCCATGCTTTCTTGTTCTTTTTCTAGCACTCCTGATGTATATGTCCATTTAATTTGCAGGTAGGATAGTACTTGTCCATGTAGGTTTCCTTCTTTGGATTTGTCACCTTGGATCTGCATTCATGTGCCTTGTGTCCTTTCTTGTGACATTTATAACAATTACCAATGAAATTAGATTGTGATTGAGGAATACCTTTCATTTTGTTTCTACAAATGTTTGAGGTGTGGCCTGGTTTTCCACAGTGATTGCATGAAAGATTCTTGGTTCTTGGAGTTGCATAATAATTCCTTTGATCTGATTGATTAGATGATTCTCCATTGTTGGCATACCCTAGACCTGTGTAGTTATTGACTCTTCTTTGTCCATCAAGAAAATCATCCATTCTTTTATTGCTATCTTCAGATTTCTTGATTAATTCATTGTGCTAATTCTAAATTGTGACTTCATGCTTTAGCTTTTCATTCTCTTTTGTTAGCTCACCAATGATCTGTATTCTTTCAATGAGTTCAGTATTTAATTTTTTTTCCTCTTGACTCATAACAATAATTTGATTGGTCATCTCAGGGTGATGATCAGTAAGTCTTTGAATCTCTGATTCTTTTTCTTGTAGCTTCTCTATGATTTTCCTCCTATCATCAATAGCCAATGTTCTCTCTGATTTAGCTTTTCTTGAATCATTCATGACATCAATAATTTTTACCATCTGAGTCTCTTGACCGATTTGTAGCATCTTGATTTTTTCTGTCAGATGTAGATTGACCTCTTGTAGACTTGTGATCTCTTCTACTGATGTGTCGGATGCTTTGTTTGTTGTTGATTCAGCTAAGTTGAAGGAATCGGGGATCTCCTCTTCTTGATAATATTTTTCATTAAGATTAGTTTCCATAATATTTCTTTCATCAAGAAACTTTCTCATGCTTACTCTCGCCTCCTTGTACTACTCATAGTAAATCTGAATTCCTAACTACTCATTCTCAATAGTCTTGTCCAGTCTATAATTTTCCATTGTAATGATATTTTCTCTTAAGTCTTTAAGATTTTCAAGAGAGAGACTTAGCTCTGATACCAATCAGGTGTATCCAGTTCCTAGTCTGTAAAGCCTTCTAGGCCCTAAAAATTAGATAATTGGAGCTCATATGAGCCTAAGGTATATAGAGGATTGTCCTACTCTTTTAGATCCTCTATATGTTTCCTCGTAGTCTCATTTTCTTTCCTCCTCTGAGATCTTGTCCTTTTAATAAGAGGTACATCTTCTTCTTCTAGCTCCTCTTGTAAGGTTTCTAGTCATGGAGATGCAGAAGCTCTCCTCCTTTTATACATTTTCTTCCCCTTTTTCTGTGGCAGGAGGAGATTGGCCAGAAGCGGAAGGGCCTTCATCTTATGGGTCTTGTGATGATCCCACTAGAGGATATATATATCTAGTCATCTTGGTTTTTGGAGCCTTGTGCCTTAGATTTGAACCATACTCTATGGCATGTTCATGGCCATATATTGTATTTGGTTTCTGAGGCCTTCTTATACTGGGGCACCATAGACTTTTCTCCATGTTGCTTATCCACCTTCTTGGGTGGATCCATCAATGTATTCACAAGGATTAGATCCATCTGATAAGGCCTCTTAATCCATGCTTCTATTGTTCAGACCACATGCCTAGCTCAATATCATCATTCTCCTCCTTATCTATTTCTGCATTCATGATGGGCCTATTGTATATTTTTCCATAGTGTAAATTGACTCTAGCACCCTATCTTATCTTTATCCCAAACCTGTGGGGGAATACTGATCTTTAAGGATTCTTCTACTAGTGCAAGGGAAATCCTACAGTAGTCCCTAATCATTACCTTGTGATCATCCACACAATTTATCCAATGATCTTCTAGGTGGGGTTCATGGATGTAGAACTTGCCAATGATATGGTTGTATGTGCTTATGGGGTCAAACCGGGGCTAGACGGTTTTATATAGTTGAAGTGGGCACTCATCCCACTTGAAGGACAAGGATTTGAAAACCTTCATGTCTTAGAGAGTGTATGGGCCTAGAAGAATATGGAAGTCCCATCAATGCTTCTTCTTGTGCTTTATGTGTTCATAAGCATCTGCAAGTTGCCTGACCATTTCTAGAATAATTACCTAGTCAGATGGGTACCTGGGAAACTTATTCAGTTTCAAAGTAGACCCTGCCACCTAGATGTATGTAAATGTCCTAAATTACATGTAATAGGCCCCAATGCACCTTACCTTGGTAGCTGCTTCCTCTAACATTCTGTTCACAAAATAACCTTCAATAGATCAAATGATATTGAAGATGAAAGCGTCATTCACTACCCTGTAGTAAGGGCTATCTTCTGGCATATTTTCCCTTTTTACCAGTTGCAGGTATATAATGTGGGTTCATCCATTTTGATCATTAATGTTCCCTCTTCTAGTAAGCCCCGGATAGTTTTCTCATGTGGCTAACAAGTACACTATGTATGTACTCATGTAGAATTTTGTGTTATGTCTCACCGCAATTAGCTATTCGTCCAATCTATCACTGATAATGGTACCTTAATCAAACTTGGCCTTATGGCTTCTGATCTTCTCTATAAGGAGGATCATCCAATCCTCAAGTTGGATGGACTGAGGTAGTCCATACACTCAGCTCAGTAGTGTTACTGCCACCTAGATATCATCTTTTAAATACCCCTCCTGAGGTCTATCTTATCTAGTTATTTTGCAAGAGGTTGCTTGAGGTAGTTGTCATTTACAATCTCATACACATCTTCACCCTTATTTATGAACCACCTGAGGCCCTTTTCAATGAATAAGTAGTAGAACTTATCTATGCCCTTATGGAGGTGGAATACCTCTTCTATGATGTCCAGTCTTATGTCCAACACCACCAATCCTTCTGTTTTTTTGACCACCCTTTCATCTAGAATGTAGTGGTTCACTAGGGTCATGATCAACTCAGATGATGAGATAGCCACTAGGTGGGCTACTACGTTAACCATACCTGAGAGGACTAGTGATGTGTAATCCTTAGATCTTCCTACTGGTTGGGAACATTTTACTAGGAACTCATCCCACTCCACATTCCTGATGTTAGTGTCTGTGAACTCTATGTGTTTGTTCCCAATCTTTGAAGGGGGTGATTCCCCTTGTATAGGTACTTCATTAGGGACGTTGTTCATTTCTCAATAATTCCTATGAAAAAAGTGCAAGTATCAATATTTTATTGAAAGGAAACTATGAAAAGCAGGGAAGAAAAAAAAGATTTAACTAAGAAAACAGAAGTAGAAAGATCTCAAGAAGTCAAAAATGTAATTTTTGCTCTTTTGGCCCTTTCGGCCTTTCAGACGCCAAAGAAAATCTTAGTGTCCAAAAATGCCAAAAGTGCAAAAAATAAAATTCAGAGGAACAAAGCTTCTCGGGCTTTCGGTGTGTGAAATTTCATCCAAGATGTTGAACTCCAAAAGTCTGAAACAACCGAAATGAGGCTTGTTCACTTGGAGGTTTGACCCTTTCGACCTTTCGGGGGTTTCAGACATTTTGAGGGTTTGGACCTTTTGACCTTTTGAGGGTTTCAGACATTTTAAGGGTTTGAAACGTCGACACCTCCAAAAAGTTGAAAGGCACTTGGCAATAGATCAAAGGGACAAACAGGTTTTAGCCTTCTTGAAGGCTGGAAACTTGCGACTAGGTCGTGACAAAGAAACCCTAAGGGACAAAAACAAAAAGGAAGACTTGAAAAATAGGAGATCGCCTCCCCTAAAAGCCTAAGGGAACAAACCCTAGGGACTTGGGGAGGAATATGTGACTTGAGAGAGGACTAAAACCCTAAACTGAACAAAAAACAAACTTACAAGAAAAGCACAAAAACCTACCTGTGAGGAGGGGAAACAAGAAGCACGAGGATCGAGGGCGGGGAGTGAGTGGAAACATTTGAGCGAGGAGGTGAGCTAGAACAATGAGTGTGTAGGAGAAAAAGGACTCAAGAAATGAAGAAGGAAAAGTTATTATGACTTAGGGCTCAAGCTACTTAAATATCCCGTAACGGTGACGTCACCCGGTTTCAGCATTTCAGTGGTTGAAATGCCAAACGTTGGGTGGCCTCATTCCTCCTTTCAGTTTTTTGCGGTCCAAAATTTTGAAAGGTTCAAAATTTTGACTCTTTGTTCCTTTTGGGGTTTTAGAGGCCAAAAAAATGAAAGGGCCATGTTTAGCCTTTCGACCATCTTGGTATTTCAGAGGATTTAGGGTTCTCTGAAATGCCGAAAGGGCGAAAAGGCCAAAAATGCCTTGTTTTCTCAATAGGCTCCTCAAGAGACCTAGTTCAAGGAACAGCGAGAGGGGCCGACCCAAAAGACCAAAAAAAAGGGGGTCCCCATGGTTAGAGGACCAAAATGGATTGTGTGTTGTGGATTATACACAAATAGCCCTGACAAAGGGAGGAATGATGAAGGAATTTCTTCATCATCAAGACTCTTCTAGATTGTAACTGGAAGTAGAATGAAAACCAAGAGATGTTTTTCTTGACAATCTTTCAATGAATTTCAATTTTGAAGTTTCTACTAGTCTCCTAGTGTGTGTTCACGTGTGTTCATTCCTTGACCTTTGATTTTGGTAACCCGAACGTTTGTCAGTTGTTCCCAACCATTTCCATGTAGACCAGGGCTTCCCGAAAAGATCTTTTCTACCAGTCAAGCATCCATAGCCCCAAAAGTTTTTTCCCTGAATCCCAAGTATAACCTTTCTCTACTGCCAGCTGGGCATCCATAGCCCCGGTAGAGGTTTTCATAGTCACCCTTGTCTATTTTGGCTGCTAAGCTGTAGCTTTTTCTTGAGATTTATGTTCTTCAAATAGTTATTCTTATTTTCTTCTTGGTGCATGAAATGTATCAAGCTTTGATGTATGTTATTCCATGTGTTCAGGTCCATACGTTCTTCTTTGATTGATCTAACCAACGATTAGGTTGTGCTACCCGGATTTCACACTTGTGACCTCTTCGGGCCACTTTTCTTTTTGTGTGCTCTTTCCTCTTGTAGACATCTAAAACCATCCTTATATTAATTTAATTAATAGTCCTATAAGATTTTAGTTGATTTTAATTAATTAACTATATATGTTATGTTCCTTTATTTTATTTAATTAAATATAGATCATTCTCTATAGTATTTAAATTTATTTTAGATATTATATCCCTCTAATGTATTAAATTTTATTTTATACATGACCTCCATAAATCCCCTTTAAATAAATTTCAAATTTATTTATTCCTCCAAATTTTTAATATTCTTCTAAACTAAGATTAAATTCAAATTTAATCTAAGCCTAGCCTAAAGACCTATTAATCCTACCTAGAAACCTACTCAATTCCTACCATACTCTACCTATCCTTCTTAATAAACCTACTTCCTCACTTAAACACACACTAATCACACTTAAAGTGTGATTCTTACTCCTTTTAGCACTAATGGAATGCTCACACATGTGTGAGCAACTCCTCAAAAAGGAAGCCACCAACTTCCTTTAATGTAGCCACTCTTTTGTGCCCCAAGAGTTGCTCACACATGTGTGAGAAAATTTTGAGCCACTCAAACCTTAAAGGCTTGTGTTGACTTTTGCATGGATTTTCCTCTTGCCCTTATGTCTTCTATGTGGAATCTATGTGGATGCCACATATACTCCACCTCATCCAAGCTCTTCCCTTCCCTCCAAAACTCTATAAATAGAGGCTCTTTCCAAGAGCAAATCATCTCTCGTTTTTGCATCGTTATCATGCTAGTTTAGCTCTAGATTTCTTTTAGCATTTTAGCATCTTAGTTCATTTCAAGTTCAAATCATTTAAATATTACATGCTAGGATAATGACAATGAATCTTAGATCATACATTAGCTTACTTCTCGACACTTGCATCATCATTTTGATGAAGGCTTGAGACAAGTTCCTCATACTTGTTCTTGAGCCCTTTATCACATCCTTTAGCTTGCATTTTAACTATCATTCATAATTATAGTGGGATTTAGTTATTGTGTTGGGAGAGCACACCCACATTCCTCTCTAAGAGAAAATCAACAAGGCTTGGGTGCACTTGTTTCGCTCATCGGAGGTTATGATGGAAACTCTTGTTTTGATCATGTTTTTTGATATATTAATATGATTTATATGTTCTAATGTTTGCATGTCTTAGCGTGATCCCAAGAGGTATATTTTCAGCATACACATTTTGGCATGCCCAGTGGGATCCAAATCCCTTATTTTCCAAATTTTTTGAAATTTTCATGTTTTTTTCTGTGATTCTGGAAAAGCGCTTTAGATAGTTGTCTCCTCTCTGAGATTACCATCTCTGTTCTTAGACTGCCATCTGCATAGATCATCGTCTGCGTAGATCCATCGTCTGTGCTCTGTAATCGCTGCCTCTGCCTGTCAAAAATAAATTTAGTCTAAATTTACTTTAAAACTCTTTTTTGTCATATTTCACAATTTTTTACTCTCAGGTTTCTGATAGGGTATTACTTTTTGAGAGCTAAATGCTATCAAATTTCATAAAAAGTGTTAAAATTTTTGCTAATCAAATATTTTTAGGCTAACTCTCTATTTTGTTACCGTCTGCGCAAGTATTCAGTCGTCTCCACAGATCACTGTCTATGGAGGTACTCTACCATCTTTGCAGATTGACATCTGTGAATAAACATTACTGTCTGTGTAGGTCTGTATTTATGACAAGTAATAAATGTTGTGCCTTAAATTGTCATCTGCATAGAATAGTCATCTGCGTTGTTTCGCCGTCTACACTATAACTACCATATGCGCATATTTTCTATCATTTTTCAGCATTTATCATATTTTTGGGTTATTAATCCTTTTTAAGGTTTTATAGCATCGTTTCTAAAGGTTAAACATCCACACTACTAATTAATCATTTTTCAGCCAGCTTGTCAAAGATTATCATTTCAAAATACTCATGTTATCATGTAGGTTTCCTTAATTGAACATCAACCAAACGATCATGCTTGATTAGCATTCTTTATTAGGCACATAAATAACTAGGTGATCTTTTTGTATGAGTCAAACAAGTGTTAGGGGTGTATGCTCTTTTCCTTTTTTTTGGAAGATCAAAAACCTAGACACACTTGTTTGGTCTTAGGAAATTATATCTTTGGGAAAGAACAAGTGTCTGGTGTGTTTGGGAGAAAATGACATTGGGTAGGAAAGTATGCTCTTTTTCCCTTGAGGGAAAATTAGAAACCTAGACCCTTGTCATCGCCAATCCATTCTTTTCAAATTAATCCTTTAGATGGGTTTGCCGGTTGAGGAAAAAATCTCTGGGGAATGACCCACATGAGAATGAGGTGTAAGCCACACCACTCCAACTCACGTTAATAAAATTTACTCTTTGGGTCCAAAGCCTCGAGAGTCACTTGGCATTTAAGCTTATACTTGGTTCTTGTCTAACATAACTGTGGCCTAATAGTCTCAATCACATTTACATGACCACTTTTGTCAAGGCGCTCTATGGGGCTATATGCCTAAATCGTGCTTGCGCAGACATAAAGGATACAATCGAATGGAGACCCATACTAAATACTCTAGGCATAGAAGCTACCCAAAACACCCCAGAAAGGTGATAATATTTGTGCAAGGAAGATAGTAACTTCTCCAAGATCACTCGTACATTCATGCCACCCTGAGTGTTTGGAGTCGGCTAATACAACGTCATAACTAGAGCCATTGCATGCTTGGTGATGGTTGTATTTTGATTATCTCTTATGTGTGTGCCTAAACTTGAGAGAAAATACTTTCATGCTACATCAATTCCTTAGGTAGATTATTTTTGAAGTGCTTGAAGAATATTGACAAATCCAAACCATGAACATAATTCTCAACAAACAAATTTTTCACACTTTCTTGTATCCTTCAATGTTCCTTTGTCCCTTGTCAGATTATTTTCAAGATACATGTCTATTATTTTTTGGTTTGACTATGATGAAACTGGTTCTTTCCATTGAAAAAATCCACTAAAAATCAAATAGAAATTAAAACTTTGCCAAATCATCAAAACGTTGTCCTTTCTATAAACTGTCATCTCTGCTCTAGAATTTTCGTCTGCGTAGATCGCCGTCTGTGTATTTTTTCCATCTGTGTCGAAACAAATTACCATCCGCGTCTGAGACTTCCATCTCTGCCTAAAAATAGTGAGCTTCAAAATTTGCCAAAATCGTTGAAATTTGGTCTTTTATGAGGTCCTAAAATCATTTGTCCTGAAACCTTCAGTTGCTCAATCAAAATTAGATTTTTTCACTATAGGACATGATCGATTCCAAGAAACACAAGAAGGTCAGGCTTCCAACTCTTCTAGTTTATCAAGAATAGAAAGAAACTGCTTGCAAATCCAAGGAATATCAACACATTGCCCAATCAATCAATCATGAAACTGGGTATTACAAGAAAATTGATGCTATCATGTACAACAACAAAGTTTGCAACTTCATGGACAAATATCCCATTAATCATGCATTTTTTACTCTTGAGAAATACAACTAGATCAACCTCTTGTTTCCAAATCAATTTCTCCTTCTTCCATCATCATCATACATCATTCTCGGAGCATTAGATCACATCTTTTTGAATTTCAAATCAAAATAAAATCAATCCTTTTTTAGGTTGGACGACCTTAATCAAAAGTATTGCAAACCTTCATCCTTAGACAAACACAACATTGCTTGTAGACCATTAGTCTGTCTCAAGTAATTTAAATCCATTGGTAATGTCCGATTTTCTTAAGATCACAAGTCTATCTTCAAGTAGAAACAAATATCATCTAATTTAATATTCTTGTGTTTGTGTCATCACAAGGTCCTATTATACCTAGGTTTTGTTCTAAAAACCTTTCAATCCAAATCAATCATCTATCGATCAATCCTTAATCCAACATCAATCAATCAAAATCAATCAATCCCAGAACAAGATCTTTGCTCCATCCACTTTCATCTTCCAATCTAACATTTCCCCATCTTTCATTCTTCTAGGTCTACCATTGTATGGTAGTTACTCAATCACAAGCTAGAAACATGAGGCGTGCAGAACCTAGCAACTCCTTTGATGAGGAGAATCCTTTAGCCATTCAATTCTTTGAAGGCTGCACAGCGTAAATTGATGACATAAACAATGTGCCTGAAGAAACTGAGTTAGTGGATCAAGAAGAAAGACCTACACAAGTGAATGATTTTCTTAGGGATCCATATAACTTAGAAATGGTTGAAAATACCATTAGTCAAAACAACAGTGATATCTTCTTGAACCTCATTCAAAATGGCATCACAGTGTCTGCTGACTTTGAAAAACCACTTCTCACATGTAACATCACTAAGGCTATAGCTGCTACAAGCACGACCATGGCCTCCAATTAAAATGTAACATCATCATGTGATACTGGTAAAGCAGCTGCAATTGAGCCTTCTACATCAGTTCCTACATCAACACCTGTTTCAACAACTACATCAACAGTCCAATTGACACCCGAACAAATCCAACAGATCCTAAGCGTTTTTCCCAACATTACCTCACACAATAGCACTCAAATGACAAAAATTACTTCTCAAGGGGAAAGTGCTAATGTTAACAATATATGGCAGATTTCAATGCCTCTATCTACATCATCTATGTTTCTGACAATGGGCATGAAGACATATACAACCAACACATCTCAAGCATACCAGTACATATCCCCTCCAACAATCGGTATGACCTCCATTGGGTTTTTGACTGCACACTTTGGAGGAGGACAATCTTATGGGCCACAATATGTTCCACACAACACTTCAAATTTATCCCAGCAAATTAATGAGAAAAAGTATTGTGCATGGTTTATAGAATGGGGGCAAAAAGGAGTTTTCTTTTGATGAGATTTGTCCCTATCCATTCGATAAGTCTATCTCGATGCAACCATTCCCTCCAAACTTTGAGATGCCTAAATTTGAAAAATACAAGGGAGAGACATGTCCTCTATAACATCTCAAGGAATTTTACAGTGCCTGTCAAGAAGTCCTCTACAACAAAAATTACCTAAAGAGACTCTTCACTAGGAGCCTTAGAGGCACAACTTTATAATGGTTCATGGCCCTTCCTTACGGGTCAATCTCTACATTCTCTGATCTCATAGATATATTCATTGGATAATATTCATATAACATAGAACATCAAGCAACACTCAGTGATTTGTGAAAAACCAAACAAAAGAATGGTGAAACCTTTTCTAGCTTCTTACAACTATGGAAACATACTGCTAATCGTATTACATGGAAAATATTTGATAGTCACTTAATTGACATCTTCAGAAAGAATTTTATCTAGAGATGTCATTCCAATTGAAAATGGCTTCACCTCACACCTTTTAACCCCTTGTCAAGAAGGGAAAAGACATTGAAGATGGTCTTTTGCAAAAAGGTAGTATCAAACACTATACTCCTTCCAACAATGATAAACCAAAATTCTGGAGTAAAAACAAAGGATTTGTCAATTATGGAGTTACTGATGCCAAACATGTTCAAAATGTTCAAGCATCCAACAACAATAATCAAAACAATCGTAACAACAATCCAAATCGAAATCAAAATCAAAATCATAACAAAAATCAGAACCAGAATCAGAATAACAATCGACCATGCAATCAATCTTATTTGTTCCCTCGCAACAAACCAACAACAAAAATGACAATAACAACAATCAACAATGATGATAGTTCATAACATTGGAGGAATCATTGGATGTAATATTTAAACAAATTGTAGATCAAGGCATGATAGTCTACCCAAACACTCAGCCTTTTGATGAAAATCAATCCAAACCTGCTTGGTATTGAGAGAATGAATACTATCATTATCATGGCATTAAAGGACATGATACCAAGAAGTCCATGAAACTCAAACATTTTGTACAAGATCTTATTGATGATGGAAAAATTGAAGTCAAAGGCCAGAACACTTCTTCATCCAATGCAAATCTCAAAGTCTACAATCAATCTTTTCCACAACACAATCAAAACAATGCATCTAACGGGATCCCATATGATTATTCAACCAACACTATCATAGGAAATGATCGAATGTGTGGAAGTCTAAAAGAAAATGATATCTTTGGTTTTGACTCTCTTTGTGGATGCATTGAAGAATCTGAAACCCATGTCAATACCATAATCCTCAAAGATTTTGATTCTAATGCTACCACATGAAGACCCAGAGTCACTGTCCAAGCTGTTGATAATCCCTCTGCATATGCAAATCCACTAGCTCCACCATCTACTACTACTTGGCCTTCTTCACATTATGACCTATTGGACCAGTTAGGAAAGACTCCTACACAAATATCTATCTTAGAACTTCTATGTACCTCACCTATCCACAAAGAAGTTCTTGAGGATGCTCTGAAAGAATCCCGTGTTCCTGAAAATATCAACGATGTCCAGTTCCAAGCCATGATTGGGAATTTAGTTGCACAAGAGCACCTTATTTTCACTAATAAAGACTTCCATGGTCTTGAACCTCACCATAATAAATCCCTCCACATCGAAGCCAAAATCCAATCTGCTAAAATCAAACGAGTCCTTATAGATGGTGGATCTGGCCTAAATTTGTGTACATTGAAAATAATTTGCAACATCGGTCTTTCTGAGGACCTCCTAGATGTAGATAAGAGAATCACAATAAAGGCTTATGGTGATAGAGAATGAGAAAGAAAAGTTTTTATCACACTACCCCTACAAGTGGTCCCAACCTTAATTGAAACTATTTTTCATGTACTAGACGTGGATCTACCATAAAACATCTTGTTGGGATGACCTTGGATACATGCTATCAAAGGTGTACCTTCCACCTACCATCAATTCCCTAAGTATCCACATCATGGTAGAGAGATCATAATTCTAGGAGATCTTGAACCATTCCAATACTACAAGAGGTTAGAAGGAAAACAATCCAATTACTGTCAGTTGAATGAGTTCAGACGACCTTTTGAGAAAGACTCACCCGTTCAATAAACTTCCTCGGCTACAGAAAAGACATCAGAAACAAAACCTGATCAATCTAAAGGAAAAGAAAAGGTCACCTAAGAAAAAAACCCTAAGTCTGAAAAAAGATCAGTTTCACAGATCAGGGCATGGGAGAATACAAATTTGAAAGTGCCCTATGCATTGGTAAACTTCCTTTGTCCCCAAAATCCTATGGGAGGTCGTCGTTGTTAACTCCCTCCAAAGAAAAGGAACTTATGCAATGCAAGACGACCACTTTTGAACATTGGTGGTCTTTGTCAGATGAACACATGGAATCCAATGTCCTTGATTGGCTTTATAATGAAGAAGAGGAAAAACCAATAACATTCCCTGATGGAAAATATATCAAAGCTGATGAACTATAACTGATTGAATTTTTTAAGATGTTAAGTTGATGACCATGCAAGACATTTAATCAGTTAATGTATTGTATTTTCATTGATGTCAACTTGATATAATTTGTATGGTCATGGACATACTTCCAAAGACTTAAAAGAACCGATGATTCAAAGACTATGCTATCAGTAATGCATATAAGTCAAGTATTCAGAAAGTGACTATATACACCGACGGAGTGCACACTGATGGTCAGAGTAAAAAGCGAAAAGTCATAGTGTTACCTGATAAGCAAATGCACAACATTACCAATGATAAAAGTCATAGTGTTGCCCAAGGAGAAAAGCAAAGAGTAACCCGACGGACAGATTTATAGTATTTCCCGATGGAAAAGACAAGGACGGAGATCCCGATGACAACTGAAGTCACACCGATGTAACAGTCAGTTATCATTGATGACTAACTGAAGTATTGACCGATAGAATAGAGAGTTCAGAAATGAAAAAATGCTTAGCTGTCAAGAGCTATAAATAGACTTAACTAATACTTATCATTGTTTTAATCGACCAGATAAAGCCGAGGATAAGTAATGGATTTAAAGTTGCTTTGTCCAACTGGCAAGAAGATCTCTTTGAGATAAAATTGGAGTTTTCTTTAAATCTAATTGGCAAGAATTTTGGATCATGTCAAGAATCAAGAAAGATAAGAAATGGAAAAACATGTCTATAAAGAGAAAAATCCAATTCATTACGAATTGTGTGGGGTGAACAAGAGAAGAGAATAGATGCTAAAGAGATTCTAAAGGAAAAGAAATTCCTCATTCAGACCTGATCAACAAGCTAAGGAAAGAGCTAGATTTTGCAGACACTGACGAACAGTGAAACAACATCACATAGCATAATAGTGTGGAGCAAAGGTATTGAATTGATTATATTGATCAGAGAGGTAATGTACTTACAATAGATCTGAAAATCTACAATTCAAGTTGTATGTGTGAATAGATCATTTAATGTTTTAGTTTAACCAGTGAAGCATCAAGTCTCTTAATAGAGCAGGACTTAAAAGTCTTTTGTAATTGAGATACATCCCAAGAAGTATCAAAAAATTTGATCATAGAAAGTAGCATTGGATATGCCCGATACCTATTGACAAGCCAAGTGAGTGTTTGATCAAGGATGGTAGCATTAGATGCCAGATACTAGGTGAAAAAATATCTTTTAAATCCTCTAACAAGGTCACACCTAACAGTGTGTTTGTAACCTCTAACAGGGTTGCCTCTTAACCGAGCTCACTTCAAAAGAGTGTAAATTTGGGGTACCGGTCCCAGTGGTTTTTCCCTTAACAGGGTTTCCACATTAAAAATCCATGTGTTATATGTTTGTGTTTTATTACTTTAGTGTTTTACATTTCACATATGCAATTCTGGATTGATCGGTATACTCTAGCTATTTACTGTGTTTTGGTAAATGAAAAATTGCTTATCGGTATACATACAGAAGAAAGGTTTACAAAGCATTCTGACAAGTAGTAAATTGCTATAAGTATTTCAAGGCATTCATCTTGTAGGAATGAGTATAACTAGAGGCTTAAAAGTGGTAATAAGTTTTAAGGGTTCTTTTAAGGATTAATTTTTGAGGCCACCGATTCACCCCCCCTCTCAATTATTACTAAAAATTGGTATTAGAGCTTGTGTGCTTAGAAGGAATGTTTCAAGACCTAAGCTAAAGATCACAAGATGAACAGATGAGATGTGCCCAAGTTGAACAAATACAACTTTGTTTCATGGCAGAGAAAAATAAGACTCCACCTATTAGGTATTGGAAATGATGTTACTCAATACTTAGATACTGAATATGTGTTGCCCACAAGAGCACCAACAGTTGAACAAATGAGACAGAAGCATGAGCACAACTGCATGATGATAGAGCTTGATTCCTCACTCTTCGAAACTGCATTTCAAGATGTCAAAACCTGCAAGACTGCAAATCAGATGTGGGACAAATTGATGCTTGTACATGGTGGTGACAAGAATGTTTTGAGAGCCAAGGCAAAAATCCTTAGAGGAAAGTTTGATGATGTCAAAATGAAAGAAGGTGAAAACATCACATAGTACAGCACAAGAATAAAAGAGGTAGTCAATTCTATCCGAGGAGTTGGAGGTGTACTAGAAGAAGATACAGTGGTAAGTAAAATTCTAAGAACTTTACTGCCTACTTATGCTATTAGAGTATCTACCATACAAGAAATGAGAGTAGTAGCAGATATCAATGTTACTCTAGATAGTTTGATTGGAAGACTGATTTCATTTCAGATGAATAACTTTGATAATAGTGTCTTACCAAACATAGAGTTTGCATTCAAATCTTCTTTGAGAATAAGTAAATCAAGTCATAAACACACTATGAGAAAAGATAGTGATAGTGAAAGTGAAGAAGAAGATCTTGATGAAATTGAAGCACTTATGGCTAGAAGAATGTAGAGAGGAAAAGGTAAATAAAAAGGTAAATTACCACTTGTTTTTTTTAATTGTAAAGAGATTGGACACTTTGTTGCACGATGTCCTAACAGAAGAAAAGATGACAGAAGTAATGATAGGTCATTTGAAAAGAAGTATGATAAAGGTGATTACAGAGGCAACTGACAATCAAAAAGAAGAGAAACCCGAGACTACAAGGACAAAGGAAAGAAGGCTAGTTACCTAGATAAATGCAAAGATGATTATACTGAAACCAAATCTGATGAAGACATTGAGATGTTGTTTATGGTAGTAAAAGATGATTCAGATGATGATGAAGAAAGGTATGTAGAAACTGTACTCATATCTAAAGTTGGTAAAAATGATGTCTAGATCATAGATAGTGGTTGCACTCACCACATGACCGGTGACAAACAAAATTTTGAGACTTTTGAATACTATAATGGTGGTTTGGTAAGAATGGGTAATGACACACCTTGTCTAGTTGAAGGTAGAGGAACCATAATGGTTAATAACCTGATAAAATGTGAAAATGCTTATTGGGTGAAAGGATTGAATTATAATCTATTGAGTGTTTCTCAGCTAAATAATTTAGGTCATAGAGTAGCATTTGAAAATAAGAAGGCAAAAATCTTCAATGAATCAGGAAATCTAATTGGTACCGGTGAGCAGACAAAAGGTAACTTATTCTATCTGAATGATACTGACACCACTTGCTTAATAGCTAGAAATGAAGACATATGGTTGTGGCACAAAATATTGTGTCATGTAAACTTTGACAACATGATAAAGATAAGAAAAAAGAGAAATTTAAGAGGCTTACCAACAATGAGCAAGCTCGACAATATCATGTGTAAGAATTTTCAAAAAGGTAAGATGACAAAGTCTAGTTTCAAAATCAAAACCCATATATTTGATGCCATTATAGAATTAGTCCATACTAAATTATGTGGACCTATGAGGACAAAGAGTTATTATGGAGATAGATATTTTATTCTCTTTGTTGATGATTACTCTAGAATGATGACAGTTATGTTTCTAAAGGATAAATCTGAAGCATATAAGATGTTTAAATGGTACAAGGAAATGGTTGAGAAACAAAGTGGTAAAGAATTGAAATGCTTAAGATTAGATAGAGGAGGGGAATTTATTTCAGATGAATTCACTAACTTTTGTAATGAGCATGGAACCAAAAAAGAGGTCTCTGCACCAAGAACACCACAGAAAAATGAAATTGTTGAAAGAAGGAATAGATCCATAGTTGATTGTGCAAGGACACTGATGATGGAGAAAGGCATCACCCAAATCTTCTGGAGAGAAGCTGTCAGTACTATTGTTTACACATTGAACATAGTACAATTGAAGAAAGACACCAAGAAGACACCTTATGAGCTTTGGTATGGTTACACACCCAATGTGAGTTATTTCAAAAAATTTGGTAGTCAATGTTATATCTTAAAAGATGATAGAAATGGAAAACTTGACTCCAAGAGTGATGAAGGAATCTTTCTAGGGTATTCCACCAAGATCAGCAAGGCTTATAAATGTCTCAATAAAGCCTCTAACAAAATTGTTGAAAGTGCAAATGTAAAGATAGATAAATTTGTAGAGAAGAATGAAAAGGAAAGTACAAAAGAACCAGAGGACTACAATAGGTTTGTATACAATGAAGAATCTGACACTCTACCTGACCAACAATGTAGAGCTCTCGAGCAACATATCATTGCACCCGAGCATCAGGCTGCAAATACCGACGATCAAGATATTTCTCAAGAAGATGCACAAAGTGATGGAGAACATAATGAAGGAAAAAATGATGATCAAGCTGATAGACAAAGAGATGAACCTATACTTGCCAGATATGTTAGAAGGAACCATCCACAGAACCGTATCAATGGAGACAAGAAGGCTAGTATGAGAACCAGAATTAAGTCTCTAAATACAAGATGTCTTATTTTTTATTATGATCCAAAATATGTCAATGATGCACTTGATAATGATGAATGGATTAGTGTTATGAATGACGAAATTGAGCAGATAGAGAAAAACAAGACATGGACACTTGTACCAAGACCAGATGACAAGAATGTCATCAATGCAAAATGGATATTCAGGAATTAGCTAAATGAGAATGGAGAAGTCACCAAAAATAAAGCAAGACTAGTATGCAAGGGGTATGCACAAGAAGAAGGGATTGACTACGGAGAGACCTTTGCACCCATTGCTAGGCTAGAAGGAGTAAGAATATTACTTGTTTATGCTGCATGTAAAGGATTCAAGGTATATCAAAAGGATGTCAAGTCTGCATTCCTAAATGGAATACTTGAAGAAGAGGTATACATTGAACAACCATAAGGGTTTGTTGATCCAGACAAGAGGGACATGGTATGGAGACAACACAAAGCCTCGTATGGATTGAAACAAGCACCCCGAGCTTGGTATGAAAGACTTCATTCCTAACTTATAAGTATTGGATTTGTAAGGACTAGTGAAAGCAGTAATCTTTATTTAACGGAAGATACTGATGCTAACATTTTGATTGTTGAGATATTTGTTGATGACATCATATTTGGAGGCAATGATATGCTATGCAAATCATTTGAAAATCAAATGAGCAAAGATTTTGAGATGTCTATGTTTGGATAGATCAAGTTCTTTCTTGGTCTACAGATCATGCAACAAGATGAAGGTATTTTCATTACACAATCCAAATACATCAAGGAAGTACAGAAAATATTCAAGATGGAAGAGTCCAAACCAGTTGGAACACTGATGGAAACTAGATGTAAGCTGACAAAGGAGGACAAGTCATTAGAGGTAAATTAGACTTTGTGCAGATCAATGATTGGAAAACTCATGTATGTCGTACATACTAGACCACATATTGCACATGCAGTAGGAATAGTTCCAAGATTTTTTGCTAATTCCAAGGAATCACATATGACTGCTATGAAAAGAATCCTAAGATATCTAAGAATACCGAGGAATATGGCGTATGATATAGAAGAGAAGACAAATTTGAACTTAAGGTCTTTACCGACGCTGATTGGGCTAGAAATATTGATGACCAAAAGAGCACAACTGGAGGAGCATTCTTTATGGGTGACAAAATTGTCACATGGATCAACAAGAAGCAAGGATGCATCTCTCAATCTACTGCAGAAGCAGAGTATGTTGCTGCTAGTGCAAACTGTTCAAATATTGCATGGATCAAATAGTTACTAGAAGGTATGCATATGAAAATTATTGAACCAATAATTATCTATTGTGATAATACCAGTGCAATAAACATTTCCAAGAATCCAGTCATGTATGCTAAAACAAAGCATATTGCCATCAAGTATCATTATTTAAGAGAACAAGTTCAAGAAAAGGAGGTGATAATTGAGTATGTACAATCAAAGGAACAATTGGATGATATCTTCACCAAACCACTGCCCAAGGATGCATTTGAATACTTGAGAAAGAGACTAGGGGTCATACCCTTGTCTACTGGTCAGTAAAATGACTAGAAGGCTGCATCAGCCTACATATTATCAAAATATCATTCATGTTGGTGCAAGTAGAGAGATGGAATTCAAAGATAAACTTATTCACAACAAGGTATTTATCTACTCCGAGCACCAGATTTATTGTACTGTCAAAGGATTGGGAAATTCAAGGAGTATATAATGGATAGAAAGGATCTGTTTGGCATTACTGTAAAAAATATTTGTTTGGAATTGCTGTCAAAGGGAGAGATTATATCCATTATCACTTAAGGGAGAGATATTATCACTTCAAGGAGAGATTTATATCCATGAAATTTTCCAAAGGGAGAGATGTAAGAAGAAAGGGAGAGTACATACAAAGAAGAGAATTGATGATAAGTGTAACCACCTGAATTTGGTTTGTTCCAACTATGGACCCTATTTTCCCTAAGTGTGATCATACCCTCAATTATGTCCAAACGACCCTGTTACTTCTTGGCATAATTCTTTAAATCAAATTTAATGTCCTAGGTGATTTTTATCACTGAATTATATTAACTATTATAGCCATACAATTTAAATCAACTCAAACCATTTAAAACAAATCAAATTTGAATATGGAGCTATAATATTTAATTATAAAGGAATTAAATAAATCCCTAAATTAACTATCCACTTGCAAATAACCCATTCCCCTAGCCTATTTAATTTAATTAAAATGGCTATAGTCCCCTTAATTATTAAAAAGCAATTTAATTGTTTAAATAATTAATTCCTATATTTTAAATGAATTAAATAAGTTTAATTTATTTAATTAATATTCCCTTAAACCCCAACCTAACCTATCTCAACCACTTCTACCCTAGGTTCTAACCCTTCTCAACCCATTCCACCCTTGCTGATCTAAACCTAATTCTAATTCTAATCCTAACCCAACTCCTAATGTTGTCACATTCCATTAGGGAATGATTAACAACTCCACCCACTTGAGAAAGTCAAGGAATCTCAAGATTCTTTTCTCAACTCCACCTTCTCAAGCCACCCTCTTACACCCTTCCCATGCTTCTTTAAGGCTTTCATTAATGCCTCATTAATGAAGATGCCTTAAGCCCATGTCTCCTTCATGCCTCATTAATGCTCAAGGCATTAAT
>MU224931.1:709494-782155 GCA_018584345.1 Thuja plicata
CTTCATGCCTCATTAATGCTCAAGGCATTAATGGCTCTTACACCAGCATTAATGAGTCCCTCAACTCATTAATGAGCTCTCTCTCTCTCTCTCTCTCTCTCTCTCTCTCTCTCTCTCATTCTTCTATAAATAGAAGCCATTTTTGAGAGCAATTAAGCCTTCATCTCATATTATAAATGCATCATTATGCTGTTGGAATAGACTTAAAATCATATTTCATTTCATACTTTATGCTTATACATTGTTATAATGTCCATTTTTAGACTAATATGCATTGCTCATTGAATAATAGCTTGTTTTAAATAAAATCTTTCATGCTAGGTTGTTTATGTCACTGGTATTTAGCATAAATTTGAGGGCTTTTATGTTATTTGCTATACTCATCCTAGTTAGAAAGAAATAAGTCAAAGTTATGGTTTATATTCTCATTAACCCTTGTTTTTCACTAACAGGATGACTTATTGAAGTGTTGTGTTGCAGATAACAGGTGCACAAATATACACACAATAAGAGACATAAAAAAAAAGAGAACAGTCAAAGGGAGAGAGTTTGACATAGAAGAAGAACACATCACATCAGAGAAAGAAAGATTCTACATCTATCCAGTGAAGGGATTGAAGACAAAGAGAAAGCTGCAAGAATCAAATCTAAGTTGTATGAACTTACCAAGGACCAGATATTTGTATCGGTTATAGTACATAAGAATTGGTAGTTTGATGAACTTTAAATGTTATATTTCATATTGTATTAGTGATAATAAAGTATGATAATGTAGTGTGTTTCCATCAATGCCAAAGGGAGAGATTGATGAACTATAACTGATTGAATGTTTTAAGATGTTAAGTTGATGATCATGCAAGACATTAAACTAGTTAATGTATTATATTGTCATTGATGTCAACTTGATATAATCTATATGGTCATGAAAATACTGCCAAAGACTTCAAAGAATTGATGAATCAAAGACTATGCTATCAGTAATGTATATAAGTCAAGTATTCACAAAGTGACTATATACACCGACAGAGTGCACACCGACGGTCAGAGTAAAAAGAGCAAAGTCACAGTGTTACCCGACAAGAAAATGCACAGCATTACCGACGAGCAAAGTCACAGTGTTGCCTGACAAGCAAAGAACATAGTAACCCAACTGACAAAATTACAATATTGCTTAACGAAAAAGACAAGGATGGAGATCCCGATGACAACTGAAGTCACACCGATAGAACATTTGGTTATCATCGATGACTAATTGAAGTATTGACCGACAGAATAGAGAGTTCAGAAATGACAAAATGCTTAGCTGTCAAGAGCTATAAATAGACTTAACTAATACTTATCATTATTTTAATTGACTAGATAAAGCCGAGGATAAGTAATGGATTTAAAGATGCTTTGTCCAGTTGGCAAGAAGATCTCTTTGAGATAAAACTAGAGTTTTCTTTAAATCTAATTGGCGAGAATTGTGGATCACGCCAAGAATCAAGAAAGCCAAGAAACGGTGAAACATGTCTATAAAGAGACAAACCCAATTCATTATGAATTGTGTGGGGTGAACAAGAGAAGAGAATAGATGCTAAAGAGATTCTAAAGGAAAAGAAAGTCTTCATTTAGACATGATCAACAAGCTAAGGAAAGAGCTAGATTCTGTAGACACCAACAAACATTGAAACAACATCACAGAGCAGAACAGTGTGGAGAAAAGGTATTGAATTGATTATATTGATCAGGGAGGTAATGTACTTACAATAGATCTAAAAATCTACAATTCAAGTTGTATGTGTGAATAGATCATTTAATGTTTCAATTTAACCATTGAAGCATCAATTCTCTTAACAGAGAAGGACTTAAAAGTATTTTGTAATTGAGATACATCCCAAGGAATATAAAAAATTTTAATCATAGAAAGTAGCATTGGATATGCCCGATACCTATTGCCAGGCCAAGTGAGTGTTTGATCAAGGATGGTAGCATTAGATGCTAGATACTAGGTGAAAAACTATCTTTTAAATCCTCTAACAGGGTCACACCTAACAGTGTGTTTGTAACCTTTAATAGTGTTGGCTCTTAACTGAGCTCACTTCAAAAGAGTGAAAATTTGGGGTACCGATCCTAGTGATTTTTCCCTTAATAGGGTTTCCACATTAAAAATCTATGTGTTATATGTTTATATTTTATTACTTTACTATTTTACATTTCACATATGCAATTCTAGATTGATTCGTATACTCTAGCTATTTACTGTGTTTCGGTAAATGAAAGACTGCTTATCGGTAAAAATACAGAAGAAAGGTTTACAAAGCATTCTGACAAGTAGTAAATTGTTATAAGTATTTCAAGGCATTCATCTTGTAGGACTGAGTATAACTAGAGGCTTAAAAGTGGTAATAAGTTCTAAGGGTTCTTTTAAGGATTAATTTTTGAGGCCACTGATTCACCCCCCCTCTCAGTTATTACTAACAAAATCCACCCCCATTGTTGAAAGTATGGGGTATCATGGCACTGGCCTTGGCACAAATGAAATTGGTAAGAATAAAATTGTAACAACAAATTTCTATCCTCGAGGACACGGATTGGGGTCCATAGAAGTTAAGACTAACTTTGCCAAGGACTATTGTCTAGCCGCCTCAGATTCAGACGCCGAAGAAGAGTTTTTTGAATTCCTTTTTTCAATATGTTGAAGATGACCTTGACAACTTTTCCCATGTCCTCACCATCACACAAGCCAACCTTTCATCCCCTTGTCTTCCCCTCACTAACCCTGAACTAATTGACTGGGATCAACAAGATTCACCACCAGCTTTAGAAATTTGTGATTCGGATGAGGCAGTTTTAGCTCTCTTTGGACATAAGAATATCTGAGCATACAAGCATCAGATCCATTTTAGTGAGAAATCCTACTTCAGTAGCCAGGTTAATTATCTTAGTCGCAAAAGTGACAATAAAAAAAAATGAAAATAAAAAAACATCCCCTGGTGAAAACCTCTTGTAGACACCTTCGGATGAAGAAAAAGACAAAATAAAGGACGCATCCTCTAGTGAAATTTTTTTTGAGGTGCTAGAAGAGAGAGAAGATGACCTGCCATTCATATCATCAGAACCAAAAATGTCCTCCATGATTATTGAGGACACTATCCCGATCAATCTAGGTACAGAAGTAGATCCATAAATCACTTACATTGCAGTCTCTTTCAGTGATCAAGAAAAGAAAGACATGATTGCATTCCTTCAAAAGCATAAAATTAACTTTGCATGGACCTAAAAATACATGCCTGGGCTCGATACAGATCTTGTCATGCACCATATTATTGTAGATCCTAATGTGAAACCGGTCAAACAAAAACTTCGTAAGATGTATCCTCAAGTGCCATTATTAGTCAAAGCAGAACTCCAGAAAATGCATAATGCAGAAGTAGTTTGACCTATAGACTATCCTAAATGGGTCTCCAATATTGTACCAGTAGGCAAGCCTACTAGGGGCATCCACATGTGTACTTCCTTATAGAATTGAAACTTGCATGTCCTAAAGATGATTTTCCACTCCCCAATATTGATATTATAGTGGATTTGACTGCTGGGCATGAGATGTTGTCCCTCATGGATGGCTTCTCGAGTTGTAATTAGATCAGGATAGCACCAAAAGATCAACACAAGACTGCATTCACAACACCTTGGGGTACATTTTGTTATTAGGTGATGTCCTTTGGCCTTAAGAATGCTGGCACAAAATATCAAAGAGCAATGAGAACCATCTTCCACGATCTCCTGCATGTCATCATGGAATACTATGTGGATGATCTTTTGGGAAATTCTAAGACATGAGAATCACACATCCCTATCTTCACTACCATTTTTTAGCGATTGGAGAAATACAAGCTTCAGCTAAATCCTAAGAAATGTGACTTTGCAGTACAATTTGGTAAGCTATTTGGATACATTCTGTTACAATGCAAAATAGAAGTTTACCCAAAGAAAGTAAAATCCATCCTAGAGATACCACCACCAAAAAAATTGAAATAGTTGTGTAGCTTACAAGGAAAGCTTCAGTCCATCAAGAGATTCATGTCACAGCTGGCAAATAAGATGTATCCATTTTCTCATCTCCTGCATAAGAATATCAAATTCCAATGAGATTTCTTATGTCAAAATGCATTTGAGAAGCTAAAAGGATATCTGGCTAATCCACCCATGTTGGTGCCACCTATTGCTGGTCGTCCTCTGATTTTGTATATATCCACTATGGAGTTGCATTAGGTGCTCTATTGGCTCAATTAGATGATACTGGAAAAGAGCTAGCAATTTATTACCTTAGCAAGACTCTTGTTGGTTATGATTTGAATTATTCCTTCATTGAAAAGGCATGTTTGGCTATTATCTTTAGCACATAGAAGCTATGCCATTATAGACTCAATCATAAGATTCACCTTGTCACCAAAATTGATCCACTCAAATATCTCCTATCATGCACTACTCTTACTGGTCGTATGACGAAATGGGTTATGATCCTCAGTGAATTCGAAATTATTTATGTGGATGGAAAAGCTATAAAAGGAAAAGTCATTATGGATAAATTAGAAGAAGCACTTATTGATGGAAAACATCCACTGATCACCAATTTTCCAGATGAATTAGTCCTCAATCTTACCCTGAATATCTCATGGAAACTTTATTTTGATGGATCCTTTACTCAGAAAGGATCGGGGGCAGGAGTCTTGTTTATTACGCCACAACGGGATCTCATCCCTAAATCCTATAAATTACAATTTCCTTGTACCAATAATATTGCATAATATCAAGCCCTTGTACTTGGACTCCGTGAGGCCATACAACGGAATATTCTCAATTTTTTAGTATTAGGTGACTCACAATTGGTTATCAAACAAGTTATTAATAAATATCAAACAAAGGATGATAATTTTCTTCCCTATCATCGTACAGTTGAAGACCTCAAGCAACATTTCACTGACTTGGTCTTCCAGCAAATTCCATGCACAAACAACTAAGAAGTTGACTCAATGGATACTATCAGGTCCCTGATCACCATGCCAGAACGTAGTACACGGTGTGAGTTTCTTGCTGAGAATATTACAGTCCCTTCCTGTGACAAACCAAATTTTGAAATGGTGTGTGAAATTGCTGATCCTAATTCCCTATGGTACCAAGAAATATAATCCTATCTTCACAATGGACATACCCTACTTGCCTTAACACCTAATCAACAAAAAACCTTCATTCATTGCACTTCTCGCTACACGATCCTTGGTAATACCCTATTCCAAAAAAAAATTGATGGAACTCTTCTAAGGTGTCTGAATTTTGATGAAGCACAAATAGCCTTGGAGGAGGTACACCAAGGAATATGTGGGGCTCATTCCAGTGGATTCACTTTGTACAATAAATTATTACGCACTGGATACTACTGGCCTACCATGGAACAAGATGTCTACAACTATGTAAAGAAATGTGTGCCTTGTCAGCAGCACAATGATTTGATACATGCTCCATCCCAATCCCTTTAGCCCACCATCACCCCTTGGCCTTTTTCTCTCTGGGGTCTCGACCTTGTTGGCCAGATTTTCCCCAATTCTTCCAGTGGTCATAAATACTTCCTTGCCACTATTGAGTACTTTAACAAGTGGGTTGAAGTTGTTCCTCTCACCTACACTACTGGAAAATAGATTTCGAAGTTTATTTTGAACTATCTTATATGTCGCTACGAAATTCCTCAGGACATTGTCACTGATAATGGAGGACCTTTTAAAAGCAAGGATGTCACAAAGCTGTGTAGAAAGTTTGACATTACCCACCATACATATTCCAAGTATTTTCCACAAGGAAATGGTCAAGAAGAGGCTACAAATAAAACTATCCTCAAAATCCTCAAGAAAATAGTCGATGATGTTGGCTGTGATTGGCACCTTCACCTTAATCCCACCCTTTGGGCCTACCACACTTCCATCCGTACCCCCACTCGAGCCACTCCTTTTTCCCTTGTTTCTTGGGATTTAGCCTAACTTTAAATTGTTCCAACCTTATGAAGATGTTTTCCAAGATAGGTAGATGATCCTTCCTTTTAAGTGATTTAGCTAAGATATCATCCACATAGTCCTCAAGAAATGTATGCACCATATCATGAAAAATAGTAGCCATTTTCCTCTAATAAGTAGGTCCGGCATTTTTAAGGCCAAAGGGCATGATGTTCCAACAAAATGTATCCCATCAGCATGTGAATCATGTTTTATCTTGATCTTCTAGTGCTATCTTAATTTGGTTATATCTGTTAAATCCATCCATAAGGGAGAACATAGAGTGTCCAACTGTCAACTCCATTATAGCATCAATACTAGGTAATGGGAAGTCATCCTTTGGATATGCCAAGTTAAGATCTCAGAAATATGTGCATATTCTTATTGACTTATCATGTTTTAAAATGGACACAATATTGAATATCCATTCTACATAAGCTATAGCCCTTATGGACCCCACTTTTAATAATTTTTCCAATTCTACTTTTACAAGCAAGCCTACATGAGGATGCATCTTTCTTAACTTTTGCTTCATCAGCTTAACTCCTGGTCTTACATTGAGGTGATGCATGATGGAAATTGGATCTAACCCTAGCAAATCTGAATAATACCATGCAAATTTAACTTTCTTTTCTTTAAAGAATTTGATGAAATCCTCCCTTTCAAGTGGAGTTAATGAAACTACAAGGTGTATGGATATTGGTTCTAAATCGGTGCCAATATTAACCTTCTTTGTTGGTTCAATCAAAATAGGAGATCTTTCTTCATCATGATCTAGTAAGGTATCCCATCTCTCTTTCTTAGGTGCCACAATTGGATTTTCACCTTCGGAAACATCCTTTATTTTTACTTTTTTGGGGTCTAGCACTGCCACATTGTGGTTTTCACCACTAGACCGCTTCATTTTTTTTATTTGTTTTTTGTTTTTCCTTTTCTTTGATCGAACTCTTTGGTGAAAGTGGGTTCAACTGCATTTAGGTATAAGCCCACAAAATTGTCATTAGGAAAATAAAGTATGTCGCTTAGCGCGCCTAGGTCCCAATCGATTAGTTCAGGATGGATAAGAGATAAAGATTCATTGGGAAATTTTTTATCCATAGGATTTAAGGACATGACTTTTTTAGAGGGTTCATACATTATAGTGCTCAAATCACATGGGCTTGCTCAAGGTGTTCCATATAACTTGGATCAAAATCCTCCTCACTTGAGTCCTCTTGGATTTCTATGGGATAAAATGCTTGTGGATTAAACCTAAAATTTTAATATCCTACCCACGAAGGTACCCATGGTTCACCCACCCACTGATTTTCATTTGATGATTGTCCTAAATTTGGTGCTTGAGAGTTGTTTGGCACTTGATTAGAACTTGATCATTGGTCCATATTTGATTGTCTGCTTGTACTAGATGTAGGAGCATAAGTATGAATGAAATCCACTTCCTTGTCATGAAATTAAGCCTCGAATAAGGAATCCCATTTATATTGACCAGAGTCATCTTCACTTTCAAAATCTACCATATGAACATGTTCATAGGAAACTTTAACATTGTTTAAACCACTTCCTTGTTCTTGGTACCCTATTCCTGATTTTTCATCTTTGGATCTCCAAGGAGGTTGTATAGGTTCCAGTAATCCTTTGTTTATTATGCCTAGAGGTCCTCATCCTTTATACCTCATCTTTGCATGATTTGGAAACCTTTTCCAAATTGATGTGTTTGGATGTTCACATTTTGAACCCTTTTTATATGAGAACTCAAAGCTTCCTCATCTTTATACAACCATTTTAAAAATTCATTATCTTCTTCCTCTTTGGATGAATTATCACTTTCCCTTACAAAATGGGCATTATATTTTTGACTTGTATGAGCACTAGTTGGCCTCCCATGTGATTTTGGAGAAGGAGGTAAGTCAAATAAGTACACAGAATATTCTCCCACACCCTTTTGATGGATTTCAAATTATTTCTCAAATTTCTTCATCAACTTATCCATCTTTTGATAATGTGTTTCTTGGAATCCTTCATTTTAAATCCTAGAGGGGTTCAAATTTCCCTCCTCTTGATTTGAAACATTTAAATTATCATCCTTGTTACATGTATCTACAAAACTAACTTTCTCCTTTCCCTTAGTTGATGTAGATGTGTTAGTTTTGTCTTGATTAAATTTAATGACCAAAGTTGAACTAGGACCATCTTCTTGCTTTTTCTCTCTAGGATAACTTGGGGTAGCCCCTTCACTATTATGTGGGATGAATGTCTCATTCACAGGTTTAACAATGTTACAATATTTAAAAGGGTTCACATCTCCACTTATAGTAATTTCTTTGCCTATGTATGGAAAATTGATACATTGATGATATGTTGATGGCACCGCTTGCATTTCATGTATCCATGGCCTCCCTAGCAAGATGTTATAAATTAACTTCATATCAATAACTTGACAAATAGTATCCTTTTTTATTGGTCCCACTTGAATAGGAAACACCACCATTCATTTAGAAGACCTTTATTCATCATCATAGGCCTTAATAGTAATTTTCTTCTTTGGATCCACGACACTTTCAGAAAATCCTAAGGCTTTGACTAGACTCAAAGTGCAAATGTTTAGGCCATCTCCCCCATAAATAAGGACTCATTTGAAATGGTGTTTGTGTATCAAAACCTCTATATGTAGTGGAATATTTTGAGGATGATTAATGGACATGTCATCTTGTTCAGAAAAAGACAAGCAATGAGGTGCAATGAGATGACCCACCATGTTTTTAAATCTATCCACATCTAGGTTTTTGGGAATGGTTGTCTCCATAAGATCCTTCTTTGAGATTTCCTTATGATTCGGTGAAAGTTTCAAAAACTCAAGAATTAAAATTTGAGCTGGAGTCTTTTTCAATTGATCCACAAGATTGTATTATCATTGATAAAAAGATGGTTTATTAGGACCAATAGTTTTAGGGATAACTCCTTGTACAGTAACCTTTGATGCTTTCCCCCTAGTAATAACATCAGAGCTTTCTTTTGATGATTTATCTTTTGCAATAATGACATTGATAGTATTCTCATATCTTGACAAGGAATTGATTATATTATCATAGCTATGTGCAAAATTAACATTGTTATTACCTCCTTTATTATTTTGATTACTATTTGAAGATTCTCCCTTCTCATGATTGAAGAAAGGAGTTTTGAAAGCCACATGATCTTCATTGTTTTGAGCCCCTTCCACCTTGATGATCCCATTATCTATAAAATATTCTACCTCATATTTTAATCTCATGCATTCGTTTGGCTTGAGCCCTCTATTTAGAAGATACTCACAAATATGAGCATTGTTCCACCATGATGGTTTAACTTGGGGTTCATAAGGCCTTGATTTTGGTAGGAAAATGATCTTGTTAGCAATGAGAGTCCTTAGAGAATTCTCAAGTGGTTCACCCAAGGGTGTGAACTTCATTCTTGGTGATGGGCTAAAGAATGATCTTGGTTTGCTAGTATGTTGCTTGTTTTGCACATTATTGTTGTTGTTGTTGTTGTTAAATGGAACCTTGGCTGCTTGGTTCACATTATTATCTTGGTTTGAAGATATTGTGAGATTGAAGGGAGCGGCCTTTATATTATGTGCTTCAACAACCCCATCATTGACAAGGCCCTTGTTGGTGTTCTTGAGCCAAAAGTGATTGGTATTATTGGAAGTGTGATTGTGATTGTTGGAATTTTTGTGGTTGTTAGGAGGGTTTTTGTTTTCTTTATAAACCTTGATTTCTCCACTCTTAAACAAAACCTATCCTTTTGTAACTCCATTTTCAATCACATCTTGAAAGGAACATGGACATTGCAATCTCAATCAATATTTCATCTCCGTGTTCAAACTATTCATAAAGATGTCCATTTTTCTTTCCCGGGTATACTTCTAGGGTATCGAGAAAATATCGCCCTCCATCTTTGTAAAGAAATAAAAAAGGATTCCCCATCACATTTTTTTGTGTTACATAAGTTAATCATGGTGACCTCATGTTTGATGTCATATGAGTAATGGGTCACAAATTTGGAAGCTAGCTCTTCAAAAGTTTGAATACCAGATGGTAATTTGGAAAACCATTCCATTGCTTCCCCTCCCAAACTTCTTGGAAATAATCTCATTAAATATGTGGTATCATGCATGAATTCCAATCTTAATGCACAAAATTCCCTCAAATGATCTTGTGGATCAGATGCTCCCTCATACTTGTCATATCTAGGGAAAACTGCATTTGTGGGGAATGGTACCATAATTAGGGATTTATCAAATGGGAATGGACATAAAGCTTCAATTGAGAATGGCTTTGGAACCATTTTTTTCTTTATGTTATCCAATTGCATTTGAAATAATTTAAATTGTTTATTCATGATGTCAATCGGGTTAGCATCTTCCTCTTTCTTTTTTAATTTTTTGACATCATAATCATGGGGAAGTTTCACCCCTGCTTGAGCTAGGTCCAAGAAGTATTTTTCTCTATCTCTCTCTAGCAATTTTTCAATGTTTTTCATGAAAAAGGGACTTTGAGTTGCTTCATTAACCCTCTCTTTGGTGGCCTCCTCTTCTTGAGGGTCCCTATTCCATCCATTATTCCCATCTACACCTACATTATTAAGGTTGTTTCCTCCCCTATTGTTCCCATTATTGTTAGCATCCCTATTCTCATCATCTCGGTTATTATTCGCATTTTTGTTGGCATTATTGATGAGATTAGGATCCATGAGACCAAAAGGAAATGACATGTCAATAGGTGTTACTACTACTTCAATTTTAAAGGGTTGTCATGAAGAAGTAGGTTCTTCACTTGGAAATGATAACTCTCCTCTCGAATATGTGTCGTCTAATTGCAATGTGTTCCTATTGTAATGTGATCTTGTAAAAATAGACATTAACATGAAGAAAGGGAGTTAGCCTTGATCAATCCTCTTAAGATTTTAAAATTTTGCAAATGACGGGATTTGATCAATCTGATATTATGAACAACAAGAAATCTGAAAAGGGTATCCAGATATAACCTCAAAGCTTTCAAAAACCCTTCGGAAGTACCCTTTGTTTTTTTGTCTCATTTTATACTCGCTACTTCAGTGTGTACAACGTGTTGCTTCGGTTGTTTACACACGCTCATTGGAAAAAGGTAAAGCGCTCCTTGCCTATTGGTAAGCGTTGTTTTTTGTTTATACATGCTGCTTGGGATGTGTAGTTGTTACTTAACTGTGCACAAGAACTATTAAATGTGTCTTTATGAGCGACTTTATTTTTACAGGCGTCAAAAGAATGTTTGTACGCATCAGAGGAATGTGTATATGCATCAGAAGATTGTGAAAGTTGCAGCCTGTCATTGGTTTGATAAAAAAAAATTAAAAAGTAATAAAGTGATCAGATCTTTATGGATGTTTTTCTTCTGCAAAATGAACATACAATCATAGCACATACACAAATCTTGTTTTTGACCCCTATTTCTACACAAAAAGTCTATATTCTAGATCATTTTCACAGGTTTTGAACAATAATTTCTTCCAAGCGATCTACCTACAGTAAAATTGGTTTGTAATAATGGCTCTATAAGGTAAGTATTGCTAATTTAACCAGATTGTATTCAAGGTTCCATTAAAAACATTTTGAGTTTCATCCCCCATTATAGAGGCCTTCCACATGCATAAAAACACGATTTTGCGCAATCCCGAAGGACTACTAGAGGAGGTTCAATTCCCAATTTGTTTCATCGCTCATCCCATTAAGGATGAATGCATTTTTATTATAGTGAGTTGGATTACCACAACTAAAATGGTTGTATCCCACTTGGGTCATTCCCTCTCACCGTCCTTGAAAAGGAAAATCTCAGGAGGCAGGCCCACTAATCTTCTAACATGTTCCTTGAAAGCAAAAAATTGAAAAGCTCAAATAGGTTTGGGATTTTGATTCACCAAAGGTGAAGAGAATATCTCTACTATTTTTGCAATTCCAAACACAATTAACACTTGTTCATTTCCACCTCTTAAACTAAGGGATTTGAAGTGTTTTTGGCTTTTTTATTCACTCAAAGAGTGAAGAGCATATACCTAGCACTTCGCTTCCACAAACAAGGAAGTTTTGATTAGGTGTTTGTTCAATTCCCTTAGGTTCTTCACATCTCAAATTTGGCATACGAAATACTTTAATTTGTGACTTGAAGTCCCTTTACTAATTATACTAGATTTTCAACTTTGAAATGCCACAATTTAAACAAGTGCAAGAGGATGCAAAAAATACCTCAAATCGAAGCTAGAAAAGCTAGGTGCATTTTTGATTTTTTGTTTTCTTTTTTACTACTCACCTAGTGGTGATAGTTCCATCTCCTTTGCATCCTCTCCTCCAACAAGTTAGTCAACACAACTCACACAAAATGAGGAAAATCCAAAATCCAAATATGCAAATTAAGCTTAAAATTCACCTAACAATTAGAATTATCTCAAAGATTTCAAGGTGAATAACTTCAATTTAAGGAAATGAACTTAGATTTATAAGCTTTAACAACTTTGAGATAATGTTCATAAATATTTTCCTCTTCAACCAAATTTTCTAAAATGCTTGAGTTGTGAATTTTTTTCTCACATTTCAACAAACGTTTAATCTCCTTGTCTTTCTTGTGAATCTGAAGTTCAGGTTTCTTCACCCTCTGATGTTTCGCCATCTGCAAATCAGCAAATAAAAAGTCATTAGCTTGTTGTTTTTAATGATTTGCTAAAGTAACATTAAACACAGGCTTAGGTGCTATTCTAAAGCTAACAAAGGACTAATTTAAACTTGTCTACGAGCTATTTTAACCTATTGTAAGCGTTATTTAGCAGTAAACAAAGCACTATTTAATACAGAGTAGAGCGTTAAAAGACAGATTCAATGTGTTGAAAGGATATTAAATGTGGTAAAATAAAAGATCATAAGCATCAAAATAATCCTCAAATGCACTAATATTTGAGGCTACATGCTCATTCACTGTGTAAAGGCGTCATCATTTAAGTGTCTATGTGTCACTTCACTGTCACATAGGTTGAAAGAATGAAAGACATAAGACAGATAGTATAATACGCGCTATTTCACTGCTTAAATGTGTCACACTTTAGGTGTCTATGCATCACTTCACCTGTAACCTGCAAATTTTTGTAAAAGAATAGACTCAAATACACAAAAAATGATAAATCTGTTAGAAATGAGGCTTAGAGCCCCACAATGGGCACCATTTGTGTATATGAAATTATACCTTCATGAGACTAGTATCGTATCTATTAATTCAATCAAAGATTTAACAAAGATTAGCTAATTTTAATTGAAATCAATAATTGAGCATCTCATGGCTCTCTAACTAGGAAAGAAAAATGATGCTCCCAGCTTAAAGCATCGATAAATGACAGTCCTGGAATAAGAATTGAAACTATTTGATGAATAGTATGCCTATTTAGCTCAAATTACTCACTACAATGCAAATCCTAACATATAATTGATATGAACTCAATGATATTTTCCTATAGTGATGATGCTTTCCTTCATGAGTGTGTGTGTTATTAAATGCATCAAAATTGGCTTCTATTTAAAGGATTTTCAAGGGTTACGGGGTAGAGTTGATTAAACCATGATTAAGGATTGGTTAAATTAGGGGTTCCAAATGGTGAGACAATTTAAATGATGGTTTCAAATAAGGGGAAATTTGAGTGGTCAAGATGCAACTCCAAGATTTCTGATGGAGAATTGATTGTGCTTGATCCATCATCCACGTGAGCTCCCATTCTCAATCCTCATTGGTTGATCAAATTTATCCCATGTGACGGAAGAGGAATTTAAGGGATTTAATTAAATAATTTTATTGATTTTATTTAGCCATGTGCACCCTTGGAAGGGTTGGATTTAAATTGATTTTAACTATACAATTAATTGATTAATATCAATTACACAATTAATTTTATTTATTTGATTTAATTAATCCAGAGGCTTTTAATAATTTAATTAATTCAGAATTTTCTTGATTTGAATTTATTTTCTCATTTTATTCCTTGTTTGAATTTCTTGACGAATTTTCATTGTCTACAAATGCCCCTCTTTGAAATGATGTGTGAAGCGCATCAGTTCAAAGAATGTTTGATGTCTTGATTAACTTGATTTAAAGTGATGATGCTTGATCTGATTTTGATTGATGCTTGATTCACTGATGCTGGATGAAAAACCTAATGTGAAAAACTTATTGAAAATGCCCCACTAATAATGATTGAAAATTTTAATGCCCCAAATGTGGATTGATTGATGCAAATTTGATTGATGATAGGATGTTGCCCCTGATGCAGGAAAAACTGTTTGATATGAATCCTTGATTTCAGTTCTTGATATAGATATGATCCTTGAATCCTTGTTTGAATTGCTTGACTAATTTTTGATGTCTACATGAGGATAGAACAAACTCACGACACATAACATAAACCCTACTGAAAGAAAAAGAAAATTAAACAAATTTAAGAACAAACCCACCATTTACACTTCCAAACAATATAAAGAACATTACATTTGAACCGAAAGGATATTTAGTAAACAAACACAAACGCAAACTTAAATGCATGTCTTTGTAATCGAAATGATTTAATGCAAATAAAAAACCCACACCATAAACCCTAGCAAGCATAAACCCTAGCCAGAACAAAAACATTTTTGATAAACCCAATACATTCAAATAGAAATAATTTTTAGTAAACATACACAAACACAGACTCAAATGCATGTTTATATAATTGAAATGAGGTTTTGCAAATTGAAAACCTACACCATAAACCCCAACAACTCTTTGCAAATATCAAAAATGAAAATAAAGAATCCAAAAATTATTTAATCTATTCATCAAATTATTGAATGAAATTTATATTTTATGAAGATAGAACAAACCCATTACACACACCACGACGAAGCATTTGTAAATAAAAATTTTCTGTTATCAAAAAGATGTAATGCAAATAAAAAACCCACACCATAAACTATGATGAAACTAATTTGCCATTAGTATGCAAACAACACTTTTGGTAGGCATACACTAAAAGACAGAAAAAAGATCAAACCGAAAATCAGATATAAAGAGATCACTGAAATGACTAAGTACAAAGAGAGCCAATGACACAACTTTGTGTGTACATCGAAATTGCAAAGTAGAAAGATAAAGAGGAACCCGACGTGCAGAATAAAGTGAAAACTGAGAGACAGATAAAATGAAAACCGAAGAGAGAGTTAAAGAGAAAAATAAGAGAACAAAATCAAAAGACACTCAACTAATTTCAGAAGCATAACCGGCCGTTAAGAACCAAGAATCAGTTGCATCTCGCAAAAAGTGGATCTGACTTCCACATCAGATAAAGCAGTCTTATTTCATTTATATAATCTTGATTTGTTTTAAATCCTTTTCTTTAGGGACAAGAAACATGAATGTAAGTGCTTTAATCAGTCTAGCTAATTTAAAACACATAGACTAGGAGATCAAGGTACAAGTTGTAAACCTGATCTTAGAGTTAACATTGTTTTTCGTGAAACTTGATGATGTCAATCCATCTTATAAATAAATGATGCAATCATTCATTATACATGTATGTGGATATAAAAGAGAGGATGAATGAAGCCTACGAGCACATCTATGGATCAGATTGAAAGATTCAAGAGCCAGAACAACAAAAGGTGAATTTGGTTAGCAAGAACCAAGAATAGAGGCTACCGAGAATCAGAGGTATTACTCAATCACATTAGGTGATAATCTTATTCATGTAAACTTAAAATGGATTTGTATCACCAATAGGATATTGCATTTACCAGGTCAAATTGTAATTTTCTATCATTATAACAAGTGGAGCAAAGTGTAAAAATCATTTCAAGGAAGGTGGATTTAATAGTCCAACTACAAATATCTTAACCAAGTGCACACTCATCAGTGTTGCTAAAGCTCTTAACCGAGTAGACTTTAACAGGTCTCCACAGATACTCTTAATCGGGTAGATCATCAGAAGTGATCAAATTGTAAGCCTTAACTGGCCCCTTCCAATCTGCAGATAGTGAAGATTTTGTGGGTGTCATCCCCACCGCAGTTTTTACTTCCTAATAGGAGTTTTCTGCAATATCATATCATGTGTTATGTGTCTATTACTTTCATGAATGTTCACATGTATGTTAATGTTATGAATTGATATAACCCACATCAAGATAGTATAGATTAGATTGAATGGATATATAATTGATTACACAAAGGTTAATTGATTAAAGGATACAAATTTTTTAGAGGTACCGATTCACCCCTCCCCTCTCAGTACACACTTTCCATTAATTCCAACAATTGGTATTCGAGCTAAGTCTCTTCTTTAGAAAATCTTAAACGCTTAAGAGAAAATATCATACAATGGAGAAGTACAGACTTGATAAGAATATTAAAAATAAGAAGCTAGAAATTCAGATGTTCTATGAACAGTATAAAGAAGCTAGATTCAACATGAGACAACTGTTAGATGAAAGAAAGATTATGGCATCTCGCTATAATGATATAGGTTATCATGAGGAAAAGATACCAGATTTCTTTGAGTCTTCAGGATCAACTACAAGCAAAGCATCAAATACATCAGAAGAAAGCATCACAAGCCTAACTGAAATCAATCTAGATTTGGCTGGACAAGTTAAATATTTGCAAATCATTCAAGAGACACAGATGGTAAGGATGATTGATTTCATGAACAATGCTAGACAAGATAAGCAAGAAAGAACACTAGCCATTGATGATAGAAGAAATATTAGAGAAAAGCTACAAGAAAAAGAGTCTAAAATACAAAGACTTACAGAGCATGACCATGAGGTAACAAATCAGATTATTCTTATGAGTCAAGAAGAAAACAGAATAAGTGTTGAGCTCATTGAAAGAATAGAAGCTATTGGTGAGTTGAGGGATGAGAATGAAAAGTTGAAACATGAAATAAGAATTCAGCAGCAACATAATGAAATTATCAAGAAAGTTGAAGAAAGCTTAAGAAAGCAATAAAAGAATGGATAATTTTCTTTAAAGACAATGAAGAGTCAACAACAATACCAGTCTAGGTTTTACCGAGAATGGAGATCTTCAAAACAAAATGATCCAAAGAATGTCTATACAAAGTCAAGACCAAGAAAGCTTACATGTAATCACTATGGAAAGCAAGGCCATACATCAAATGTATGTAGAGGCAAAATGAAAGGTATTCCTAAATCTACATCTTCATTCATAGGATTTTTTTATAAATGTAACAAGAAGGGACATAAAGCATATGAATGTAAGTCTAAGATGAAAAAACCAAAGAAGGAAACCTACATGGACAAATACTATCCTACTTGCAAAATGAATGGGCACACAACTCTTGAATGATGGAAAAAGAAAAAGCAAGCATGGAAGCCAAAGGGTCAAGAAACTCCCTATCAACCGAAAAGAGTCGATAACCAGTATGAATGAGATTACAACACTTAGACAAATTGTACAACATGTGGAAGATTTGGTCACATTGTTGCAAACTGTATGAGATAGTGGACTAGAAAGTATAAAGGCTGGACTAACCCCGAAATGACATGCTTACACTGTCATAAATTTGGTCATCTCAAGAAAGACTCTAGAGACCGAATGACAGAAACCAACACATATCCCAATGGAAACACCATTGAAGACATCCGGAGGGAAAGAGACAAAATGTGGAGAAAAACTTCAAACAATGATGAAGTTGGACCGAGCAATGCAAATAGTGACACCCCATCCAATGGATCTGGTGACATCACTACCCCCACCTAAGCAGAACAAGTAAGTATGGAACTGCATTACAGAAGTTATTATTTTACATCAATTCCATAATATATTGATAATATACCAAATTAGCATAAGTAAAGATGCATCATGGTATTGCTTGTTAAAATCTGTGATAACTATTCTATCGGGAATACATACTGAAACCCATTAGTATAGACTCAAAGATGAGACTGCCTACACTTACTGATAAGTGTCAGTTAAAAGAAAAGTTTCTAGTATAAATTGAGACTCGTCGATAACCAAGAAAAAGTAAACAAGTGGTTTGCAATACTGAAACCCGTCGATAAAAGAAAAAGGTATAACGACCACCCTAAAATGTCATGTGATCACCGAAGGAAAGTTGAAGTCTTAACCGAAAAAATCCATCTTCACATATTGAGGAGTTGGTAAGCATTAATGACACACCTTTTAGGTCAAAACGGCTATAAAAAGGTGACTGTTTGGTCTCATTGTTCACCACGACCAGAGCAGAGCGACAGAGAGCGATTTTTGAGCAAAAAGAAATAGGATCACAGAGTGACCAAAAATTGACCACCATCACTCCACAAAGATCATAAATCATTACATGTGTATAAAGTAAGTTCTATAAACAACCGACAACTCTATTTTACACATTTCACAAAAGCCCTAAATCTGAAAAATGGCCACGACATCAAGAACTGTGAAATCAAAGAACACCAAGAAGGATGAATTTAAGCTCATACAGAACTCGGTGTGTGAGGAACCAAGCTATAAGATTCACACTAAGGTTTCCTCACAACCTGACGATGCTGGAGCATTCTTGCGAATACCAGCTAGGGTTTTGCTCATCAAGGACGTTTGAGAATTTATACATTGCAAAATTGTAGAAATAGGTGATTCTGAGGTTGAACAAGATTATAAGAAGCTATACAATGAAGATGGAACACTGAAAGATGAGCATAAACATATAGAATTAAAAGGGCTCAATAATTCCCTAATGTTCCCGAAGGCATTTAAAACTGAGTGGATTTGGTTAGTACTGATCCGAATGCACAATCATAAACTTTGGTTGGATGAACCAGAGATGATGACCCGAGATGTTATCCATGTGGTCACCGGTTACCCTATAACTGAAAAGGTAAAAGCACTGAAGCATCCACCCAAGGCCGAGACTGAGAAGATCACAGGAGCCAAATGGGATGGAAAAGGATTGAAAGTTTCCACCATAACTGATGATGAGATGAAATTCAGTGCATGCGTTCTAGGCTACAAATTGTTCCAAGCCATCAGGTTGAACAACATTGCATCCGGTGCAGTGGACACCGCTTACAAGATTGTGAAGAAGGAAACACGATTGGACTTATCAAAACTTCTACTGCATCAACTAGAAGAGAATCTAAGGACTATAAGGAATACAAATTCAAACACATGTAAGTTTGGCTCACTTATAATGTGCATTTTCTTCTACTTTCAAGAAACATTCCCATCGGTAGGAGATGTAAAATGGGATAGCACAAAACTGGTAACCATGTAGATCAGTGAACACATAACCTCACTGGGAGAAAATTTTGAAATAGTCATGGATGAATACTTCAATGTATTCAAAGACCGAATGCAAAAGAGGGTAAGGATCCCCAAACAACTCATTGAGAAGTATAAAGATGAATTATGTTTCATGGTTGATACAGATCATACTTATATCAAGCTTGTTGTACCAAGGACAACTTAGCTTCAACCATTAGAATATGCTATCAACATTGATCTTGCATCTAAAGCAATTGATTCCTTGTTAAATGAACCAATGGATAAGAAAAAACCCAAGTTTAGAACATATGAGGAGGCCAAAACAAGAATAAAATCTGGGCTGGTTGTTAAGAAAATTGTCAGGAAAAAGGACAAAATAGTAAAGAACCTCAAGAAGATACTGTCGGCAACAGAGGAAGAAACCAAGCAGGAAGAGGAAACTAAAAAGGAGGAAGAAACTGAAGGACAACTACCTATCGATGAAGCTGAAGAAAAGGATGACTCCAAATCCACAGAGTTAGATTCACCACCTCCTCCACCAACCAAGAAACCAAGGACCATAGCTGCTTCTAGAACAAGAATCCAAACATCTAAGGATTCAACTCCTTCACCTTTGAAGAAAGGAAAGGTCAGAACATACAAGAGGAAAGCGGCCACACCGAAGAGAGGTGCAAAAAATAGAGTGAGAAAGCTCATCAGAACCCGAGAAGATATTGAAGACACCGAGCAAGATGAAGCTATAGAGGCAGAAAATGTCAAGGTTAAAGCTCCAGAAACTATTGATGACATTTGTAAATCTATTGCAAATTCAGGATCTATAACAAATTCTAAGATTAGAAGATGGCTGAAACTAGATCCAGAAGATCAAAAAAAATTGAAGGCGTCATCATAGAAAAAATGTACAAGTTCAAATATGTACTGATTCAGTTTGAAAGCAATAAGAGAAAGAGTACTTGTTACTCTCATGCCTTCTAAATCCAAGAAGGAAGAAATATATGAGATTATGGAGAAACACAAAAAGGAGTTCTCATCGAAGTTGAGAGCCTATAAATTTCTCGAAGGAAAGCTTATAGAGCTTGAACAGGATAGCCATAAGAAATGGTGTAAAATTCTAAACAGACCTACTAAGGAAGAAAGCCCCGAGAAAGACCTACAATAGAAAGATGTTGATAAGGAAACTCTAGAACATATCTTAGTAAAAGATACAAAAGATGATACATCTATTGAGTTAGACAAGGAAGAAGAAGACACAACCAAAAACAAAAACATGGATGTTGTAGATGAGTCATGGCCTGACACCACGAATGACAACATTGTGGATAACAATATCATTGACATAACCAATGACCGAGTAGAGGAAGTTACTAAAGATGAAGATTTCAATATTACAAAGGACACAACAGTTGATACTGCATAGGTGAACATACCAGGCAACATGCCAATATTGATACACGCTATCAATATTCAGTAAGAATCAAACAAGTCACCTGAAAAGGATGCTCCCAAGGATGCAATGGAAGAGGAAAATAAAGACAACACCGATGATCAGAAAGACATCAAAGACACTCAAACAGTAACCGATACTGATAAGGTTACAGGAGGAGATTCAAAACAAGTAGATGCAGACACAACATAGAAGAATCCAGAAACAAAGAATGATGAAGATAAGGACACCAATGAAGGAGATAAACTTAAAGATGGCACTCATGAGGAAACCGAAAAAGGTGCTACCGACAATGTGAAAGTGAATGTGGAGACGTCTACAAACACCCGACAAGCTGAAACTGATACACAACAACAAAAAGAAGCACAACATGTAACTTCATTAAGCACAATTGACAAAGCTAAGAAATTGCAAATGGTGTTACATTCAAGTGCTACACAAAAGAAGAAGAATAAATCTAAGAAGAATAAGTTGGAGGTCACTTTGGATGAAATCATTGGGATACCAAAATGTGACCCAACTATACTTGATTTTGAAGCATTACAAGAATACGGTGAAATATGCCAAAGAAAGGCATTATAGGAGAAGCTAAAGAAACAACACCAAGACTCAATGGTACCAGAAATGAATAGGGACATCTTGCACCAGATTGTACTTGATGTTTATATTGATCAGAGCAAGCCAATTCTTGATCAATTAGCCACTCTAACTGAAGCAATAACAACTCAAAATATTGATGCAGAGAAGGCAATTGAAGAGAGAGCACAGAAAAAGTACCAGCAAAAGCTCATTGAGCACATCAGCCAAGAAGTGGTAGTCAACAAGGTAAAGCTATCAAAATTCATTACTGAATTAGATCCAATTACAATTGAAGCTATAACCTTGATTCAAAAACTCATCACATTGGAAAAGTTCACTAAAGAGAATAGTGACAACATAGAAAAGTTAGATACAGATCTAGCTAACAGTGTTAATAGCTTAACCATCGATGGAGACAATGCAATTAAGTTGCATTATGAGAAAATCATTGAGATCAAAAGGTTAAGGCAGGAACTGTGGGAAGCAGAGACACACTTCAGGGAAGAAGTCACCGAGTTCCAAGCTCAACTTATACCGAACCTTACACTGTTTCAACAACACATCAGTTAAGCACGACAACTGATAGCAACTCCCGAGATGTCTGTAGCAGACAACATCTATGACATGCACTCCAAGATCACACTCGAGCACATGGCTCTGGAGAAATTAAAGGAACAATGGGAGAAAATGATGGAAGACATGAATTCTTTGCACTCCCACATTTTTTATAAGCTCTAAGGTATAGACCTTTGCCCTTAATATCAAAAAAGGGGGAAAATGATATGTATATGTATATTCATATGGGAAAAATGATATATATTCAGATGGAAAATTATATGTATATGTATTTACAGAAGGGAAGATATCATATGTACAGATATACCGGCATATACATAGGGGGAGTCATTAAATGACTAAGGATTATATATATTGTATATACTTAACATTTTGTTAGTATTTTGCACATATCAATTTTTTATACTAATGTCAAAGGGGCAGATTGATGACATTAATTTGCCATTAGTATGCAAACAACACTTTCGGTAAGCATACACCGAAAGACATAACAACAAGCAAATAAAAAATCAGATATAAAGAGATCACCGAAATGACTAAGTACAAAGAGAACCGACATCACAACTTTGTGCGTACACCAAAATTGCAAAGCAGAAAGATAAAGAGGAGCCCGACGTGCAGAACAAAGTGCAAACCGAAAGACAAATAAAGTGCAAACTGAAGAGACAGTTAAAGAGAAAACTGAGAGAAAAAAAATTGAAAGACAATCAACTGATTTCAGAAGCATAACCGACCATCAGGAACCGAGAATCAGTTGCAGCCCACAAAAAGTGGATCTAACTTCCATGTTAGATAAAGCAGTCTTATTCTATTTATAGAATCTTGATTTGTTTTATATCCATTTCTTTAGGGACAAGAAACATGAATGTAAGTTCTTTAATCAGTCTAACTGATTTAAAACACATAGACTAGGAGATTAAGGTACAAGTTGTAAACCTGATCTTAGAGTTAACATTGTTTTTCGTAAAACTTGGTGATGTCAATCCATCTTATAAATAGATGATGGAATCATTCATTATACATGTATGTGAATATGAAAGAGAGGATGAATGAAGCCTACGAGCACATCTATGGATCAGATTGAAAGATTCAAGAACCGAAACAACAAAAGGTGAATTTGGTTAGCAAGAACCAAGAACAGAGGCTACCGAGAATCAGAGGTATTACTCAATCACATTAGGTGGTAATATTATTCATGTAAACTTAAAATGGATTTGTATCACCAATAGGAGATTGTATTTACCAAGTCAAATTGTAATTTTCTATCATTCTAACAAGTGGAGCAAAGTGTAAAAATCCTTTCAAGGAAGGTGGATTTAACAGTCCAACTACAAATCTCTTAACCGAGTGCACACTCAACAGTGTTTCTAAAGCTCTTAACCGAGTAGACTTTAATAGGTCTCCATAGGTACTCTTAACCGGGTAGATCATCAGAAGTGATCAAATTGTAAGCCTTAACCGGCCCCTTCCAATCTGCAGATAGTGAAGATTTTGTGGGTGTCAGCCCCACCGCAGTTTTTACTTCCTAACAAGATTTTTCTGTGATATCATATCATGTGTTATGTGTCAATTATTTTCATGAATGTTCACATGTATGTTAATGTTATGAATTGATATAACCCACATCAAGATAGTATAGATCAGATTGAATGGATATACAATTGATTACACAAAGGTTAATTGATTAAAGGATACAAAAGTTTTAGAGGTACCAATTCACCCCTCCCCTCTCAGTACACACTTCCCATTAATTCCAACAAAACTCTAGCTACCATAAACCCTAGCCAGAACAAAAATATTTTAGATAAACCCACTAAACTGAAAACCAAGAAAAAACCCACCATTTGCACTTTCAAAAACTAGAAAATATTACATTTGAACAAAAAATACTTTTAGTAAACAAACACAAACCCACCATTTACACTTTCAAAAAATACAAAACATTACATTCAAACCAAAATGATTTTTAACCAAATCTAAAAAGTTTAGAGTTACCTTAACCTGCAACTTCGTTGACAATCGACAACCAACACAAACCCAACCTTCTGATTCTTTATTCCAAATGTAGATAGAAGCCACCACAAACAAGGGAAAAAACTCTTTGCATATACCACAAATGAAAACCAACAACACAAAAAACAATTAAACCTATTCAACAAAAAAATGAATAAAATTTATGTTTTATGAAGATAGAACATACCCACCATTTACACATTCAAAAAATAGAAAACATTACATTTGAAGCAAAAGGATTTTTAAGCCATATTTAAACAATTCACAGTTACCTTGACCTACAACTTCGTTGACGACCGATAGCCAACACAAGCCCGACCTTCTGATTCTTCCTTCCAAATGCACACAAAGGCCACTAATAAAAACACAAATAATTATTTACAAATACCACAAATGAAAACCAACGGCCAAAAAATTGCTTGCCATGATAACTCGAGATGAAGTATCAACATTGAAATTCATTCAATGTAGAATTGCAATCAACTGGCCACTCGTAGTACCAAAATCCAACAAACCCTTCACCACCACAACACATCAGAACATGCGTCACCACTGAGAAGAAAACACAGTGACAAACATCTTTTTCGGACAACTAACAATTTTTCGTTGGCAGGCACTGGGAAAACCCGTCGTCGAGCACATTTTTTGGATGGCTGACAATTTCTCGACAAGAAATTCCCATACTAATGCCTATCGGAGAATTTTTTCCTTTTCTTTTATATCCCATATATTAAAATATAACTATCCTTTTGATTTATTAAAAAAAGTCATAAATAAAGGTTTATTGAGTGTATTGTTATGTATTAGGAACCAAATCTAATAACTTTGATGAAGCCACCGTTGCTTGGAAGGATATAATGCTTTCTACTGAATTAGGACTTAGTAAGATTGTTGTTTAAGGGGCTTCAAAGATGATAGTGGACACATACTAAAAGAATAAATTACAGGTCCTTGGGAGATCAAACCCCTAATGAGAGATAGTATAAAAACCCTTAACGAGTTTACTCAATTTAAAGTACAGCATATATATTAGGAAGGAAATCAGGTTGTAGACTTTTTTTCAAATGAGGATCTTAAGATTCAAAAATGGAGTTGTTGGAGGAAAGATTATGTCCTACCAAATATAAATAAAATAATTTCTAATGAAGTGGGGTCAACATTCTTTCAAAATAAAGAAAACCTCTATCTACATGATTATGACAAGGTGGACCATTGCGATAACATGGCTTAGTGAATATATTATATATTTGCTAAATCACAACAAAAATTAAGAGCTTCACAAACAATTATTGAAAGTGCAGCCTTAGTGGGCAACTATTGCTAAAGACCTTAATGTGTCTATATTTACAACATTTGATAGCATTACGAAAGATAACGTGCTTTGTATTCTTGGAGAAAAGTGATATTTTTTTCTTATTATAATTTATTTCTGCTTAAAATCCATATTTTTCATCTGTCTTAATTGATCTGCTCCTCTAAATAATACTTGTTTTTATCCAACCTAAATTGTTACTTTCAAACTTTATAAACTTTCTAATTTGATGTTGCCTCCTATGTTTTTCTCTTCATATTCTTTTTCCACTTAATACACACATTTCCAAAAAGATTGAAAAAAATGAATAATAACATTGACAACACTAATATATATATATATATATATATATATATATATATATATATAGATATATATTTTATAATTATTTCCTTAAATTTTATTTTCCATACAATTAAAAAAAACCATCCTTTTCTCTTATGTCCAATATATTAACAAAAGCCATCTATTTTAAAATGTTTGGGACCTTGAATTCCCATAATCAAAGAATTGTTATGAGTTATCCTCCACTTGAAAAACAAATAAAACAATACTACTTCAGCTTTCAATGTGATTTGAGATTTTGTAACTACACATGACTAAGCCTCCTACGTGTCCACGTGAGTAAGGATGGAATATAAAATATTATATAAAGTCTTTGTCTTGTGGAATCTTACCATGTGTTCATAATTTTATTTTCTTACAAGTATTTCTTTAGCCTAATAATTATAAAATGTTTACACGTGGGAAGAAACGTCTCTATGCATATTTGTGGTTGGCTTTATTTCGTACAAATAATATCTACCTAGCTGTTAAATGTTAGAAGGGTGTTGGTTTGCAAGTCCCCCTCACAACAAACATAAATTTCTTTTTAAAAAATAATGAAAAATTATAAATAAATGTTACGTGTCTGATAAAGAGTTTCTCTCATTTTATATATACTACCTAGTTTGAGAGAGATTTATGAAGAGGACTGGTGTGATTTTTTTTTGCCATTTGGTTAAATGACAAAGACAAGTGACACCAAGCACATGATTGAAATGTAGTACAACATGCATTTGTAAGATAAATTTGGGATCAAAACCTATTAAATTGTGATCTCAACAACCAAAAAAATCATCCAAGAATCTAAGAAAATGCATAGAATAAGCCTTGAGAAGGATCTATGGAAGATAACACCAAAGACATATGTGGGTTGGATCTATATAAAATGTATATGTGTGGGGGTTGAATGTATATAAAATGTATATATGTATGGGTTAGATGTATATAAAATTTGTACATTGGGAAGTGGGATTTGCATGTGAGAACCTAGAAAATGGCATCTACTCAAAGTTGAATTAGATGGAAAATCTATAGGAAATGAAAGAATATAAGTTCAATAGTAAAAGGTTATAATCAAAACATGATTTTAATCTATTTTAAGGGGGCCTTAATAATGCACCGACACTCTCTATAGTCAACACAAAGTACCCATTATTCAAATGATTGACTTCCTTATGGTATGGAATTTGCCTAGAAAGGATCCCAAGAAGGGGAATTTTACTAGTACATTGCAAACATTGCCAAATGGTGTATTTATTTAAACTAAAGTTTTTATTAACAAATTTTACTAGGACTTAGCTTCATAGATGACGACATCTTACCTTATTTAAAAGTAAAGCCTCTTTTGCCCCACATGTTATCATATGTGCTTAGCTATTGGTATAATACCACGTGAATATGCCCTTTTCATGCTGACTCATCTCTTCAATGTGCATTTATGAGTGCTATGTACCTTTTGCTTAAGGTTGTGGCTATGTACCCCAAGGGATGTAATTGCTTGCTTCTAAATGAGACAATGTAGTTAGAGGTAGGGTACTCTCAAAATATGTGAATGCTAAGGTTTTAAAAAACAAAAAAAACAAATTAAACTATAAAGTTGTTTTAACTTTTCTAATATGGGAACTTGAGCTTTAGATTAAATCTTTTTGGCTAAGAGTTTGGTATTAAGTAGTACTCAGGGATATCCATTGTGTCAAATACACTTGAGGCATGATCCTGCCTTCATCCTTTGAGTCTTACGCGGAGTAATACTTGATCCCTGGTGGACTCATTAAGAACCTTTCAATTTCACCAACAAACCAAGACCCTATTGACATGATTGCTAAATTTTTAATGTGACAATTTATAGAACCACATCTCAATATTTAAGAAAATATAATGTAAAATTAGTTAATTACAATTGATATTAGGTATAGTAGTTGGTATGTAAATTTATTGAAAAAAGTTCATTTAGTTTAGAATTAAATTGGTTCAAATATCTACATATAAAATAAATGTGTTAGAATAGATACAAGTTATGATTAAGGTTTGTTTTTAGCATCAGTGGAAGGTGTGGATTTTGATTGATGTAATGATGTGATAGAGAATTAAATTGAAAATTAGTTATGGGATTCTAGATTAGAAAGAGGAGGCAAATGAAGTCTAGATGTTATGTTGGGAATACAATCATGCTAATGATTTAGTCTTGGGACATGATTTTGTCTTGATTTCTATATTTAAGTGTGATTATAGTTTGATCTTTGTTACCTAGAATAATTGCTCACGTGATAATATTAGAACAGTTGCTTATTCAATTTCTATATTATGTCTCGGGTAAGGAAATCAATGGTGATGTCAAGGAGCATTTTGAGGCTTGTTATACGAGCATTACAACTTAAAGTTCCTTATGCCTTAGCCAAGTTCTAAAAGTTAAGAGTTGACAATGTATGTCAATGTGTAGTGTCAATGGATGTTTATGGAGTTGATTTCTTTTTCTTAAAATTTATTATGTATTTTTTTGTGAAAGCTTGATGCAACCAATAAGTAGTTGTGTCCAAGTTATTCTTAGAATGTGTCTTGACAATGAAAGTTAGCCATAGTTTCTACTAAATGATAATTAATGATTTGTTGCTTGAAAGAAGATTTTTCTTCAATAATTTTATGATCTCTTTAATCTTGACTCATTTAATAATGTGCCACTGTCAAAAACATCATCTTAGACAAATAATTCAATTTTTTATGCGCACACTAATAGATGATAATTAGATCCTAAGATTATCGATCTTAGAAGTTAGAATTTTTAATATTGAAAAGAGACGAATGTGATTATACCTATAGTCCTATGCCAGGATAAAATCATGTTTGTAATCTATTCAATAATGACTAAGACGATAGAAGTTGAGATCAATAGATTCTAAATAAAGAGATGTATCATATTTGAGTGTTGGATAAGGTCTTGAGTTAGTGAGTGCATCAAAAGAGTTATGTAGTAGGTTCTAAGAGAGTGCACCAAAGATATTGATCCAAAGCAACATAAATTAAAAGAGCAAAAGCACAAAATATAAACTTTTCTTCTCTACACTAAAAGAGCAAAAGTACAAAATATACACTTTTCTTCTCTACATTTACCCTGGAGGCTACTCAAAAACATAAAAGATGAAGTTTTTCTCCTGGAACTTATAGGGCCTAAACAACCTGCAAAAGCAATATGCTATAAGGTAGGCCATTATGGATCTAAAGATTGATGTGCTGCTCATCCAAGAAGTTAAAATGACTAGACATAATTTTGTTGATCATCTTTGACCAGGCACGTGCTTCTTCTATTGTGAGGCGAATGACGCTTCAGGAGGGGTAGCTACCCTATGGAACCTGGGTAAGCTGTATGTTGAATTTATTGCTGACTCTCCTAGCTTCCTTGCTATTAAACTTAAGGTCAATAACTTGTCCTGGTGTATGGTTAATATATATGCCCCCAATACTAGATCTCGTCAGGTCGCGGTATGGGAGGAAATCACTAACCTAAGGAACCAATATATGGATAATCTCTATATGATTGTTGGGGACTTTAACCCCCTTGTTCCCCTCTGAGAAAAAAAGGTGGCCTCATGGATTATAGTGACAGTATGCAGGAGATTGCTGAGTTTATCAGGTCTAATGACCTCTCTGACCTAGAACTGCAGGGGAATCCCCGCACTTGGTTGAATAACAGAAAGGGACAAAATCTTATACAAGTGAGGCTTGATAGGGTGTTGGTTTCGGTGGGCTAGGACCTAGATCATAACTTCATTCTCTCGGCCCTCCCTCACACTATTTCTGATCACTCACTAATTTTACTAAATTGGGCCACTCGCCCTGCACATGGTCCTCCCCCCTCTCAGTGTGAAATAATGTAGCACTCCCATGTTGACTTCAAACAGTGCATCCACTCCTAGTGGAATATTCTGGTACGGGGCTCTGCTATGTTCAGGGTTGCTTGTAAGAAGGATAATATTAGACAGGAGGTGAAAATATGGAGTAAATACTCCTTTGGGGACATCTTTAAATAGAAGACTAAAATTGAGACTAAGATGGAACATCTTCAAAGGAGTATGGAAAATGAAGACCTATCCATGGAGGCTCACTTGGAGGAGGAGAGTTGGAGACAAAAATGGAAAGATAACCTGAAAAAGGAGGAAATCTTCTGGAAACAACGATCAAGCATTCAATGGCTAAAGGAGGGAGATAGGAACACCTCATTCTTCCACAGATCAGCTTCCAAGCATAAGAAAAGGAATACTATTAGGTATTTATGGAATGAAAATAATGAGGAGATTAAGGAGGATAAGGAAATGGGAAAATGGGCTTCCCAATATTTTTCCAATGCATACTCAAGCTCGGGTGTGATCCACAGTGCCACCAGGGTCTGACTCCTTGACTGCATCCCTATTGCCATTAATGAGGAAGATAATGACCACCTGCTAGCTAGGATCCCCAAGAAGGAAGTCAAGGAAGCAGTTTTTGCTATGGGTGCTTACAAGGCCTTGGGCCCTGATGGGTTCCCTCCCACTTTCTTCTAGGAATCATGGGACCTGATAAATTATGACCTACTTAGAGCTACCAGAGACTTCTTCAAGACAGGTAAGCTTATGAAATCCCTGACCAAAATTTGCATTGTCCTGGTGCCTAAGATCCCTGACCCCAAATTTATCTTGAACTTCTATCCTATAAGCCTTTGTAACACGGTGTATAAGATCTTTGCTAAAGTTATGGTCAACAAAGTAAAACCCCTCCTAGAAAGAATCATTAGCCCCTCTAAAAAAGGCTTTGTCCTGGGTAGATAGATATTGGATGTGGCGATCACCACACATGAGGTTATTCATTCAATGGATATATGTAAAAACCTAGGCATGGCTCTCAAACTGGACATCTCTAAGGCCTACGACAGAATTGACTGGAGTTTCTTATATGTTGTGCTTTTCAAGTTGGGATTCAAGGAGAAATTTGTTAGAATTATCAAGGAAGTTGTGGAAAGTGTTAAGTATTTTATTTTGGTTAATGGCTCCCCTTGGAGAAACTTTAATGTTGAGAAAGGGCTAAGACAAGGTGATCCACTCTCACTGTACCTTTTTATCATTGTGGCAGAGGTCCTTGGACGTAATTTCATCTCTCTGGTGCAGGGAGGTCAAATTCAAGGTATTAAACTAGCCTCCTGTGTGCCCGTTGAGGTCTTGCAACAGTTCGTTGATGACACTTTCTTATTTATGGATTCCTAGGTTATTGAAGCCATGGCATGGAGGAAACTTATGGATGACTATGCTATGACCTCAGGGCAACATATAAATTACAACAAAAGTAAATTTTACTTCTTCAATATAGACAAATCTCTCAATGCCAAAATCATCCAGATAACGGGTTCCCAAATTGTTGAGCTTCACAACAATCCTTGAGAGAATGCAAAAGAAGCTTGTTGGGTGGAAGGGTAAGGCCCTTAGTAATGCGGGAAAGTGACAACTATTGAAGTCTTCTCTCCAAGGGATCCCTGTCTACTTCCTATCCATTTTTAATATCTCCACAGGTATGGATGAAAAACTTGAGAAAATACAAAGGAAATTTCTTTGGTCTTGTTTAGAGGAAAAAGCCAAAATCAGCCTGGTAAATTGGGAAACCGTTTGCCTACCCAAACCTCTGGGGGGCTTGGGCATTAGAAAGATTTCAAGTTTAAACAAAGCTTTTCTTGCTAACCTAGGGTGGGTCCTCTCTAATCATCGGGTGGATTGGTATAGGATCATGAGGGATAAGTATTATAAGCACTCGACCTTCTCTAATTTTCTTTATGACAATAACCTCCCCCCAAGCTCCAAAATTTGGAACAATATTGTCAAATGTCGGGGTCTTCTACAGGAAGGATGCAGATGGTAATTATGGGAACACAGTTAGGTTCTGGGAGGACACTTGGTGTGATGTGAAACCCCTATACTGGGGACCCCTAGGTTGTTTGAGAAGGAACCTCACTGCTCAATTTGGCCACAGAGTCAGATTTTATTTCACCAGCCAGACGATGGAAGAAACTGGATGAGGGTTGGGACATCCCACCACACCTTGAAAGACAAACTAGGAATCTATAGGAAATTCTAGAAGACATCTGGATCCCAATGTTTCCATGTGAGGACAAGTTGGTCTGGGATAAATGTCATTTTGGCATGTTCACTGTTAGGTCTACATATAACTACTTTGGTTAGGGCCGAGAGTGACTCGAGGTGCTGGAAGCCTGTTTGGATCAGCCAGCTTGTTCTAAAAATAAATTTCTTCTGGTGGGTGGCCCTCCATGGAAAAATACTCACCGTGGACAACCTTAATAGGTGTGGGTTCCAATTGGTTAACTGGTGTGTGATGTGGAAGCAGTATGAGGAAATTATTGATTATCTCTTTATTCATTACCCTTTTGCTAATGGTATATGGGCCAGAATTATGGATAGATTCAGTTTATCTTGGGTTTTCATGTGGGATCTGTAACTGTTTGTTAGCAATTGGGAAAATCCTTTAGCCCACACCCTGCTTAGACTGCTTTGTAAAATGATCCCCCACACCTTTTCTAGCACATATGGAAGGAGAGGATCAACCGCATTTTTAGAGAAGCGAAGTTGGGAGTGGAAACTATGGTTAGAGTTGTTGAGAAGATGTTGCTAGAGAACATCTTTGTCTGCAAATGGAAGACCCATATCAGCCCCCAGTGGGGATGGACTCCTAGGTGGCTCACATTTGGAACTTGCCCGATTCATGCCTCAAATTTGACAACTCCAAAAAGTTGAAAATATTGGAGACCAAATGGCTTCCTCCACCTCCCGGATGGTTACAATTTAGCTTTGATGGTGCCATACGCACCAGGATGGCTACGAGTGGGGGTATCATCAAGAATGTCGAGGTAAGGTTGGTTCTTTCCTATAATAGAAACTTCAACTCGACCTCTAGTAATGTTTCTGAGGCCCTGGCTCTCTTCTAGGGGATGAAGTATGATATTTCCATGTGTGTTAGTAGACTCATTATTGAAGGAGATTTGATGCTCATAACCAAAACCCTAAAAGGCACTATGGCAGCAAGTTGGAAAATAAGTAGCATCATCAGGGATGTCCCCCTCCTGATAACCATATTGGAGGACTATGTAATTCAACATGCCTACAGCGAAGGTAATGTTTTGGCTGACTCTTTGGTTGCTGATGGTTGGGAAGGAAGAGAATGTGTTGTTGGAGGGATGTGAAACCCCTACCAAAGGAAACAAAATCCCTCATCGGGAGAGAACGCAATAACATATCTCAATGATGTGGCTCTCTATTCTATGCTAGCGAATGAATGAAACTAACCGTGACTGCGGTTGGGTGGGAAATTTGAACTTTAACTCCTTGATGGATAAAAGAAAAGTTAGGGCCTATGGGGATCTTAGGCAACATGGCACAAAATTTAAGGAGGATCGTACATCCCAACATGAGATGGGCACCAAGAGGAAGTGTGCTCTAAAGGATATTATGAAGTTAAGTTATAATAAGATTGATAAGACTTCCCAAATCATAAATGCCATGCAATGGGTTTGGGGAATGCTGACAGATCATTGTAATCTATTTTCATAGGCTGCGTCTCATGTGTGTCCTTGCTAGCACAAGCTTGATCTAGGTAAAAGGAATAGAAATGATATTAAGTGCAACTTATGGGTTTTCATGGTCATTACTTGTCATAAATGGATCAAAATCTACAGAAACCAGCACTTCCTCTAGTTTTCCTCACAACTGAACAATCTGCAGAACTTTGAAAGAGACTCGAATGTGAGTGGGAACATGGTTCAATTTGAACCTAATAAGATTGAACATGTTTTTCGCGAAAACCCTAGAGTTTGGATGATACTCAATGAAGGAGGGTTGGTCCCGTATATGGAAGTTATGATGGGCTTAGATGAAAACTTGTCTCTCCAATTTGTGAACAAGTGGATTGATAGGAGGGTCACCATGGGAGGTATATCCTTCAAGATCAATGAAGAAGTGATTGCTCAGGCTACGGGGCTAACCACAGAGGGACAAAAAAGGAAAAAGACTACCAAAATCATGGATGAAACTAGCCTCAAGTGTTTCTTCAGAAAGAATGAGGAGCTGGTCGAGAATCATGGTGGCTATGACAGAGAAGTGCTCCCTCAGTCCTAGGGTCAGGTATGTATGACTTTAATGAAATACTTCACGCTTGAAGGAAGATTTGGGGTGCTTTATTTTTACCATTTCCCTCTGCTCAACCACCTCCTCCATAGGGATTTGATCTTGTTTCCTTTTTTTATCCTCCACTCATTGGAAGCCAATGTGCAGAAAATTCAAGATTGCTGCGAGAAGAATAAGAACTTCTCCATCCTTCACCAGGGTCTCATCCTTAGGCTTTTCAATTTCCACCTTGCTCTCTGCCCTCCGAGAGCTATTTCTATTCAGGGCATACCCGCCTTGCCTAGCCAAGCTAACCCTAAGACTCTGCACCATTCCACTTCTACCTCCCCTTTAGCTTCTAAGCCTTCTTGTAAGAACAAGAGAGCTCTGCTTGGCACCCCGGCTAAGACCAAAAAGGCTAAAATTGAGCATTTCTTTTATTTAGATGGGTTTGATACTGAACATGGTGAAACATCCCATACATCCCACAGAATTTCTGCCAAGCCCAAAAAAAGGAGAAGGCCACTAGGGAAAGATACATTGAGAAAGATGATAAGTTTGAATTTAAGGACAAAGAGTATTCTGGGAGTGAAAGTAAAGGTATTGTTTCCAGGAAGGTGTCAACGCATGTCTCAGATAGCTGCAATACCGACAACTTTGGTTGCAAAAAGAACCCCAAAACTAAGCCCCCTACCACCATCTCTATGATGAGCGATAAGGCTAAACTGACTAAGGAAGAGGAAGGGCCGGGGAAGCCTTGTGCGAGTTGCGAGGCAATGCGTGATGATATAAAAAATCTCAGGGATGAATTCAAGGTGCTTGATAGCAGCTACAACAGACTGGCAGAATTTGCAGTAAAGGTGATGCACTCATCTTTCACTACCCTATGCCTCCTGGAGAAGAATAAGGAAGCGACATAGGACACAGTCGAGGATGGGTCACAAAATATTTTATAATTCCTTGTTGATGATTGGACCAACGTGATCACTCATCACCATAGTGAGAAATAGCTAGACTTACTAGAGAGGTCATGTGGTGTCTTGGGGTGGTAGCCTCAATTTGGAGTTTTTTTTTTATGCTTAAATTACTATGGTTTTAGCCCTCTAGGCTTGTTGTTTAAAACTGATACTTTTACTGGTACTCTCAGTTGGATAGCCCTGTGGACTGATTTTTCTATTAGCATGGTTAAGTTCTTTATCTGTATGGTTACTTTTTATTTTGCTATGCTGGGGAGAAACTTTTTGTATCCCTATGGTTGCCTTTTATTTTTTTTGTTAAAGATGAGAATCGGTTGATAGTGTTGTGCTTGTGTTGTGGTGGTCACATTGTCTCTTTTGCTGAATGGGTCTTTTTGAGGCTCTACCTCCTGTACTTTCAGGTCAGCCCCCTTGTTCTTGGCTGATTTAATATCAAAAACATCATTTAGTCATGAGAATGATTCAATTTCATTAGGATAGTAAAGAATAATTTTTTAATACTATTTAAAATATATTTTAAAATTTTGTTTGACATATATTTAATTTTTTAAAGAGATATCTAAAAGACTTGAGATATGTCAAGTTATTATTAATCCTTAAATTATCACACCAAATTATTAAAAGTCAAATGACAAGGATATCAAAATATTGGTATAATTTATTTGTATATGTATCCTGAGTAAAGTATGTTAAATGTCCCGAATAACTAAGAGGGGGTGAATTAGTTGTAGATTAAACTTTTATCAATTTCATAGATTTGGATCCAACATTTTAATTATTTATCCACTTAACCAAATCAGATGTAAACATGAATAAGCACTCACACACAAATCATACACAATGAACACCAGGTTTTTACGTGGAAAAATCAAGATTGGAAAACCACGAAGAAGCCAATTCTCATGAATAAATGCACCAATTAAGGTGACACCAGTTAAGGTAATTTTTAAAAAAGGTGGCTCACTTCTAGAATTCTCACTACAAGTGGGATCATTTCCCAGAAGGGCTCACTATCTTGAGAAAGAAGAATGAAAAGGAAATCCACCATTGAATTATAACTTTTGAAAGAAAGCATTGGCTCACTACCTCCAGTGTCTAACAAAAATAGCACACACACTCTACTCATAAGCCAACTTTACACTTTCACATAACCTTGCACAATATCTAATGGATATTCTTTTCAAACAACTTCCATACCAATCCATCACAATCATCCTCTTATTTATATTGATCTTTAAAATATAAATCACCAAGTTATCCAAAAAAACATAATTTAAAATAGGTCCAGACTAAAAATTCCCACAGTGGGGAGGAATGAAAATCGGACCACACCATATACATTACCTTGACCAAATCACACGTTACCCAAATTTTGCAATAACCAAAGGCCAAAAAGAAAGAGTGTCGTTAGCAATCACACCTCTAAATTACAACACGGTCCAAAAACAAAATATCAAAAGTTAAAGCATTCGGTGATACAAAACCAAACAATCAATCCCATATCCGGAATAGAAGAGAACTCTATACCACTATTAACACAAACATCATTAAATACATCACCAAAACACATTTTATAGAGCACCAACCTTCCAGAGCACTAGCCTCTAGACTAACAAATCCTCAAAATCACATATGTATCATATCAAAAATGTTGAGCACAATCAAACCACCAAAGCAATATGTTGTCATCAATGACAACCATACTGACACATCAACAATTATGCAATAGAAACAACTAACATATCAACAAATCTGTATTAGAAACAAGGTCCCCCTTTCCACAATCTCCCCTTTGTCATTAATGACAACATCCATCAACAAAAAATACTATCCCACTCCATATTTCTAATTCATACATTATCTCTCCGCCTTTGACATCAATGACAAAGGAAGACAACAACACACTCTGCTCCCCCTTACAGGAAACCCCATACATTAGTCTATATCAAGAATTTGTAGTGAGTTTCCTATAATAATGTAGTTCCCTAATGGATATAGTTCGAATTGGGAGGGGGTAAAACCCCCAGCTTCTATTGTAGATATTCAAAAGTATCTTTTCACAAAGCTTTTGCAAAGATATTTGCAACCTGCTATTTTGTAGGCACATATTCAAGTTTCACTTCATTTTCCAACACCTTTTCCATAAAAAAAAGGTACCTAATATAAATATGCTTTGTTCTAGAATATTGTATCGGATTCTTATAAATTTTTATTGCACTGGTATTATCACACATAATTGGGATAAATTCATCAAATGATACAACCAATATCCTTTAAGGTTTGTTTCATCTAGATAACTTGTGTACGGCATGAAGCAGATGTAATAGATTTAACTTCTACAGTGGACAGTGACACAAAATCATGTTTCTTGCTTAACCCAACAACTAACTAAGAGCCAAGGAAAAATGCTCCACCACTTGTACTCCTCCTATTTTTGGTATTTCCTTCCCAATCTGCATCATTATAGGTTGTTAATGTAAAACATGATCCTCTGAGATGCCACAATCTGAATTCTTTTATAGATAACACACATGATATATAGTCTAGTAGCAGTAAGATAAAGTAGTTTTCCAATCATTGATATGTATTTTGTTGCATCTTCCTTGGGGGGTTTATCTTCTTTGGTCAACTTACATATGGTATTCATAGGAGTACACACCAGCTTGGGATTTTCCAATCCAAACTTCTTTCAATAAATCTCTGATATACTTTGACTGAGAACTAAAAATGTCTTCACTGTTATGATTCACTTGCAATCCAAGAAAGAAATCCAACTCACCAATCATGGACATTTCAAATTCATCTTGCATCTCACCAGTAATTTTCTTGCACATGTCATTATCTCCTCCAAATATTAAGTCATCCACATAAACCACAACCACTAGGAACTTTTCTAATTTACATTTGAAATAAAGATTGTTGTTTGTAGATCCTTTCCAAAAAATTTGATCTATTAAATACTTATCAAGTCTTCCATACCAAGCTCTAGAAGCTTGCTTCAACCCATACATAGCCTTTTTTATTTTATAGAAGATATCTGGATTATTTGACAACTTAAATTATTCTAGTTCTTCAATGTAAACTTATTCATTTAGTTCTCTATTCAAAAATACTGACTTCACATCCATCTAATAGACTTTGAAATCCTTAAATGCTACAAATTCCAAAAATATCCTTGTAGATTCCATTCGAGCAACGAGAGATAAATTTTCTTCAAAATAAATGCCCTCAACCTGAGTATACGCTTTGTGTACTAATATTTCCTTGTTCCTCACAACTCGTCCATCCTCATCCATTTTATTTTGGAACTCCCACTTTGTTCCAATGACATTTTTATCTTCCAGTTTGGGAACTATTTCCCAAGTCTGATTTTTCTCAATCTAATCCAATTCTTCTTTTATTGCCTTCATCCAATTTCGGTCACAACAAGCTTCTTAAACTATCTTAGGTTCAATCTTAGAAAGTAAACATAGTAGAATTTGTTTTTCAGCCTTTTGGTAATGACTCCTTTTGTTCTTATCTCCAATGATCTAATTTTCTAAGCGATTCCTTTATACATACTTTAGAGTTTTTGATATTGATGTCAGAGCATCCTAAGTTTCTTTCTACTTGTCTTCTTCTGTGTTCTTCTATTCTTCTTCTCTTCCTATGGACTCATCAAATTCATATCACGCTTGTATACTGGAGCCCTTTGAAAAAAATTCATCAACTCTTATGTTTGCACTTTCAAGAATTTTATTTAATCTCTTGTTGTAATACTGGTATGCTTGCTTCTTGTAGACTACCCTAGAAATATACCCTCATCTTCTCTTTTGTCAAATTTTCCAAGATTCCCTTCATCTCTACAAGTGTAATATTTTCTTCCAAATACTTTGAAATACTTTACTATTGGAATCCTTCCATATGATAGTTCATATGAAGTCTTACCATACCTCTTCCAGAACGAAACTCTATTAAGAGTGTATATAGTTATATGTATAGCTTCTTTCTAGTAAAATTCTAGTAGATTTTCTTCTTTGATTAGTCCTTGTTGTCTCTTATATAGTCCAGTTCATTCTCTCTACAACACCATTCTATTGTGGTGTCCTAGGAGAAGATAGATGTATCCTAATCTCATGCATCTCACAAAAGATGTTAAAGTATGTGTGCACCAAATCCAACAAACTAGCAGCAAATTATTGTTTTCCTCTGAAAGTTCCCTATTTTTATTTTCCCACTTGACATTCTCTACAAATACTATTATATGGTTTAGTTAATGTTGGTAGATCTTTTAATGCTCTTTCCAAACTGATCTTAACCAAATTGTCAAAGTTTATGTGACACATCCTTCGATGTCATGGCCTTTTTTCATCGTTCTTTGATAGCAAGCAATGCAGTGCAGTAGAATCCAACTAATACATATTTCCTCTAGTTATTTTTCTTGCAACAATAATAGTTCAGGATCTCTTTCAAATTTTACAACTACCATCCTGAAAGATAACATTGTAACCATTTTTGCACATTTAACCAATACTTAAAAGAATATGATGCAATCCTTTTACATAGTACACATTGCCAGTATTATGTTTTCCATCCAAGATTATAGAACCTATTCCAACAATTTGTTTAGTCTGGTCATCTCCAAATCTAACATAACCACCATCATATTTTTCAAGTTTCAAAAACTTAATTTTGTCACCGGTCATATAATTTAAGCAACCATTTTCAATCAACCATTCATCCTTATCTCTTCTAACATGTAATGTAGTTGCAACAATTTTAGTATGACTTTCTAGGTACATCATATTGCTGACTTTAGGTTCAGGCTCAACTTCTTCAACATAAAAAAACAATCACCTTCTTTTGATTCATCATTTAAGATACTAGCATCTTCATTAACATAATAGGCCTTATTGAATTTTAGTTTTTGTCTTGTCCCTTTTTCTGGCCATCTAGCAGCTAAATGACCAACATTTCCACATCTAAAACATTTAAGGGGTAAGATACCTTTATACTTATCGATTCCTTTCTTCAACCTTCTTAAAAAATTCATTTTTGCTTCTTATGTGCTCTCATCATCTGAATATTCATCTATCTTTGTCACTTTGAAGGTGGTCTCAGATCTGGCTTTGTCTTTTCCAAACTTTCTCATCTCAAATTCTCTTAGAGTGCAAAATAATTATTCTCTAGTGAATTTTTCCATATCATAAGTTTATTCAATTAATGAGACCTTGTCACAATAGCTTTTTGGTAAAGTCCTTAAAATTTTCTCTATTACATCCTTATCATCCAAAGTGTTGCAAAGATTTCAGATCTCATTTATAATATCATCAATTTTATGAAAGTGTCTTCCTATATCTTCTTCTTCCTCCATCCTCAAGTTCTCATATCTGCCTTTAGCAGTCTGCATCTTAGCTAGTTTAACCCTATCATTTCTTTCATAGATTTTCTCATTTGTTCCCAAACTTCATAAGTAATTTATAACATAACAACCTTTATCAATTCAATTTTAGATAATAAACTAAAAATATCATGCCTTACTCTTTTGTTTTTACACAGACATCAATCTTATTTGGATTAGTAGGTCTATTTGCTAGCATCATATATTTTTTCTCCATATCTTTCCAAGTATTGTAACTCAAATAAATTATATATACTCTCATCTTCACTTTCTAGAAGCCATAATCAGATCCATCAAAGGTAAAAATAGTAGCTTTATGCACCATCGGATATCCCAAGCGGTTAGGTTGGTTATTTGGGAACCAAAGCTCTAATGCCAATTGTTAAATGTCCTAGACAACTGAGAGGGGGGTGAATTAGTTTTAGATTAAACTTTTATCGATTTAACAGATCTGGATCCAATAAATTAATTCTTTATCTACTTAAACAAATTAGATGTAAACTTGAATAAGTACACACACGAACCATACACAATGAACACTATATTTTTACGTGGAAAAACCAAGATGCAAAAAACCACGGAGAAGCCAATTCTCATGAATAAAACACCAGTTAAGGTGGTTTTTACAAAAGGTGGCTCATTTCTAGAATGATCACTATAGGTGGCTCATGACCCTGAGAAAGAAGTGTTACCTACTTTTAACGCATGTGAAAAATATGCATCTTTACATTGAGTCTTAGGTTTGAGTAGAAGATAAAGAATTTTTTTTTAGGTATTTCTCCAAAAAATGAGGGATAAAATGATGGTGTCTATTGTTTTATTTTAAAAGCCCCAAAAATATCATAGCAAGCATGCCTTCTCCATATTAACAAAGTTTGTTTGGAGGGAAAATGTGAGAGGAGAAAGTCAAAATTTCATTATTGTGTTAACTCCCGTGTGTAACTTGGGCTCAAACTATGGGTTGAAATGGGAGTTAAGTTCAAAATCCCTAAATTCACACCAAGAGATTAATGGAGGCCTAAACAACAAATATTGAATGAGGAACAATAGTTTCAACTCATAGATAGAAGGTTTTGTGATGAAATAAGGAAGATTTCATAAATAAATAATTGGCTTTAATGCAAGGATAATATTTTTATCATATTTGAGGCATATTTCATGATCAAGAGAAACAAATTTGATGCTTCAATGGTAGCTAATAAGAGGGGCAACATATCCAAATAAGAAAACGAGGTGCAAGTTTCATAAGTAACAACAAGTTTGGTGTTTAAACAACATATGTCAATGATGAAAAGGACCAAACCCAACTATAGGACACCAAGTTATGATAAAGAACAATAATGTTAAGGATTTCTCAAAGAGAGAAGGTACTTTTTTCAATCCCTAATGGATCCATGCCCCCATTCACCTTTCTTTCAATGACTTAAGGTTATTTTTATGAATGGCTCCCTATTTTAAAGATTCACCACTATATTTATATTGAGCATTTACTATTTTTGTGAAAACTCTCCATGGCAACGAAAGTTACATTCACTAAGTTAACATGGATCATTCTTATTATGAATGCAATAATGTCAAGAGAAAAAAATGATTTATATATGTCTAGAAAAGTGACTACAAGGATGGAAATAATAATTTTAAATCATAGGATTCATTTATTGTTAAAGAGCATAACAATGCTCTGAAAAAATAATGAATAAAGAGTGCCTCCAAGTAGATCAGTAGCAATTCTAGCATAGTATGAAAGTGGTATTCAAGTAATTTAGTGAAAATAAAAATAGTGGCCATGAAGGTAAGAAGATAATAGTGATACATTATAAGGATAGTCATATGCTATAATGTCTCATGGAAATGATCAATGCATGAAGAGAGGTTATGACAGAGAAAATATGGAAAAGGGAAAATAGTTGTTATGATGGATAAAAGATTGTTATAAAATAGATCAAATAACAATGAAAGAAGTGAAAAAACTAAACAATTTCCATATCAAAGGATAGTGGTATGCATTGATAAGACAATGGCCAAAGTTGCAAGGAATAGAGATAGTTTTATTGCAATATAAATGATAGTAAAAGAGCAAAAAAAGAACACTCAGTGTCATATGAATAAGATCAATTCTATATACCAAGAATAATGATATACCTAATATTTTTTAATAGTGAAAGATGGATACAAAGGATAGGACAACTATACGAAAAATAGTCAATGAAGATGTTATAAATGTTGATAAAGGCCAATGCCAACAAGGTAAACAAAGTGCAACAATATATAGAGCCATAAAGACAATGAAGTATATCTAAGTCCCCAACATAGACCATAAAGATAGGTATTATAATTTTCCTATAAATAGTGACATGGGTGCCAATAATATCATATCAAAACAATGCCCAGGGACACACATAGGATGATAATAAGAAAGAAGGTTTAAAATGGCAGATGTCATAAGTGAATACATTATTTTGAACAAAAATGTAACACAGTGAAAAGACATCATGAAAAGAAGATATGCAGTCCCTTTTATGACAGAGGTAATTATGTAAACACATTTTAAAGATTAGAGATGCAATTACTATTGTCACAGAGTGAGGGCATATCAATAGTAAAGAAATCCTCCTAAAGCATGTAGTAGAAATTCAATAGGTCTATACCAAGAAAGAAAAAATGATGATCTTGAAGATAGGAATATTTGAAGTGATTAAGCATGAGGGTCGATGAATAGTATTTCAAAGAAAGCATCTGGTATGCATGCAAACAACAATTAAGAAAATATCATAAAATAAGACCAAAATAGTGATTTCAAAGCATGAAAAGAAGTGATATTAATTTATGAAATAACCATATGATTGTAAATGTTAATGAGGATGATTAATGTTTTAAACTCTTCAAGTGGAAGTGAGTTTTTGTATTGTGATATTTTATCAAGAAAATGGATAGAATGCATCATAAGAACCCATGGCAGACTTAACCAAGAACAATTATTTATGAACATCAATGAGATCATTAAGGGCTTAAAACTCATAGAGAATATTTAAAAAAAATAATTGGATAGAAAAAAAGTAATGCCAAAATAGAGGTTAGAATTGTTAGGGTAACCAAGTACTTAAGCACTATCACAAGGATGAAAAGAGCAAGGTCTACTGTGTAGAAATGAAACAATGATTCCAAAATTATAAAATTGTAATGGTTGTCTTTAAGGTAGAAATCATTGTAGAATTAGTTATTTATAGTAATATAAATTCAATAAACTTGAAGGAAATATCAGAATAGTAAATGTAAACCTTAAATACATGGTTGTCTCCAAAGTTAGAGGTTATCATTTTCATGAAAATAGTGATTTACAATATGCATATCTAGTGTTTTTCATCGCATGAAAATAGTGCTACAAAATGACCCTTTGATGTAAAAGAACAGTGGAATACATTGTTATCATTTATGTAGTTGCCAAGGCAGTGATGATGGTGTAGCATAGATAATGGTCATATATGAAATTTAATGTTGCATGTACTATAAGGCATGATAATTTACAAAAATATAGTAATGAGAAATAATACACACTAAACTACAATGAATAATATTAAAGACAATGATCTTCTAGGAAGTGATGCAACAGTCATCGATATGTCATAAACAACACAAAACTAAATAGTATAAAAATGGAAGTAGGGGTAAATAGGTAGATCACACCTCCATTTTCATGATTGGACATTTAGAAGGAAGATGCCCCACTAGACTCCAAAGACGACTCAAGCACTGAATGGGATAGTTATCCTTCACTAAATATACAATTGATGAAAATGGAAATGATGAGAAAGATTCAATATAGATAGAAAGATAGACAAGTAGTTGAAAAACTAGAAATAACAAACTAATACAAAATACTAGAAACCTGAATTTGTACAGAAATGAAACCCAGAAAGAAAAAGTAACCTATAGGTGAAATCTGAGCCTGATTTGCAAGGAACATGGCCAAATAGATGTCTTGTTCCTATGAATAGGGGAAAATAGTCATCCAGTTCCAAGTGTTTTTTCCTAAAACTTTTGAGGACCCTTTGACAGTGTCACAATCTTTCTAGATTGCATTAGATGGCTCTTTATCATATTCCTACATAGAAAAATGGCGAAAAGGGTTGTCTAAAGGGGTTTGACTTGGTCAACCCCCTATTTAGTAATCAACCTTTAAAATGAAATGAAATTTTATATAGGAAAGAACGTAAAAAGGTAAATGTTTGATTTGCCTTACATAAACCCTCATAGATAAATGTACAAATTGCTCATACCCATTAAGATGCTTGAATGTTCCTAAAATCAAGGAGTTGACCTTGGAATGTAGAATAGAAAACAAGGATTCCCTCACAAATGCATGGATCTGAGAACACCACTCCTAGATCTTGAATGTAGATATTCTTGTGCTTACAATGAAGAAGAAAGAATGTAGATGAAAGGAAAGATCTTCTTGCTTGATTGAGAAATCCTCTACTTGGCCATCATGGGAGAGAAAATTTCTTCAATTGGAGAAGATTTCCTTGGAATGAGTAATTAAATACTTGGAGAAACTAGATCTTGGATGCTTGCCTTCAAATCTTGAATCCAATTGCTTAATTTCTCTTGATTGCTTGATTGCTTCTTCATCATGAGTGCTTCAAAATAATAATGGATGTCAAAATCAGGAGAGATAGGGTGTTTATACACTCAATCCATCATTTCAAGATTAAAAAATAAGCCAGGACGACCACAAAATCAAATTTACCATGAACACCCCGACATAGGGCTTTGGTCCAAATTTGGACCAAAAAGTGTGAGAACAGGGCGTCCAAGACATCCTGTTCCTAGGAGAATGCCCCCAAATTTGAACTGGGTGTTAGGATGGGTGAAAAGATATAGGAGGAAAAAAATAAGGTTGCTAGGATCAAGCATAATGCACATTTAGACCTCACAATCACCAAAATGGGGCATAATAGGTCTTAATAAAGCATCCAATTATGGGTGCTCACCTTTTAGGATGACATATTTGGCCCTCACTTTAGTAGGAGTATGAGACAAACTCATGCTCATGGGAAATTAGATCAATGGATAAGCACAATCTTATCAAGGTAAAGAAGACAATGAAACATCAATCCCTCAAGTGACTTAAGTCCTCATCAAATCCAAAACCAAGATAAAAGAGGCATCTCTTGAAAGAGAGAGAGAAGAGAAAGAGAGAGAGAAGAGAAAGAGAGAGAGAGAAAGAGACATGACCACTAGCCTAGTAATATATTGCCTTACTATGGATAAATAAAAGGGAAAGCATTACAAAAGATAGAATTGATAGTCTAGAAAGTTATTTTATGCTAGTCAACCTATCAAAGAGGATTAGTCCTTAAGGAAAACATTATCTCTATTAAGGGATCCAAAGAAGGTGATCAGGTTTAAAGAAAGCAATATCTCCAAAAGGATCAAAGAAAGGAAGATTAGTCCTCATGGAATAATTGTCTCTATTAAGGGATCTATAAAAGGAGGATCGGTCCTTAAGGAAATAATTGTCTCCATTAAGGGATCTCATGAATAATGAAGAGGAGAATGATAGTGAAAAGATGAATGCAAGGAAACCATTATCTCCCTAGCCATTTGCAAGAGATATTGCATTTTTGTGTGTGAAAAACGTGAAACAAGTAGTGAACTATATGCCCCCATATTAAAGTGATTACAAATACCTTAATAGGAGAAATGGATTTAATGAAGCATACATGCACCCACAAGAAATTTTCCACTACGAGATGCCCCCAAGAATGGAAAAACCAAGGGAAATAAAACACATGAAAAAGGAACATGAAGGGATCTAATAACTCAGGGTTCAAATGATCAAAATAATACTATTAGCATCCCCTTCAGGTAGTAGAACTGAATAATATCACATAAGAGTCTCAAAGAAGAGCCTTTTTGGGTTAGCATCATGAAGACCAAAAAGAATAGGTAGCTAGAATTTTGCATCATGCCCAATAAGACAACACAAAGGTACATACATGACATAACATGTAACAACATATACAAGATGTAAGACACAAATAAAGGAATGTCACAACAGATTGATTCCTTTATCACTTTGTGCCAATGGATCAATAGGGGTCATCCAAAGAAATCTAAAGAAAACATATAACAAGCATCACATCACGGGGGGAAGTACATTACAACAAGAAAACATAAAGAAACCACTGCACAAGAGGATCTAGTCAAGCATATTGTCTACCCCCATCTCATTTTTTAATATTTAGGGAAGGTGGGCAACACATAAGAGGAACAACATCAAGAATGATAGATGAAATAATAGTTAGTTCCAAATAAGGACCATGTTGTGAAGATGTGTCACTTTATTTGTCACTAGGACTAAGAGATAATTATTTTGAAAATTGAGTGGGAAAATCATGATTAACATCAATAAGATCATACATGTCATCATAATCACTAGCACAAATATCATCATTTGCATTAGGAATATTGAAATCATCATCATCAAGAGTATCTTCGTCATCCACATTAATTGTAATAGAATCCAATATACGAATAGAATTATCATGTTTTTTCAATTTTATATTTTTCAAATTAACTCCCTCCCTTAGGCTATGCATAGGTTGATTAAAGGGAATTAGAGCATCAGTAGGTGTCTTGGGAGAGGAAAGGTTTTGGGAAGCACACTCACAAGCTCTAGCACAAATTTTATGATGATGATTGCGAGCACAATAGTTATTTTTTTTTACTTAAAATTTGATTTGGTTTAGGATGAATCAACATTAGGCTATTTAATTATTTAGGAGGAAGAACAAAAGGAACCACACTAGGTTCAAAGATAACATTGGTGGAACATCTATAAGATATAGGAGGTGACACACAAACCTATATAGGAGGTGTGGAAGGTGTAGGAAGAAGTCCAGGTCTAGGATAAAGAAATGGAACATCCTTAGGATTGCTAAGATCATAAATATTTTGGATTTTATACTTATGATAGGATTGAAAGAGATTATCTTTGCGAGGTTGATTTGGTTGAGACATAGAAGGCTAAAAGAAGTCAAGGTCAAATGACTCTCAAGGCACTGAAGGCTGGTAGAAACTGATTAATTGTAAGTATTTCTCCTTTATGGGGAAATTTCAAATGCTTATGGATAGGAGAGACTATGTATTTCATGGATGTAAGCCAAGTAATACCAAGTCAAACTTTAAACTGATCGAAAGTTGGGATGACAATGAAGGTGACATCTAGATTTTTACCACCAACTTATATGGGAAAATTAATGGATACATGGGTAGGATAACTGAAACCATTAAAAGTTTGGATCATCATATCAAATTTATCATAGAAATAATGTTTCAATTGTCCATTGTAAATATATTCTTCAATTATCACATTCATAATACAAGTAGCATCTATAAGAACACCTTGAGAAAGAACGTCATTAACTTTTGTTAAAATGTAAAGAGGACCATCAGATGCTTTAATTGTCTTACTAGGATCAAATATAATGCAAATATTAGGTTTAGAGTTGGGTTTGAGTCCAGTTTCACATTGATAAATAAGACTGGAAACATTGTTGGCTTCAATACACTTGTTGTCATAGTCAACCACACGAGTGGAGGAATAAGGTATAGACTAAGTAGACTCAACAGTGTTGGCCGAATGAGAAGGAAAACGATTGGTATAGATTTGAAAGTTTTGGTTGGTAGGTGCTACAAATTTGTTTCCTTGATAATTAGCATCCTCAATAGATATATGTTTAAAATCAATGAGGTCTTGAATAACATATTTCAAATGGAAACACTTCTCAGTATCATGGCCAAGTTGACTATAGTATTGAAAAAATATTTTTGATCAAAGGATTTAGGAAAAGGTTTGGATTTGTCAATTATCTTAATTAGAGGAAGAGTTAACACTTTAGCATTAATAAACTTTAAAATCACATTATGCAAAGATTCAGAAAGTTGTGTAAAACTATGAGAAGGTCTAAAAATACATGACAAAGGAGGCACACCTTTAGATGTTGTTGTCACTTATTCATCAATATTGTTTGATGAAGTGTTGATGTTGATGAAGTTATTAGGTTTCTAAAACTTGTGATAGAGATGGGATGTGGCATCACTCATATCAAATAGAGACATTGGAGTGGTGCTCTCAAACTAACTCACTTAAAGATGATAATTATGAAGCAATGTACATAATTGAGTAAAAGAGGAAAATTTAGAAATCGGGATCTTATCTCTAATGTCTTCTTGTAAATTAGTAATGAAAATAAATTGCACATCAATATTAGGGACATGATAATAAATCTAAGCATGCAAATGCTTAAATTTACCAATGAAATCAATCACTTTTTCTTTAACACCTTTTTTACAATGCTTCAAATCAGCCAAAGAAATATTAGGACCAATATTATTTTGAAATTAATGTTGAACGAAAGCATTAACAAGCTTTCAAAAAGAGTCAATGGAATAAGGAGGAAAAGAAAAATACCATTGCAAGGATTTGTCTTGAAAGGTTCTAGTAAAAAATTTAGCCATGGACCTATGTCTGTGAGAGAAATCACTACACAATGTTTGAGAGGTTTTGACATGGGTCAAGGGATCACCTTTGCCATTGTAAGACTCTAAATGAGGAATTTCCATGTATTGAGGGATGACAATAAAAATTATATCTAAGGCCAAAGGACTGGAAATGTCACAAGTATTGAGTCATGTAAGCAATTTTTTGTTTCAAGGAGGAGACATTTTGATCCAAGCTATTGATAGTAGAGTCGATAGAAAGAGTGGTAGGAGATATGTGTGAAAGATTTGGACCATTATGAGGAATGGAAGGAACGGTAGAATATGAAAAAGGAACACAATTGTATATTGAAATAATGCAATGGTGTGTACTGAGAGGGAAGAGGTGAAACAATACCCTTAAAATTTTTTGTTAATTAACCTTAATCCTTTAGTAATCAATTCCTCGCATTACCAACCATATGTGCTATTCTATCTTTATGCATGCAATATCAATTTATAAACTTAATTTGCATGTAAACATTCATAGAAATATTCATGAAATGTAATGAAAGGTGACACAAGATTTGGTAATGCAGAAAACCCCTATTAGAAGGTAAAAATTGTGGGGGGATGAAACCCACAAAAATTCACTATCTGCAAAATGGAAGGGGTCGGTTAAGGCTTTACAAGTTTGATCACTTCTGATGATCTTACCCTGTTAGGAGTAACAATTTTAGAGTTGTTAAGGTATACTCTGTTAAGAGATTTTAGCAACACTGTTTAGTGTGCACTTGGTTAAGAGGTTTACAAAAGGATTGTTAAATCCACCTTCTCAAAAGATTTCTTCTATTTGCTACACTTGTTAGAATGTAGTCAAAAATACTTATTGACCTGAGTATATGCAAGCTATAATTGTTGAGTAAAGATCCATTAAAGTTTACAATATGATGTATCACCTATAGTGACTGATTAATACCTCTGTTCTGCTCGGTAGCCTTGAATCTTGTTCTTTGTAACTGATTTCATCTTTTATTGTCCTTCTACATGAAACTTTGTATTCGATCCTTAGATCTCTCTATGGATACAATCATCATCACATCACCTTGTTCTGATTCATTACGCATCTATTTATACAATTAATTTGAACTAAATAAGTTTCACGCTTTACAATGATAATTCTATGATCAAAGGTTTACAACTTGACCTTGATCTCCTAGTTTGCATGTTTTCAATCAGTTAGACTGATTAAAATAATTACAATTACTTTACTTGTCCCTCAAGAAATGGATTTAAAGCTAAGCTTTAAGCTAAATATAAAACTTAAGTATTTTATCTGTCGTGTAACTCAGATCCACATTTCTTAGAATTAAATTTGTCTCTCGATAGACTGGTGCTCGGGTTGCTCTTTAGTCTTCCTGTCAGGTTGCTCTGTAGAATGTCTGTCAGTTTTCTTTGTCAGGTTACACTATAAACTTGTGTCAGGTTCCTCTATGAATTATGTTGTCAGTTTGCACAGTGATCTATCTTTTAGGTTCCTTTGTGCTTAACATTTTTGGTGACCTCTGTTAACTGTTGTATCAGGTTGCACTATAAACTTGTCTTTCGGTGATCATGTACCGATGGTTCAAAAACTATTTCCTTTGCATACTAATGGAAAAATATGATCATCATTGTAATTGGGCATAGATGAAGGTAAAGAAACACATGGATAACTCGAAGGAATAGTAGGAATGATAGGATTAGGAATGATAACATTTGTAGGATTGATGTTTTGAACAGAAGTGATTATGATAGGTGGAGCATAAGTGGACACACTAGGAATGGGGGTAGGAATAGGTATGGAGGTTTTGACACTAGTGGTAGGTGGAATGAAACCTATCTCTTAGAAACAATCTCTAATAAGATTCACATTATTATCAATAAGATGAGAGATACTACGCAAGTTATTAACACCATGTTCATCATTATGAATTGTCTTCCTCAAACCCTATACTATAGAGATGACCTCGAGATTGGAATTCTCTTGTCCCAAGCATTGCTCAAATTTTTCAAAGTCAATGGAAAGTTTTTGAACTTGCATAGGATGAACTCTTGATGTCTTATATTCGTCATGAGAAGAGCGAGAAGCGTTGTTCTCAATAATAGGATGAATTTCATCATTAGGCATGTTGGTCTCATCAAGATTCCTAGGAAACATAGAGAACTCAGGATCAAAGGAACCCATATGTCTATGAATTCTCCCAACCAAAATGTTATAGGTCAGACTCGATGTAATAACACCCATGCACAAGAAAATGAAAGATGTATAGATCTAATGTAATTATGAATTTTGAAAGAGATATGCAAATTTACTAAGCACAATAATATATTTAATGAAAAGAACATCTAACCATCAAATCAAATGTTAAGATCTAATGAAAATATTGATTAATGTAATGCATGGAAAGGAGATCTAAACACTAAATTAGAATGGAAATGTTATGAGTTAGGTTAACCAAAATAAATAACATTAAAATGGAGGTGCGGAAATAGGTAGATCAGACCTCCATTTTCATGATTACACATTTAGAAGGAAGATACCCCACTAGGCTGATGAGGAGACTCAAGTAATGAATGGGATATTGTTGTTTCACTAAATGTAATTAATGAAAATTGAATGATGGGAAAGATGCAATATAGATGTCAAGATAGACAAGTAGCTAAATAACTAGAAATAACATACTGATACAGATTACCAGAAACCTTAATTGCACAGAAACTGGACCCAAAAAGTGATTCGAATAACCTAGAAGTGAAATATGAGCATGATTTGTAGGGAGAATATTCAAACATATGTCATTTTCCAGGGAACAAAGCAAAATAGTCATCCTGTTCTAGGTGTTTTTGCCAAAAAAATTTGGGGATCCTTCAACAATATCTGATCTTTTTGGATTTCACTTGATAGATATGTATCCTATTTCTGCAAACATAAAAATAGGGGAAAAATTTGTCTAAATATTTTTTCTTGGTCAACCCTTTAATTAGGAATCAGCCTTGAAAGTGAAATGAAATTACATAAAGGAAAGCATGTAAAAATGTAAATGTTTGATTCGTCTTGCATAAACCCTCATGGACAGATGAAGAAATTGCTCATACCTGTGAACATGATTGAATGTGCTTGAAATCAAGGAGTTGAACTTGGAATGTATAACAAGAATCAAGGATGCCCTCACAAATGAATGGATCTTTGAATGTCACTCCTAGATCTTGAATGTAGATATGCTTGATAATCGCTTGTAATGAAGGAGAAAGAATGTAGATGGAAGGAAAGATCTTCTTCCTTGATTGAAAATTCCCCTACTTGGTCATCATGCAAGAGAAACATGCTTCAATTAGAGAATATTTCCTTGAAATGAATAATTTGAGACTTGGAGAAACTAGATCTTGGATATTTTCCTTCAAATCTTGAATCGAACTGCCTAATTTCTCTTGATTTCTTCTTGATCATGAATGCTTAAGAATAATAATGAATGTCAAAATGAGGAGAGATGGGGTGATTATATATACTCGATCCATCATTTTAGGATTCAAAACTAAGCCTTGGAAACCACAAAATCAAATTTAACATCAACACCCTAACATAGGGCTCCAAGCCAAAAAGTGTGGCAACAAGGCATTGAAGATGTCTCATTCCTAGGAGAATGGCCACAAATTTGAACTAGGTGTAAAGATGGGTGAAAAGATGTGGGAGAAGAAAAAGTAGGTTGTTTATATAAAGCGTGATGGATATTTAGACCTTGAAATCACCAAATGGGATCTAATATGTCCTAATAAAGCATCCAATTATGGGTGCTAACTTTTTAGGATGGTACAAAAACAATAGAAGGCTATGATTTGCCTTATAAAATGATAGGCATGAAAATGATCTAATAACATTGTTATAGTGACTAAAAGTTCATTTCAATCAAAAGGAAAATGTCACCTTGAAAATAATTTCAATCATAGTAAAGGACAATTATCAAGTCATGAGCTCTATATAGTGATAAAGTAGTGACACCATGGTTGCAAAGGAGAGCAAAGTGGTCATTGTCATAAAAGTAGGGAGAAGCATTTTTTCAGAGAATGATAGTCCTTAGAAAGGAGAATGAAAAATGTGCAGAGATGATAGGGTCCATGCCTATAATGAACATGATGAACAATTTAAAATATCCTAAGATATGTTTATGCCTTGAAGAGTTAGTCAAACTTTAATGCTCAAACACAAACCCCTGAAAATCATGCAATTGATTGAAGATCAAGCAATATACAAATAAGATTTCAGATTATGCAAATCATGCAAGGGAACTTAGAGGCATGGAAATGGGGTTTTTAGGAAATAACCAATATTTAACTTTCGATTGAAGACCCAAAATGGGTGGAACATCAATCAAGACAAATTTTGGGGCCATCAAACTCCAGTTTGGGGTGGTTATAACCTCTTTTTTTTATGCAGAAGCATCTTGGGTTCTTGGAAATCTTGCATCAACCAAAAACATTTTCTTTTTAGTTTGTTCTTGTTTTGCCAGTTTCTAAGTTTTATGTGAAATTCCTTTGAATTGCCTCTTTCGTTGTTGCAGACCTCATGGTAAGTTCTAGATATCATGTTTTACCTTTTGTTTGGGTTCAAACCTTGATCTATTACTTTGAAGTGGAGATATTGTGGATTCTTGCTTGGACCTATGTGTTCTTCTTGTTTAATGATAAGATTGGAGTTTTCTGACTACACAAAGCAATTTTGTGATTCATAAAGCTTTGTGGTTCATCTTTGGATGTTCCTAAGCTTGTGGCCGATCTATCATTGATTTCATACTTCATTTTGAATTGTGTTGGTTAAGTTCTTTGTGATTTAGGCTCTGACCTATATTTTGTATTACATTTTCCTTACCTAGGAAAATGTGATCTTTCTTGGCTGACATGATTCTTGTGAAGGATCTATGAATTTGTTGATGACAATTATTCAATTGTGTATTGTCATTGATGTTTACACAAATGTAGTGATGTTTACACAAATGTCTAATCTCATCTTAGCACAGTCAGTGTATGCCATGTTCTCTCTGGCATTGAAGAAGACCAAAGTTATTTTTAGTTCTAATCGAGTTCACTCGGGCATTACAGTAACAGTCAGACATTGAAGGATTACAATGTTAACTGATTTATGCTTTTAGTGTCAGCCGACTAACAATAGTTTACATTTTATGGTTAATTGGTTATATGCAGCTGACAGACTTAAGTTTTATTATTTATTTGGAAGGTTATTCAAGCCAACTTAACAATGCTTATCATATATATACAGGGTCAAGTTTGGATTGAATATGCAAGATGTGTGAGTTTGTGATATGAAGAGCGAAGGAAAAATTAGATGGGATTCTGATTAAGGACAAAGCATACAGAGCTGAAATAGAATATTTGATCAGTTAGGATCCATTTTAAAGCCATACATAGAGATATTAATCAGCAAAGACAGTTGCTTCATCAAACAGGTCAATCTATTGTTACCCTCTAACAATTGTAGTAGTGATCAAAATCTCTTTACAGAGTAGACTTAACGATCTTTTGTAAATCCTCTCACAAGGTGACATTTCTACATTGAAGTGTCTGAAGACCTCTAACAAGGCCACTCCTTATAGGGTGATCAAATGCTCTAACAGGGCCACACCTAAAAGTGTGTATTGTAACCTTTAACAGGGTTTTCTCCTAACCGGGCTCAATTCAGAAGAGTGAAAAATAGTAACTAGTTGCAATTGGTGATTTTCCCAAATTGGGTTTCCACATTAAATCTTGGTGTCATTTGTGTACATTTTATTTGCTTATACTTTATGTTTCTGCAATTAATCACTAAAGGATAATCACAGTTAATATCTTAAAGTTTGCTTTGCTAACAGAGTGACAATAGAATATCTGTGTTCTGATTAAGTAAAAATAGGTTTTACAAGGACCCAAAACCTTTAAACAGAGTTATACAAATATTCAGAGAAAGTAGAACAACAAATGTGCCGAGGCACCAAAAAAAGATAGCCGACAAAAAAAGCTATCAGAAAGACTAGCTAGCAACAGTCCCAAAGCTAAACATAAAAAATAGGGACAACACAAAAAATGGGAGGGCCCAGGAAAAGATAGCTACATGCCATCAACCATATCCTGGGCCTGAATCACCATAACCTCCATCTGATTGATAGTATTTTTAAGGTCACCTTTGTCCTTCTCTTTTTCCTCCCTTGGGCTCGCCTTTTTGGTGCTAGCCCTAGTGCAGGTTCCCAGGCCAGCCAGATCCTTGATAGCATGGCTATCCTTATTGTCAGTATCCTACTCCAACTTCTCCATTAAGCTCTTGGTCTTCCTTGTATAAGCTTTTAGACTCTTCAGAGATTGATCCCCAATCTTATGAACTGTGTCCTCCAGCTTGTCCACCTTGGCTTTTAGGTTCTTTATCTACCTTACACTGTCATCTTTAGCAGCTCTGTCCTAAAAATCCTTGAACTTATTTTCTAGATTGATGACTTTGTTCACCAAATCAACCCGTGCTTCCAAATTTCCAACATCCTCTTTCATTTCCCCCCTCATACCCTTAATTTGATTCTTCAGGTCAACATTATCTCCTAACATTAGAATATCTGTGTTAACCGAGTAATAGTGATAAGTATAATTAAGACATATAAGGGACTTGGATTTGTTTTTGTGGTAACTAAATCACCCCTCCCCTCTCAGTTACTCAACTCATTTCCAGCAATTGGTATCAGATAAATTGGTTCTTTCAGGGAAGGTTTCAAGGCCTAAGCTAAAGATTAGAGATGACTTATAGAAGGGAGATCCCCAAGCTCAATAAAGACAACTTTGTTGCATGGAAATATTTGATAAGGCTACATCTATCTACCATTGGAGACACTGGTTTGAAATTCCTAGATCACAAGTATGTGGAACCACTGAGACCTATGTCTGTGGATCAGATGACGGACATGAAGAATCACAACATAATGAGAATTGATATAGCTTCCTCACTCAGCTATTCCAAATTTGATGAAGTCAAGGACTGCCCTAATGCCTATGATATGTGGAAGAAACTACATGATATACATGGAGGAAATGACAATGTAAAGAGATCCAAAGAATAAAGTCTCAGAGGTCAGTTTGATCAGATGAAAATGAAAGAAGGAGAAGACATTACAAAATACAGTGAAAGAATCAAGAAAAGTGTCAGTTCCATTAGAGTTTTCAGTGGAACAATTGAAGACAAAACAATGGTTAGTAAGGTATTGAGAAATTTACTTCCTATCTATGCTTTTAGAGCTTCAGCTATTCAAGAGATGAGGTACAGTAATGATATAACTCTAGATGCATTGGTTGGAAGGCAAACAACTTTTGTGTTGGAAATTTTTGACAATTATTCTCCTAATCCTAGCAATTTAGAGTCTACATTCAAGGCTAAATTAAACCTTGGTAAGATGGATAGAAACTCAAAAGGAAAATAGATTGACAATGATAGTGATGATAAATTTGATGATGAGAATCTAGAAATCATTGAAGCATTACTTGCAAAGAGAGCTGCCAAAGGAAAGTACAAAGGAAGAATACCATTGATTTGATTTTCATGTAATGAGGTTGGTCACATTGCTACTAAGTGTCCAAACCAAGAAGACAAAGATGAGAAAACGTTCAACAAGTACAAAGGCAAGAAGGATTTCAAGAGTTACAAAAGCTACAAGGACAACGGTAAGAAATGTTAGGAATAAGGTGTCTCAACCTTGGATAATTCCTAATCTTATTATTTGTTTTGTAAAATGTATTTTTTGCAAATAATGTTGATGTGTCGGCATCTTGAATTGTGTGTAAGGAGATCATGGCTAAAACGATTATGACGGATTCCTATGACACGTAAGAGCTATGTCAGGAAGATTCAATGACAGGTGAAGACATGTGGCAACTGATAAATGTGAGTACTGTACACTCTTCCCCAATCGTGGGGTTCGAGGCATCGCTGCGAAAAAAATTTTGGGTTTCCTATTTTCTCAGAGAATGGTAAAACCCTAATAGGGTTATCTTTGGGAGTAGCCCTAAAAAGTGAAGCACATGATATAAGCATTTTTTAGGGTTGCAAAGAGTAGTGATGCGAGTGTATTGTTGGAACGTTTTATGCTGCCGTGATTTGTCTTCAAGGGTTTTGAAATCTTCTGAAATAACTTGCATTGCAAGTGTGTTGTAAGCTGTAATAGTTTTGATCAATACATTGTGCAGGTTTTGGAGTGTTGGGGTTTTTTACCAAAAGGTTTTCCCCAGGGTAAATCATTGTGTCATTCTCTACTTTTCTATATGCATGGTATGTGGTTGCAATATCTTTGTTAAAGTAGTTAACGAATCTGAAATTGTAAGGGTTTAAAAGAATTTGCAGATTACTTTCCTATAGAGATTAGCGTAGGAAGCTATTTCCGCACCTGAGTTTCCTTACAAGAAATCTTGTTATATTGCAAAAGATTCTGATAGTGATGAAGATGAAGATGAAATGGTTTACATTGCTATCAAGGATGAGTTAGATAATAAAGATAATGAAAAGACTGCACTTTACTCTCATATTAGCAAGAATGACACTTGGATAATTGATAGTGGTTGTTCTCACCACATGACTGGTGATAAAACCAAATTTGAACATATTGAGCACTATGATGGTGGGAGTGTCAGTCTTGTGAATGACGAATCTTGCTATGTGAAAGGTAAAGGTTGTATTTCTCTAACTGAAGGAATCAATTGTGATAATGCTTATTGGGTTGAAGGACTAAGGTGTAATCTACTAAGTGTGGCACAGCTGAATAACATTGGTTTCAAGGTAGAATTCATGAATGGTAAGGCCAAGCTCTTGGATGGTAAGGGAAACCTAGTTGGAACTGGTAAGAAAATAAAAGGTAATATATTCTATCTTGATCTCACTGAAAGTTCATGTTTTATTGCACAAGTAGAAGAAACATGGTTATGGAATAAAAGGTTGTGTCATGTGAATTTTGATAACCTGGTCAACATAAGAAAGAAAAAAAGAGTAAGAGGTATTCCTATTTTGAAGAAACTTGAATTAGCAATATGCAAACAATTTCAAATTAGGAAGATGGGAAAAACTAGTTTCAAGAGCAAGAATTACTGTACAGAAGAAGTCTTAGAGTTAGTGCATACTGATTTGTGTGTACCAATTGGAATAACAAGTTACATAGGTGAGAAGTATTTCATTCTATTTGTTGATGACCATTCTAGAATGATGACTGTTATGTTTCTCAAAGAAAAATCATAAGCTTTTCAAAAGTTTAAGTAGTACCTTTCTAGAGTTGAAAAGGAAACAAGAAAGAAACTTAAATGCCTAAGATCTGATAGAGGAGGTGAATTCATTTCTAATGAGTTCAATGAATTCTGCAATGAAAGAGGAATCAAGAGACAAGTATCTACCCCAGGTACACCACAAAGAAATGGGATAGAAGAAAGAAGAAACAGATATATTATGGATTGTGCAAGAACCTTGATGATTGAAAAGAATGTTGCAACCAAATACTAGAAGGAATCCATCAACATTGCAATTCACACCTTGAACAGAGTTCAACTGAAGAAAGGTACTAAGAAGACACCTTTTGAATTATGGTATGGCTATAAACCCAATGTTCGTTATTTTAAAGTATTTGGAAGTAAATGTTACATCTTGAAGGAAGAAAGAAATGGAAAATTTGATGTAAAAGGTGATGAAGGTATATTCCTAGGTTACTCCTGCAAAAGCAAAGCATATAAATGTTTAAATCTTACTACTCATAAAGTCATAGAAAGTGTACCTGTAAATATTGATGAGTTTGCATAGAGAAGTGAAGAACAGAGCAGTAAAGAGCCTAAGGACTACAGGAACTTTGTATATTATGAACCTAATACTACACCTAAGACACAAGCAATGGTGATTGGATAGCAACCATGTCAACCACTGAATTCATCAACTCAAACGTTGTTGCAACTGTTAGAATAGTCCCAAAGGATAACTGAGAGGGGGGATGAATCAGTTATCAGCTAATTTAATTATTTTATCTTATTAATTCTAGAATACCATAAAGTAAATGGACATTCAGATAACAAAATAGACAACACCACAATTTGGTTATGTGGAAACCAAATGGTAAAAACCCCAGTGGGAATTAGCACCCACAATGAACTATACTTGTTTATAATAATCCCTGTTAGAAGATCTTGCACCCCTGTTAGGAGTTGTTCTTTACAATGCAATAAGTATAGCGACCTGGTTAAGGGTCTGACCCTATTAGGAGTCTTTTACAAATAACCCTGTTAGGGGTGAGGACTCACTGTCCAAAACCTCACTGCTTCAATGGTGAAGGCTACAACCTTTTGTAGAACAGATATGCACTATATTTGATGATGAACTGTAGAGTAGACCTTCTGTCTTGATCAGTTCCAATGTAATGTAATCTTCCACTGCTTCTTCACATAGATCCTTGATGAATTAAACACAACTGATATTCTGCTCTGTACTTTTTCTGTCTCTTTTCTTATCATTCACACTTAGCATTCACAAATGAACTACTATAAGTATCTTCCTCAAAGTATAAGGTCACAAAGGCTGTGGGAAAAACTTTACCAACTTCCTTGTTGGCTTAACTAAGAACACAATTAGAACTAAGATCGCACAACATGAACTGAACAAACGTGACACTTCACTGAGTCGGCTCCACCAAATTATCTCAAACAACATGATCTTAATGAAACATGACAAGCGCTCTTAACCAAACATGATTAACTCATAAGTAATCATGAATATACACACGTGTATCCTAAAGATAGGCACAACTCAAGAAACATGGTAAATATGTCAGCTATGAACAAATACTCTCCAGAAACTATAACTGCCAATAACATATTAACACAACTTAGATGAAACATCAAATCTGATCCTACGTGTATGAACAAAGCATCAAAAACATGTCTATAACATGAATATAACCGCACAAGGGTTAATACCATAATTTTGATAAGTACATACAGAACACTGTTGTATATTATATGTTGTCATTAATGACAAACATACAATCAACTAGTTGCCGGAAGTAAATCTCGAACAATTTCCCCCTTTGACATTGATGGCAACATATGATATTAAAAACATATTCAACACATGGCATCCTCTTTCTTTTTACGATCTTCTCAATATCCTCATCAAAGATTCATCTACACTACTGTAGCTCCTCTGTCTGTGTTTTTAAGTTACATGATTATATACTCCCCCAGAGTACATGCTCCCCCTTACTACATACTCCCCCTTTGACATCAATGGAAAAGCACACCATAAACAATTAGGCATAGATACTACTCCAGAAATATAGTCAACCATTCATCAGTCACCATGGACTGATGTACTTGCTGCTTTATCTAATCAAAATCAGGAAAGGGAATTACTCCCAATTTCTCCCTGAGATACTCAAAAGTATCTTTTGATATAGGCTTTGTGAAAATATCTGCCAACTATTCTTTAGTGCTCACATAGTCCAATTTTACTTCTTTGTTTGCAACTTTTTCTCTAATAAAATGGTATTTAATCTCAATGTGTTTTGTCTTTGCATGCATCACAGGGTTCTTGGACATGTTGATAGTGCTAGTGTTATCATAGTGAATAACAATAGGATAATCAACCTGAATACCAAAATCTTTAACCATCTACTTGATCCAAACCATTGTTGAACAATTCAATGTTGCTACAACATATTCAGCTTCTGCTGTCGACTGTGAGATACAATTATGCTTCTTTCTTATCCAAGAAACCAACCTTTCTCCAAGAAATACTACTCCTCTTGAAGTACTCTTCCTGTCATCAATACAACCTGCCCAATTTGCATCTGTATATACATGAAGTTGTACATTCTCTAATTTAGGATACCATAAACTATAGTCTATAGTTCCCTTTAGATATCAAAATATTCTCTTTATTTCCATTAGGTGATTATGCTTGGGTTCAGCTGCAAATCTACCAACAATGCCAATTGAATTAGATATGTCTGGTCTAGATTGAGTAAGATATACAAGTTTTCCAATCATACAATGTCTTTTCAACTGCTATGGAATCATCCTCTTTAGAAAGCTTGCTTCCTGTTATCATAGGAGTGCATACTGGCTTATAGTCTTCCATCTTGAAAGTCTTCAATATTTCCTTCACATATTAAGTTTGATTAATGAATATTCCTTTATCTATCTGTTTTACATTCAATCCCAAAAAATATTTTATAGGACCAATCATGCTCATTTCAAATTCATTCTGCATTTATTTTGCAAATTTTGTACTAAGCTTGTCATTACCTCCAAAGATAATGTCATCAACAAATATGGCAACAATTAATAGTCCATCAGGTGTCTCTCTTATGAATAAGTTGCAATCTGCTGCTCCTTTCTTGAATCCAATGTTGGTAATATAACCATCTAGTCTCTCATACCAAGCTCTTGGGACTTGTTTAAGTCCATAGATTGCTTTCTTCAATCTGCATACCATGTCTAGTTTATTTGATAGATTAAATCCTTTGGGCTATTCTATGTAGACTAATTCCTTCAAGTCACCATTTAGAAAAGCTAATTTGACATCCATTTGATATACTTTAAAGTCTTTGAATGTTGCATAGGCCAAGAATAACTTAATGGCTTCTAGTCTTCTCACAGGGGCAAATGTGTCAGTGTAATCTATTCCTTCCCTCTGTGCATATCCTTTACATACCAGTCTTGCTTTGTTTCTGACCACTGTACCATCTTCATTCATCTTATTCCTGAATACCCACTTTGTTCCAATCACATTTTTGTCACTAGGTCTAGGAACCAATTCCCATGTATCATTTTTTATTATTTGATCTAATTCTTCTTCCATTGCTTTTTGCCAATCAGAATCCTTGCAAGCATCTTCAACACTTAAAGGTTCAATATGTGAAAGTAAACATACATCTTCATCCATTGTTAAACGTTTTGCTTTAGATCTAGTCAAAACACTACTGCTCTGATCTCCAATGATATCATCTTTTGAATGGTATCTAGATGTGAATTTCAAAAATTTTGGTGTGATATCCTCATCTGTAATCTATGATACTTCTTTGCTTGATTCAGGTTCATTACATGATACATCAATGCAATCAAACATTTCTTCTATAACAGTGTCTTTATTGCTAGGTCTGGGTTCATCCTCAATCATAGGTGCATATTCATAGTACCTCTCTTGAACCATGAACTTATCATCAATCTTTACATGAGTACATTCAATTATCTTCTTTAATCTCAAATTAAAACATTTGTATGCTTTGCTTTTAGTAGAGTAACCAAGGAAAACACCTTCATCGCTTCTAGCATCAAACTTGCCAACACCATCATCTCTCTTGATGTAGCACTTGTTGCCAAGGATTCTAAAGTATTTTACTGTAGGTACATTACCAAACCAAAGTTTAGAAGGTGTCTTATTTGCGCCTGGCCTTAATTGTGTTCTGTTGATAGTATAGACTGTTGTATTGACTGCATCTCTCTAATAGGTGTGTGCAACTTTTCCTTCAATCATCATAGTGTGCATTGTATCAAGTATGATCATGTTCCTTCTTTCTACAATCCCATTCTATTGAGGGGTTCTAGGCGCACTCAACTGTCTTTTGATCCCATGTTCTTCGTAGTACTCATAAAACTGGTCAGAGCTGAATTCTCCTCCTCTATCTGATCTTAAACATTTTAGTTTTATTCTAGATTCATTCTCAACCTTAGCTTTGAATAGTTTGAATTTCTCAAAGGCTTCAAACTTCTCCTTTAAGAACGTAACCCACATCATCCTTGAAAAGTCATCAACAAATAAAATGAAATACCTTTCTCCATAGTATGATCTTGTTTGAGTAGGACCACATAAATCTGTATGCACTAGGTCTAATTTGTTTTTAGCTGAGTTCTACTTGCTTCTGAAAGAGCTCCTTACATGCTTTCCCATAGCACATTCCCTGCACATTGTGTCAACTGGTCTTGCAATACTTGGAAGGTCTCTAACTACCTTGACATAGCTTATCTTTACTATATTGTCAAAATTGATATGACAGAGTCTCTTGTGCCATAACCAACTATCATCTACTTTTGCAACAAAAAAACTTACATCTGAATTGAGCTGAAAAACATTACCTTTTGTTTTTGAGCCAGATGCAATCATGTCTCTTGCTTTGTTGTTAATAATGCATTTGTTGTCTTTGAATTCCAAATGATAACCTTTGTCAAGTAGCTGTCCAACACTTAGTAAGTTGTTGTTAGAGTTGTTATATTATAGCTAATAATTAATTTATTTAATTATTAGTCTATTATACTCTACACTTAAGTTAAACTTAGGCATCTTATTATTCTTTAGAGTTTTCACCTTTAGGGTTTCAGTATCCTTTTATAAGGATTCCCTCTTTGTATTTTATTAATTCACTTATTGGATCATAAAAGAGAATAGATTATTGCATTGAGATTTTTCTCTCTCATTTGTTTTTCTCAATCATGGCTTCTCTTTCTCAGATCTGTGATTACATGCCTCCATAGCTTTTTCTCTCTTTCTGTGACAGGTGTTTGCATGCAGGGATTCTTGGGATTTGTGGGGTTGTTCTTCATCAACTCCAACATGGTATCAGAGCTTCAGATCTTCAAGCCCCTGTTCGTTATTTGAGAGGGTTTGGTCGTGTTGTTCAGATCTGTGTTTTTCAGAATTTTTTTATATGGATTTAGGGGGGACCTTTGTTTCTGGTCATTTTGGGCTCAAATGGACATCACTATTGCGCTCAGAGTGCCCAAAAACCCTAGAATCCATATAAAACTTATCCATTTTGGACAAATTGGCTCTGAGGCAAAAAAAAATTGGTTTCTAGTGTCGTACGGGTGCGGAAACCAAGAAAATAAATTAAAAAAAAAAAAAATTTCTAATGTTTTATGCGCAGTCAATGGTTTTTGTTAGGGTGCCACCGGCGCTCTGTCGCCGCACCACCGTGGACTGTCCCCCACCGGCTGTGCCACCTGCTGGCCCTGCAGGCTCTGCCAGCTCCTCCGGCCCCCGCCACCAACCGCCTCTCAGCCCCCACTGACCACCACTCCGGTGCCCACTGCCTCCCAGACCCCGCCGCCACTCAGATCCGCTGCCCGGCCGCGCCGCCATTTGGGCCACCCGGCGGGCGTTAACCCCCGCAGGCTTCTTTATGCCCACCAGCGGTCATATGGTGACTAGGGGCCCCACGGGCTTCTCTATGCCCAGTGGCAGTCATATGGTGACCAGGGGCTACCCCTTTTTTAGCCCTATGGGCTTAAAACCTTTTTTTTGGAGCTTTCTGACCTCCTGACACTGTTTTTGCTCTATCTGGAGCATACAGAGGTATTTTTCCGACTTCTTTATATCATCGGAAAGCTCTTTCCGAGCTCTTTCTGATGATAGAGGTTGGGTTTTCGGGTTTTTCCATTTTGATAGTGTTTTTTCTGTCAAATTCTGATATCTAGTTTTTGCCTTCCGGGAGCCATATCTTGCTCATCCAGACTCTATTTTTGGCAACCCAGGTATCGTCGGAAAGATGGTTCTATGAGTTATTCAGTTGTAGGGGTATTTTTTATAAATTCTTCTCTAGGTTCTTTCTCCTTTGAGTTTTTCTCTTTCACACTATGATGGATTACTTGGGTTCTACAGGTCCTGGGATCTCTTCTTCTGTTCTTCTAGCTCACTCTTCTTTTTGACTTCTGAGCATTATATGCTTCTCTTCTGTAGCATTCTCTTTTCTATAAATGTACTAAGATAAAGTACCTACTTTTGCATATCTGGGATTTCAAACACCTTGTGTTTTTTTGTACTCGCACTCAGTTATAAAGTGCCATGGGGGTTATGATGTTTTGCCTTTTGTGCTCATCCACCTTTGTCAAGTGACCATACCTTCCACGACATTAGCCCATGTTGTGTGTCGGTGACACTGCCCTTTATCATTTTCTTGTACTTCTGTTGCACTGTTGGTGTTCCTAATTCTTCTTCCTGCAAATGTTTCTGGCATTGCATTTCAGTGTTCCTGTCACCCCTCTCCCTGTTCAACATTATGGGGGGGTTCACATGTTGGTTCTATTGCTTCCTTGGTTCGGTTGCATGATCTACGTATTCAGTTCTTGTTCCTATGTACTAGGCGAATGCAGTGGCTAGGTACCTATGCATTCCGGTGAGATGGATCATCTACTATATAGACACTCATTCTTTCCTACCTTTGGAGGTCACCTCTTCGATTGATTAGCTCTTCAGACTTTGTCTTCTCTACTTGGTCATGCACTATTTCAGTGGGGGTTCCAATAGTTTCTTCTGACATTGTTTGCAGCTTCATGCTTTAGAGATGCTATACATGCTCTTTCTTGTTCCTCTCTTTGGGACTTTCCCTAGATTAGAGGCTTTGTTTCCTTCATCTAGTTTATTTCTTGTACTTGGGTACCTGACCAGGCCTAGTTGCAGGGACCCATAGTTCCTTTCATGCATTTTGTTAACATGCATCTTTTAGTCCTTAGCTGTTTAGCTTCTCCCTAAGTTACACTTAAGGGGGGGTGTTAGAGTTGTCATATTATAGCTAATAATTAATTTATTTAATTATTAGTCTATTATACTATACACTTAAGTTAAACTTAGGCATCTTATTATTCTTTAGGGTTTCGGTATCCTTTTATAAGGATTCCTTATTTGTATTTTATTAATTCACTTATTGGATCATAATAGAGAATAGATTATTGCATTGAGATTTTTTTCTCTCATTTGTTTTTCTCAATCATGGCTTCTCTTTCTCAGATCTGTGATTACATGCCTCTATAGCTTTTTCTCTCTTTCTGTGATAGGTGTTTGCATGCAGGGATTCTTGGGAGCTGTGGGGTTGTTCTTTGTCAACTCCAATAGTTGTGATGTAATCCATCAACATATAGAACATCATCTATCTTGTTCTTTCCATCCAGGGTGATAGATCCTCTGCCTATGATAGGTTTAGGAGTGTTATCTCCAAATCTAACCATACCACCTTTGTACTTGTCCAGATGAACAAATCTATCTTTATCACCTGTCATGTGGTGAGAGCATCCGATGTTAATGATCCAATTAGTTTTGATGTCTGCTTTGGAAATTAGGGCTAACTCATGTGCTTCCTTTTCATCTTCAATGTCCATTTCCTCAAGCAATTTTTCCATGTCTTTAAGGGCAACGAATCCAATTTCATCCTCTCCTGAATCTTCATTTGTTACACTTCTTCAGCATGGTAGCATTCCTTTTTGTATTTAGGTTTGTAATCAAATCTGAACTTCTTGACTCTTATGGGACACTTGAATGCAAAGTGACCAATCTTGTTGCATGAAAAACATTTGAATGGAAGTTGTCCTTCATACTTTCCTTTGCCTTTCTTTTCTCTTTTAGCAATCATGGAAATCATTTCTTCTAGTTCTTTATCAACTTCTTCTTTCTCATTAGAAATGTGTAAATTTTTCTTACCATGTATTGATGCTTTGAAGGTTGTTTGACCTTTGGGTTTAGTCTTCAATCTTGATATCTCAAATGCAGAGATTTTACTAATCAAAGTCTCTCTCTTGAATTCCTTTGAAAATTGCATGGTTTCATCTAGAATATCGATCTTGCTCTCATAGTTTGCTGTCAATGTGGTCATCAGTTTGTCCATTATGTCTTCTTCTGAAATTTCTCCACCATTGTTTCTGATTCCAGAAACTGCTTCATTTATCCTCTGATTGTAGGCTCTGATGTTTTCTTCAGGTAACATCTCAAGATTGTTGTATTTCTTTTTCCATGTCTTCCTATGCACATTCTTTGCTTGGATATCTCCTTCAAACATGTCTTCTAAATACTTCGATATTGTGTATGCCTTGTCTACATTCTTGATCTCAGAGAATTCACTGTTAGATAGTGCACTTATAAGGGCTTCTTTGGCAATTGCATTAGCTGTGAATGTATCCTATTGTTTACTAGTAGGATCATCTTTTGCAAGGTCTTTTAGAGAGGGAATAGAAACCTCTTGTGTAGCTATCTCAAAGATATCAAAACCAACACACTGTAGATGTGTTATCATTTTGTTCTTCCAATCCAAATAATTCTCTCCATCGAACTTAGGACTCTCTTTTTTGAAGTATGCCATCTGATCTACCTTAAGCTATTAGGCTTTATCTTCAAGGCACTTGGCTCTGATACCAATTGTTAGAATATTCCCAAAGGATAACTGAGAGGGGGGGTGAATCAGTTATCAACTAATTTAATTATTTTCTCTTATTAATTCAAAAATACCATAAAGTAAATGCACATTCATATAACACAATAGACAACACCACAATTTGGTTATGGGGAAACCAAATGGTAAAAACCTCAGTGGGAATTAGCACCCACAATGAACTATACTTGTTTATAATAATCCCTGTTAGAATATCTTGCAACCATGTTAGGATTTTTTCTTTATAATGCAATAAGTATAGTGACCTGGTTAAGGGTCTGACCCTGTTGGGAGCCTTTTACAAATAACCCTGTTAGGGGTGAGGACTCACTGTCCAAAAGCTCACTGCTTCAATGGTGAAGGCTACAACCTTCTGTAGAATAGATATGCACTATATTTGATGATGAATTGTAGAGTAGACCTACTATCTTGATCAGCTCCAATGTAATGTAATCTTCCACTGCTCCTTCAGATAGATCCTTGATGAATGAAATACAACTAATATTCTGCTCTGTACTTTTTCTGTCTCTTTTCTTATCATTCACACTTGCATTCACAAATGAACTACTATAAGTAACTTCCTCAAAGTATAAGGTCATGAAGGCTATGGGAAACACTTCACCAACTTCCTTTTTGGCTTAACTAAGCACGCAATAAGAATTAAGATCGTGCAACACAAATTGAACAAACGCGACACTTCACTGAGTCAGCTCCACCAAATTATCTCAAACAACATGATCCTGATGAAACATGACAAGTGCTCTTAACCAAACATGATTAACTCATAAATAATCATGAATATACACATGTGTGTCCTGAAGATAGGTGCAACTCAAGAAACACATTAAATATGTCAACTTTGAATAGATACTCTCCAGAAACTGTAACTACCAATAACAGATTAACACAACTTAACTGAAACATCAAATCTGATCCTGCATGTATGAAAAAAGCATCAACTACATGTCTACAACATGAAGATAACTGAGCAAGGTTTAATACCATCATTCTGATAAGTACATACAGAACACTATTGTATATTATATGTTGTCATCAATGACAAACATACAATCAACTAGCTACGAGAAGTAAATCTCCAACAATAACCTGTGCAACCCGAGATCCTAACTGAAGAAACCGAGTCTCAGACTCAAGAAACTGAGTCACAGATAGAGGGAACTGAGTTGCAGATAGAGGCACTTGAGTCTCAGACAGAGGTTCCCAAGTCTCAGACAGTGGAAATCGAGTACTAGTTGGAAGAGCAGAACAGGATGTTTGAACATGGTGAAACAAGTGGATCAAGCCCAAAATCAAAGAGGAAGGAACCTGTACTTGCAAAATATGTCAAAAGGCATCATGCACTTGAGCAAATAATTGGAAATTAGAAAAAAGGTGTAATGACAAGGAACAAAATAAAAGGTACATGTTTGCTTAGTGAAATTGAACCTATATCTATTAAAGATGCATTGAATGATGAAAGATGGATAGAAGCCATGAATGAAGAGATTGAGTAGATAGAAAATAAAAAAACCTAGACTCTTGTACCTAGACCAAAAGACAAGAATGTGATTGGTACTAAGTGGGTTTTTAGAAACAAGATGAATGAAAAGGATAAAGCTTCCAGAAACAAAGCAAGATTAGTGTGTAAAGGACATGCTCAAGAAGAGGGTATTAATTATGGAGAAACTTTTGCTCATGTTTCAAGACTTAAAGGATTCATAACTCTTCTAGCATATGATACACATAAAGGATTCTGGTAAACCAAATGGGTGTAAAATCTGCATTCTTGAATGGAATTCTTGAAGAGAAAGTCTATATTGAGCAACCTGAAGGTTTTGTTTATCCTAACAAAAAGAATATGGTTTGCAAACTGCACAAAGCCTTGTATGGACTGAAGCAAGCTCCTAGAGCATGGTATGAAAGATTTCATGGCTACTTGATAAGTATTGGATTTCAGAGAACTAATGACAATACTAGCTTGTATATCAAAGAAGGACCTCAGAACAAGATACTATTAGCAGAGATATTTGTTGATGATATACTATTCAATGGACATGATGATTTATGCAAATCATTCTCTGAAGCTATGAGTAAGGAATTTGAGATGTCTATGTTTGGTTAAATCAAATTATTTGTTGGTTTACAAGTTTATTAGATGAAGGATGGTATCTACATTACTCAGTCTACATATATCAAAGAGATACTGAAGAAATTTAGAATGGAAGACTCCAGACCAGTTGGGACACCTATGTCTACTGGACATAAGTTGTCTAAGGATGATGACTCAAAGGAAGTAAATCAGACTACCTATAGATCCATGATTGGTACACTTCAATATGTTGTTCACACTAGACCTGATATTGCATTAGCAGTTGGTAATGTTGCAAGGTTTTCAGCTAATCCTAGAGAGAATCACCTGATGGCTATCAAAAGGATTCTGAGATATCTTAAGGGTACTGAAGAGTATGGATTATAGTATAAGAAAGGAGGAAACTTTGAATTGAAGACTTTTACTGATGTTTATTGGGGAGAAAGTGTTGATGACATAGAGAGAAAAAGTCATGGAGCATTATTCCTTGGTAAGAGGTTAGTCTCTTGGACCAGTAAGAAACAAAATTGCATTTCTCAGTCTACAGTAGAGGTAGAGTATGTTGCTGCAACAGTAAATTGTTCAAATATCATATGGTTCAAACAACTGTTGTTAGGTATGATGACATGTAACTGATTGAATGTTTGATAAATGTTAAGTTGAAGATAATGCAAGACATTAAATCAGTTAATGGTTTGTATTGTCATTGATGTCAACTTGATATCATCTGTACGGTCATGTATATAATGCCAAAGACTTCAGAGAATCAATGGAACAAAGGTTATGCTTTCAGCAATGCATAAATGTTAAGTATTCACCAAGTGACAGATAACACTGACAGAGTGCACACCATCGGTAAAAGAAAAAGAGAAAAGTCACAGTGATACCCGACGAGCAGAAGACAGTCTTGCCCGATGAAGAAAAACCACAGGATGCTTGATGAGCTGAAAATAGGGTTTTTCGATGAGTAAAATCCAATGATGCTTGACGAACGGAGATCCTGAAGCTAACTGGAGTCACACCGACAGAACTGGCAGTTGTCACCGACAACTAACTGTAGAGTTGACCGACAAAATAGAGAGTTCTAAAAATGACAAAATATCTAGCTGGCAAGAGCTAAAGATAGACTTAGCTAGGTGTTTTCTTTGTTTTATTCGACCAAAGTTAAGTAATTGATTTAAAGCTGATTTGTACAGTTGACAAAAATATAACTACGAGATAAATTAGGAGTTATGCTTTAAATCAAATTGGCTAGATTATTTTTCACGCCAAGAATCAAGACTCAAGAAACGGTGAATATCATGTCTATATAAGAGACAAGCTTAATTTATTTTTGTATGTATGGAAGGGGAGTGAATAGAAAGAGGATGCTGAAGAGAAACTGATGAAGAAGAAATTCATACAGTCCTGATCAATCAAGTTGAAGGAGAGCTAAAGAATTTTGCAGACACCGATGAACAGTGAAGCACAACATCACAGAGTAGAAAGTGTGGAGCACAAAGAATTGAATTGATACATTGATCAGAGAGGTAATGTACTTAAATAGATTTGAAAATATGCAATTCAAAGTTGCATTAGAAATAGGTCATAGTGTTTCAATTTAACCATTGAAGCATCAAGTCTCTTAACTGAGCAGGACTTAACAGTCTTCTATATATTGAGGTACATCCCAAGGAGTGCCAAAAGGGTTGATTCATGAAAGTAGCATTGGACTTTCCTGATACCTATTGACAGTCTAAGAAGGAGGTAGATTCAAGGATGGTAGCAATAGATGTTCGGTATTAAGTGACAACCTCTATGTATAAAATCCTCTAACAAGGTCACACCTAATAGTGTGTTTGTAACCTTTAACAGGGTTGGCTCCTAACAGGGCTCACTTCAGAAGAGTGAAAAATTGGGGTACCGGTCCCAGTGGTTTTTTTCCCTTAATAGGGTTTCCACGTTAAAATCCATGTGTTATGTGTGTATGGTTTATTACTTTACTATTTTACATTTCACATATGAATTTTTGGGTTGATCGGTATACTCTGCTTATTTACTAAGTTTTGGTAAATAGTTTTTTTACTTATCGGTAATCAAGGAGAATAAGGATAGACAAGGAAAACTGACAGACAGTTAATCATTATAAGTATTTCACGGCATGCATCTTGTAGGGACTTAATAAGCTGAGGTTTATTTGATTGGTGGTAAATAGTTGAAGGATAAATTTTGAGGCCACTGATGCACCCCTCCCCCCTCTTAGTTATTACTAACAATTGTTATCAGAGCTTGTGTGCTTAGAAGGAAGGTTTCAAGACCTAAGTCAGGATCACAAGATGAACAGACGAGATGTGCCCAAGTTGAACAAAGACAACTTTACTTCATGGTAAAGTAGGATAAGACTCCACTTATCAGGTATGGGTAATGATGTTACTCAATTCCTAGATACTGAATATGTGTTTCCTACAGGAGTACTGATAGTAGATCAATTGAGAGAGAAGCATGAGCATTTCTGCATGGTTATAGAGCTTTCTTCCTCACTCTCTGATGTTGAATTTGAAGATGTCAAGGATTGCAAAATTGCAAAGAAGATGTGGGAGAAACTAAAGCTTGTAAATGGAGGTGATACAAATGTTCTAAGAGCCAAGGAAGAAAGCCATAGAGGAAAGTTTGATGATATTAGAATGAAAGAAGGAGAAAACATCACACAGTACAACACAAGGATAAAAGAAGTAGTCAATGCTATACGAGGTGTTGGAGGTATACTTGAAGAGGAGACAATGGTAAGTAAAATCTTAAGAACCTTATTGCATGTATATGATATTAGAGTTTCTACCATTTAAGAAATGAGAGTAGTAGCAAACAATACAGTTACTCTTGATAGTTTAATTGGTAGACTAATTTCATTTGAGATGAATAACTTGGACACTTTGTTGCAAGATGTCCTAACAGAAGAAAAGATGACAAAAGTAATGACAAATCTTTTGAGAAGAAATCTGACAGAGGTGATAAAAAAGATTACAAAGGTTACTGACAATCAGAAAGAAGAGATACCCGAGACTACAAGGACAAAGGAAAGAAGGCTAGCTACCTAGATGCTTGCAAAGATGAAGATACTGACACCGAACCTGATGAAGACATCAAGATGGTATTTGTAGCTATGAAGGATGATTCAGATGAAGATGAAAGGTATGTAGAAACTGCACTCATATCTAAGGTTAGTAAGAATGACATCTGAATTATAGATAGTAGCTACACTCACCACATGACTGGTGACAAAGAAAAGTTTAACACTTTTGAGTATTATAATGGTGGTACAGTAAAAATGGGTAATGATACACCTTATCTAGTTGAAGGTAAAGGAACAATAATGCTGAAAAACCTGATTAAATGTGAAAATGTTTATTGGGTAAAAGGATTGAATCATAATTTGTTGAGTATTTCTTAGCCAAATAATTCAGATCACAGAGTAGCATTTGAGAACAATAAGGCAAAGATCTTCAATGAATCAGGAAAACTGATTGGTACCGGTGAATAGACTAAAGGTAACTTATTCTATCTAAATGATACTAACACCACTTGCTTAATGACTATAAACGAAGACATATGGTTGTGGCACAAAAGATTGTGTTATGTGAATTTTGACAACATGATGAAAATAAGCAAAAGGAGAAGTGTAAGAGGCTTACCGACAATGATAAAGCCAGACAACATCATGTGCAAAAATTGTCAAAAAGGTAAAATGACAAAGTCAAGTTTCAAAAGTAAAACCCATACATTTGATGATATTCTAGAATTAGTCCATACTGATTTATGTGGAC
>MU224931.1:792219-817868 GCA_018584345.1 Thuja plicata
AGAGATCACCAAAAAGGGCACTATGTAGCTTGAATCCTTCAATGGCCTCCAATGGATCTCCTTCATGAAAATGGATGCTTGAATGCTTAAGGATGGATGAATGCTTGCTTGAATTCTTACTCCTTAGCTTGTTTGAATTACACTTGATGATAGTTTGATGTAAGGAAACTCAGGTGCGGAAACAACTTCCTACACTAATCTCTAAAGGAAAGTATTGTGCAAATTCTTTTAAATCCTTACAATTTCAGATTTGTTAACTAATTTAACAAAGATATTGCAGCCATATACCATGCATATAGAAAATAGAGAATGACACAATGATTTACCCTGGGGAAAACCTTTCGGTAAAAAACCCCAGCACTCCAAAACCTGCACAATGTATTATCTTCAACACAACAGTTACAACACACTTGCAATGAAAGTTCTTTCAGGAGACAATCAACACACACAGACAAATCCAGTAGCACCAGATCATACCAACAATACATTCTTTTTCTATATCTTTTTGTAACCCTAAAAATACTTATATCTTGCGCTTTCCTTTTTAGGGAAACTTCCAAAGATAGCTGTATTAGGGTTTTACCATTCTCCGAGAAAATAGGAATGATTGTGGATGAGTGTACAGTACTCAACTTTATCAGTTGCCACATGTCATCGCATGTCTTCACCCATCATTGAATCTTCTAGAAATAGCTCTTACATGTCACAGGAATCCGTCATAACCGTTTCAGCCATGATCTCCTTACACACAATTCAAGATGTCGACACATCAACATGCCATCTAGACATATAAACTCACACTTAATTACATTATTTTCAAGAAATACATTTTACAAAACAAATAATAAGAATAGGAATTATCCAAGGTTGAGACACCTTATTCCTAACATTTGAGAATGCTTGATCACAATTAGAAGACTTAGAGAAAATGAGAGGAGAAAGCTCCCTTTTATATGAAACTAGGGCACAATATTCTAAGGAGGCCAACATAGGATAATTAAATTCCCATTAAAGCCTTTACCCCTAGGAGAGGACCTATATTAAATATAATTTAGGAATCGATGCTTCGGAACCTGAAACAGCCGACCCAGAAGCGGGAAACAACTTTTACAAAGACCGACATCCGGAAACTGTGGGACCCCAGGATCTGAACTCTGGGTCAAGGTTGAGGTCAACCTTGACCTAGGTCAGGGTCAAGGTTGACCTTGACCTAGGTCAGGGTCGAGGTTGACATAGACCAAAAATGTCATCCCTAACCTTGAGGTCCAAGATCTCAGGTTTACAGTCCAGAATGCAGAAATTAGGTTGGAAAGAAGTGGAAAGTGGGGCAGAACAGGGGGAAAGCCAGGTCTAGATTAGGAACCCATTCAAGGTGCTTGATATGACCCCAAACCACTTACTCATAAGGCTAAACCAATCTACCATGGAAGTGCTTCCATTTTCTAACTATACAGTTATAAACACACTGTTAAGTGCGACCTTGTTAGAAGATTTTATACATATAGGTTGTCACTTAGTATCTGGCATCTATTTTTCTACCATCCTTGAATCAGCCTTCTTTTTAGACTATCAATAGGCTTTAGGAAAATCTTGCTACCATCCTTGAATCAACCTCCTTCTTAGGTTGTCAATAGGCTTTATGCAAATTCAATGCTACTTTCATGAATCAACCTTTTTGGTAATCTGTTAGGATATAACTCAATTATAGAAGACAGTTAAGTCCTTCTCTATTAAGAGACATAATGCTTCAATGGTTAAATTGAAACACAATGACCTATTTCTAGTGCAAATTTGAATTGCATATTTTCAGATCTATTTAAGTACAATACCTCTCTGATTAATGTATCAATTCAATTCCTTTGTGCTCCACACTTTCTGCTATGTGATGTTGTGCTTCACTGTTTGTCGGTGTCTACAGAATTCTTTAGCTCTCCCTTAGCTTGATTTATCAGGACTGTATGAAGTTTATCCTTCACTAGTTTCTCTTCAGCATCTTCTTTCTATTCACTCCCCTTCCGTGTATCTGATTGCATATGGAAATGAATTATGCTTGTCTCTTATATAGACATGATATTCCTTCATTCTTGATTCTTGATTCTTGGCGTGAAAAACAATCTAGCCAATCTGATTTACGGCTTTAACTCTTGATTTATCTCGTAGTTATCTTCTTGCCAATTGTATAAATCTTCTTTAAATCAATTACTTAACTCTGAGAAAATAAAACAAATAAAACAACCAGTTAAGTATATCCTTAAGCTCTGCCAGCTAGATATTTTTTCATTTTCTTAACTCTTTGTTCCATCGGTCAATTCTACAGTTTGTCATCAGTGACAACTGCCAGTTCCATCGGTGTAACTCTAGTTAGCTTCGAGATCTCTGTCCGTCGGGCAACTCTATTTTTAGTTCGTCAGGCATCCTTTGATTCTGCTTCGTCGGGCAACATTGGCTTCTACTCGTCGGGTATCACTGTGACTTTTTCTCTACCTTTACCGATGGTGTGCACTCCGTCGGTGTAGTCTGTCACTTAGTGAATACTTGACTTTTATGCATTGCTGAAAGCATAATCATTGTTCCATTGATTCTCTGAAGTCTTTGGCATTATGTACATGACCGTACAGATGATATCAAGTTAACATCAATGACAATACAAACCATTAACTATTTAATGTCTTGCATCATCTTCAACTTAACATTATCAAACATTCAATTAGTTACATGTAATCAATATTAGTCTCTTGATATATCATGTCTTATGTTGTGCCTTGAACGCTTGGTGTTTGGTTATGACATTACTACTAGTGTGAGAGGTGTTGGAGGAGGGTGGTTGTTATCTTTACAGGTAAATTTATTTTGGTAGATAATATCCTCAACAAGAAAAAATGGTGTATCTATTGTGAGGAGGCGGTGGCTAATTTTATGGCTATGGTGGATATGGACATCATTAATCTCAACTTTCAATTCTAGTTGTAGGGAATGTGGGTCCCAACCAAAGATATAGATGAGTGGGGTTGTATCCCTAAAATGATGTTGAAGCTCTTGCTTGACCTTGATTATTCTCATGGGAGATAGAATACATTTGAAGTAGCACAATCTTTCACATGTACATCTACATTGTCAATAAAAACAAGTTCTTCTATTGCTCATGATGATATTAGGGTTGCCATTCATCAATTAAAGATGCATTTTTTGTTATTTCTTGATGCCACACCTTCAAACAATGTCAAGTTATCCTTCCCCATGTTGTTGAAAAGAATACTAAGAGTTTGAAGATCCTCCTCTCTTTGGATTCCATTTTGATAGTTTTTAATTATTGGGGTGGTTTTGATGAGATGAAAGAAAAATATCATATGAAGGTTCTAGTTTGATGGAAGGGGGAAAATGTTGTGAATGTACCTATCCAAAGATTTTTTTTGTGAAAATGTTAGTTTTATGTCTTGGGATGTGGAGCCTATTTAATCTTCATTGACCTCTATATCTTTTATTTATATTTATATGGACTTATAGTTAGTACTACATGGTGATGTTCCTATACTTGGTTATGTGTAATTAGTTAATTTAGTGTAGTTAGATATACTTTTGGTCCAAATGCTTGTTGGACCTAATTTTTGTGACATATTTATCCAATTTCAATGAGTTTACTAGTTATTGCATCCTAAAGCAGGTTATATACAAACTAATTATCAAAAAATAATTAAATTTAAACTCTCATTACATATTTGATAAACAATTAATTCCAACTTATATATGAATTAACACACTAATATTATATATTAAAATATACACATTTTATATTTCAACTTAGTCAACATTTAATTAACAATAAAACTATAATCTAATAATTAATTAAAGCGATTATATAAAAGTGTGTCATGATTTACACATGGATTAAAAGTCTTACAAGTCATCCATACCTTAGCTTTCTTTACTTTAATAAATATTATATTATATTAGAATGATGTAATCAAATATAACACAAAATTTTAATATTTTTTAAAATATAATTATATATTTAAATTCTTATATATAAGAATAAAATACCTATCAATTTACATAAAATTGTACTAATTATTTTTATGACTTAACAAAAATATTTAATATCTAAAAATTTATTATAGACATTACACTTTGTCATGTATATTTTCTTATTGTCTTTATTTTTAAGATAGATCATAGAATGCGATCGAAATATTGATAATAAAAACCATTACATAAGCGAAAAAATCAATGTTCTCAAACTTAATATCATTTTTTATAAGAAAAAAATAAAACCATCATTTAACATAAACAGTTTAATTATGATTTAATTGATGAGGATGTTAGACTCACATCAAACCTACTAAGTTTCTCTCATTAAAATAACATAAAATAGACTCCTAGTCAAATTTCAACAATATAAAAATAACATTGATTATAATTTATTTCTATAACAATAAGATATAAATTATTTATATTATTTTTAATAGAAAAAATTCTTATATTATTTGTTTACATTGTAAATATAGTTGGTATGAGTTTTTCACATTTCATGAAGTAGATGATTTGAACTTTATATATGTTTTTTGTTCAAGGTTTGAACTTTATGTTTTTTTTAACATTTCATGAAGTAGAGGTATGAGTGATCCATCATTAAGAAAAGAAATATTGAACAAAAAACATACATGTTTAGACTTGAAACTTACATGCATCTAATCAAAATAAATAATACGAAAATGAAAAACTCATTTTAATATATTTCTATAATAATAAAACTTTGATATTATTTATTTTTTATTGAATCAATAAGGAGAGGGTCCTGATCCCAAATACAAGAGAAAAAATCACATAACAACACTACAATCCCAACTTTGGGCCATTACAATCGAAAGCCCCCCAAAAGCCTTCTCTACCCAAAATCAATCAAAAACAATCTAAGACTATAAACATTAACTTGTAAGACAAGCCTAACACTACTATTATCAGTATAACCCATATAATATTTCTTCCACATCAAAATAAAATATCTATGAGAGTATATGTTATGTGAAATATAAACATACCTAGTAGGGCTTAGGTCCTTAAGTCCAATATAGTCCATAAACCAATAATTAAGTAGGTAAAACCAAACTAAAAATAGTAACAGAGGAAGAAAAAAGGTGTAATAGCCCTAAGAAAACCATCATTAATAATTAAACTTAGAAATTATCTCCCATTTCCTTGAGAGATTCTTCATCTCATTCATCTAGTCTTCATTATCCTTGTCTTGTGCCTCCTCCTCACTATGACCCCCAAATTTCTTATTCCTCACAATCTTCTTCATCTTGCTTTAACCAGTCACCACTCCAAAGGAAACTCTTTTCATGAGCCCATCCAAAACCCTACACAGAGAAGAAATAACAGTTCTAAACTATTGTTTGGTAATAATGGAAAAACTGAGGTGCCTTCAAGGGTTGGCACTCTATCCTGGAGATCCTTTATGTGATTCAGGATCTTGGAAGGGGAATCCTTTCCACTAGTGAGGTGAGGCGAAGGGGAGGTATTCTCCACATTTTCTTCTCCAACCAAAATAGGGGAATTACAAGCCTTATTCATTACCTCATCTAGTTCATTTAGGTCAACCATAATATCTATAGATTTATCCTTTTCCTCTAGTTCCCCCAACTCTTCCCCTCCTTCATAGTCTGTATCCTCAGAATTGTTAGTGGACTCACCATCCTCAGGATCATACTCAAAGTCAGTTTTAGGCACCACTTCTTCCATAGCTTTATTTCCTTTTAAACCTTTGTTTAAAAGACGGACTGACCTCCTTTCGCCAGAGCTCATGTCTTGCTTCGGTTCCTCCTTGAATTTCCACCTCCTCAATTTCAATAGTAGGGTTCTTCTTCTTAGCTCCTTTACCATTTTTTCTCACCATCATAGGGCTAGGCTTGGGGATAGGAGCATTCCTCTTCACATGGGTGCTATCAAGCAAAGCAACTTCAAGGGGAATTTTAGATACAACAACTTTGGGACCTTTACCTTTCTTCCTATTACCGGTCTTAGGGTTTTTAGGTATGGGGTTGCTTTCAATGAGCTCAATGTGAACAAAGCTTAGGGGGGTTCAACTTTTTGATTTAGCTCTTGCTTAGGGTAAGAGAGCAAGCGGCTATGGAAGGGAGACTTGTCAAATTTGTGCTGATACACAATAAACATTGAGCCTTGATGCAGAGGAGGAGAGGCACCTTTGGCAATACTTTTTCTCATAGACAAAAAAGAGAGAAAGGAACATCAATCTTTTGACCATGACTAATGTGATTGAGAATTGGGAAGTGATAACCATGATAAGAAATATACCAACCCTCAAGGGTAAAATATTTCATAACATAAGGCAGACTAAAGTGTAAGGGGAGGGAAGAGAAAATATGTCATACCCATTTTCATTAGCAAAAACCACCAACTTTTCCCCTTTCTTGAAGAATCTTATCGTGTACACCATATAGTCTCCAGAGTTGCGTTTCTCAACTTTTGGTCCTTCGCACTTTGATATTATTTGTTAAATTAATTCTTGATATAAATTATTTTTTAAAAGAAATATATTATGACTTTTTATACATTGTAAATTTAGGTAGAATGATTTTTCCACACTTCATGAAGTAGATGTTTGTAAGCTTTTGGTTTGAACTATTACATATTTTTTGTCGACGTTTCAAATCACACTCATAAAAGATACACAATTTAAACCAAAGGATATACATACCCTAAATTTACTAAAAAGAAAACAAATAACATCACACTCCAAAAGATTTTTTTTTATAGCTCATAAAGTAGATGCATGCAAACTTTTGGTTTGAATTGTGTACATGTTTTTGATTCGACACTTTAGATTATTAAGAAGAAGAAAACGTATCAAATAAAAAACACACATTAAGACCAGAAACTTACACAATCAAATCACATTTTAAGAATATAAAAAGAACAAACTTATTTTAATTTATTTTCATAATAATAAAAAATAAGTATATTTTGTTTTTGATTAAGGAAAATAGGTTTTGATGGGTTCCTAAAACCCTACAGAACATAAAAACAAGCTAGAGCATATAAATGTTAAGTATCAACATAAATGGAATAGGCAATCCCACATCCAAACAAAACAGTCCTAGAGAAAAAGGAAAGCCAGGAACTTAATAAAAAAGACCAGGTTAAAAAACCAGGGACGCAAATCAGGCAATGTCTCTGAGAATTTCAGTAGCACGCATCTCCAGCTCGGTCATTCTACCTGTAGCCTCTTTCAGGTCTTCCAACTCTTTATCAGCTTCCTGGTTCTCCATCTTCTTGGTGGCCTCTCTTGTCCTCTTCTTGGTTCCCTCTTCTAGTGGCTTATCCCTCCCACAGTTCGGTGCCTGGTCCTCCTTGTTCCCTCTTTGCTCTTCAAATTTGTCAATAATCACCTTAATATTATCATTTGAAGCCTTTAGTATATTGTAGCTTTGCTCAACTATTTTGACCATTGAATCCTCAATACTTTTGACTCTATTCTTTAGCTTGTTCTCTCTGCTATCCAGCTCCCTGTCCTCCACAATGTTCTTGTTATTGTTATTTATGTTATCTTTCTCCATCCTGTCCATTCTTTGTTTAGCTCATAGATTTCATAGAAGGTCCATTTCGTGGTTTTGTAGCTGTCAATGACACTGTTTTTAGAATTGTTCAGCACGTCCATATGCGGATCCTCCCTCACATTGTCTCTAAGAATTACCAACACTGGATCAATTAAATCTTCCATCTAGATTTTTCCCTCCTTGTTCTCCTTAACCAAAGTCCTAACCATTTCTCTCTTTATCCCCATTTTAGCAGAGACCGTGTAAAAATTCCTCCAAACAACTTTCTTGTTTTTGCTAGTTATGTTGCAAGTGTAATGATCTCCCCCATATTCCGCAAACTCTTGAATCTAATCAACCTCCTCATTCTCCCTCCCTTGATTATCCTCTTTTCTGTCTCTCTCCTCTTGTATATTTTCCTGGCTATCCTGCCTCTCGTCTTGGGTTTCCTCCTTAATCTGATTCCCTCTTTTGAACCTCGTTGCCCTCTTCCCTGAGCTTGCCTCCTCATTCTGAACCGGCAATTTGATTGTTATCTTCCTCTTTCCTTCTGTCTTCCCCTGCTTCCCTCCATGTTTTTTTTCCCTCTTCCCCAGAACTCTCATTCTCCATTTCCATCCCATCTACGCTTTTGTTGTACTCCCTGTCAAAGGAGATCTCACTGTGTTGTTTTAAAGTCTCCATTTTACCTATTTTCTTCCCCTTCTTCGTTTGTAGAGGCTCATCCTCCTCAGTATCCGAGTGCATATCTCAGCTATCCTCAGTATTAAAGGGAACATAATCCTCACCCGAACCCTCCTCAAACTCATCATTTCCCTCCTCCATACTTTTAATTTCCTTCCCCGTAATCTGAGCTTTAAAATATTCATATATTAACAACAGTAAACCCTCATGGAAACCTGGGTTACTGATGGGTTTCTCCTTATAATCATTAATGTTTTCATTGATAGACAAATATAGGAAGAAAGGAATAGATATCTTAGCCCCATACCTGAAATGGTTGAGAAGCACGAAGTGGTGGGTACTTATGCGGTCAAATCTTGTATCCAGAGAGATGTATTTGATTATAGCCTGCAGCACGAACCTCCACAGTAGCTTGATTGAGCTCAGCTGGTAGAAAGTGCCCTTCTTCACTAGTGCTTTCTTTTCCTCCGCATTTTTAACAAATTACGTCAAAGCTTGACTAGAAATCTTCCTATCTCTGTAAAATTTCTTCCCAATGATGGGTATACCAGTCACAGCCGAGACCATTTCCTCTGTCACCATAAAATCCACCCCATTAATTTTCACCAGCCCTTCATTCCATCTTTTCACCATCATCTTCGTAACAGAGGGCTTCCACCCATGAAGACGCTCAATGAAGGTAGTCACTTCACCCTTTTTTCAAAATCTCCCATACCTTGGATCTTCTTCACCATTTTTCAGTTTCCTTCTTCGGTTCCCTCCTGTGCCTCTCACCCACCATATATGCAATTTCTCTTCCTCCTCTGTTTCTGGTATTATTCCCACTAAAATACCTTTGTTTCCAAGCGATATTGAGTTTATGTTTCATGAATCTTCTTATTGCCTTGTGAATTCTATAATCATTATTATACCTCCAAGTGTGCCAATGAGACCATAAAATGATAATCCCTCCACCTCTCCCATACTTGCACATCATACGGTGATTCTTCCCTCATTTGTCATTACTCTTCATAATTATCTTTTAATAACTCTGAGTATTCCCAGAATCCAATCACTTTCAATGAGGGTTAAGATTTTTGACGGAAAATTATTCCCGTCATTCCACCTTTTAACTCCCTCACTCTTGACTCCCATATTTGCCACCCTGTCAGCCACCTGGTTGGCTTCCCAGTATTCATGTGCCACATGGACCTGATCAAAGGTTTTGAGGATTTGTTTTCACTCCCCAATAATGTTCTCAATTGCCCACGCAGGCTTGTGCTTTTCATTTAAGCAATCTATGATGTTCTTTGATTCCCCTTCTAACCACAAATTCTTGATCCCCATATCTCGGGCTAGCCTTAAGGTGTGATGTGTTGCACTCGCCTTAGAATAATGGTTAGTTTGTGACCCTAGGGGAGCTAAAATAGCAGCAATGCCTTTGCCATGAGAGTTCCTTATAATTCCTCCCACACCATCCTTCCCAGGGTTGCCCTTTGCAGCCCCCTTGAAGTTAGATTTGAACCACCCTTCCAGCGGTAATGTCCATCTGCAATCCATTCTCTTTTTGGTATCATTAGTCCCTTTGTTGTGAAGTGGACTGATACCTTTGCTATTAGTGTAGTTTTCCATGAGGGCATTTGATATTTTGTGGGAAATATACTTAGCAGTGGTAGCTTTTTCCCTAAAGATCCTATTATTTTGCTCCTTCCACACTCCCCAGCATATGTGTGGCATTGCCCATGGCCATAAATTATGACCTCTCAACCCCTGATGCCATTGGTCAAAGAGCTCAAGAGTCGTATTGGGGAAACACTAGGATATCTTAAAAAAAAGACAAGAAATGATACCATATTTGTCTGGTGAAGTCACAATGGATAAACAAGTGGTCCACACTCTCACTTTGATTTTTGCATAAGATACATCGATTAGGAATGTGTTGTCCTCTCTTTATTAGGTTATCCACAGTCAAAATACGATTTTGGAGCATAGTCCAGAAAAAGATGTTGATCTTAGGGATAATACTAGGGTACCAGGCCTTGGCCCAAATGGGGGTAGTATCAATATGTTGCATGGTTTCATATCCTGAAGCCACCGTGTAGATACCATCTGTAGTTTCCCCCCAAACAATAAAATCTTCATTGAGAGAGAGAGAGAGAGGAGTGTGACCAATTTTGACCATAAGAGGTTTAAGGTCCCGGGACACCTTAGTTAGGTTCACCCATTCATTGTTGATTTTGTAGTCACTAACTTTGCTACCATATCTTTCAATGCAAGAATTAGCCCATCTATTATAAGGCTCCAAGTTCCATAAAGGACCCTGTCTGAGTCAATCATCATGCCAAAAGTTGACATCCTTACCATTGCCTAACTTCCATCTTGCTTTTGCGATCGTTATACCCTTGGTCCGCAGAATGCCATTCCAAATGTAGGATCCCTTCGGGTCTATCTCTACTGATGAACTGCTTGAAGGTTATGTTTGCTGCATATTTATCCTTCATAATATCCCTCCATTCCCCTGTTGAATTGAAAATTCTCCAAATCTGTTTTGCTTGCAAAGCTTTATTGAACTGCTTCAAATTCTTGATTCCCAGCCCTCCATGTTTTTTAGGCTTACATATAGTATCCCAAGCCACCAGTGGGTACTTCTTGTTTCCTTCTTTGTCGGCCCATAAGAACTTTCTTTGAATTGCTTCCAGAGAGTCTGCCACCTTAGCAGGAATAGAGAAGAGGCTTAATGCATAAGTAGGGAGGTTCTGAAGAGTGGATTGTATCAATATCACTTTTCCTGCCTGACTAAGGGTGATACCCTTCCAGCCTGCCAACTTCCTATTGAATCTATCAATAAGGCCTCCCCAGAAGGACTCAGGTGGTTTGGTTCCGAGTAGAAGGCCTAAATAGGATGCGGGAAAGGATCCAAAACCACATCCTAAAATGCCTGCCATTTTCCTTTGTCTTTCCATGGGGGTATTAATGAAGAACACCGAGCTCTTGTTCTAGTTAATGAGCTATCCCATAGCATTGGAGTATGAATTCAAGATTTTCTTAACATTTCTAGCTTCTTTCATCGATCATTCACCACCTAAAATGGTATCATCCACGAATTGCTGGTGGGAAAAAGTGAAAGGGCCAGAAGAAGATTTAAGCCCAATGATTTGTCCCCTTCTCCTATTATCATGGATAAGCCTTCCCATGCATTCAGCCAATATGATGAAGAGAATTGGGGAGAGGGGGTCTCCTTGCCTAAGGCCCCTAGAAGATTTGAAGAAATCTGAAGGAGAACCATTCACCAAAACCGTGAAAGAAGGGGTGGAAATCAACTGTGAAATAATCTTTCTAACCTTGTCATTGAAGCCAAAATCCCCCAAGATGTTACTCAGGAAGAACCAGTCAACCATTTCATACGCCTTGGAGAGGTCCAGTTTAAGAAGGAATCCTTCCCTTTTGCCCTCCTCCAAAGAGTGAATCACCTCATGCACTGCCATGATAGAGTCTAAGATTTGTCTACCAGGGACAAAACCCGTTTGTTGTGGGGCAATTATAACCGGGAGGATTTTAAGAAGTCTGATAGTTAAGACTTTGGATATGATCTTATAAAACGAGTTACACAGACTAATAGGTCTAAAGCTATCAAAAGAATCCACACCTAGAATTTTTGGGATGAGAACAAGAAAAGTGGTATTGATCTCTTTCAGAAGGCACTTAGCTCCGAAAAATTCCCAAATTTCTTTAACAATGTCATCTTTGATAACATCCCAGTACATTTGGAAAAAAAAATATGGGAAACCATCTGGGCCAGGGGATTTTTCTGCAGGTAAGGAGAAAATAGCTTTATGGATTTCCTCCTGATCAGGGATAGCCATCAAATCTTTATTCTGTCTTTTCGTGATCACCTTAGGTATGGTCTGAAGAATAACCTCCTAGTCATCCACTTTCAGGTTATTCTCTTTAAAAAGGATTTGAGAGAAGTACCTAATGGCCTCATTTATAATCTCATTGTCTTCCTCCAAAGTTAAATCCCCTTTCTTAATAGCACTGATTCTATTAGCCGTCCTGTGTTTCATAGTGGATAGGTGAAAGAAACAAGAGTTTTTGTCCCCCTCTTTCAACCATACCGATCTTGACATTTGCCTCCAGAACATTTCCTCTTTGCTTACAATGTTGTGAAGGTCAGCCAGAATGGACTTTTCAGCACTCATTCTGTCTTCATTATAGCCTTGGTTTTGGATCTCTTCCTGAATCCCTGCATGCTTTGACTTAATCCTGTCTTTAGTTTTAAAAATATTGCCAAAGTCCCTTTTGTTCCATTTTCTAATCTCCATTTTTATGTTCTTAAGCTTCTTAGCCACCCTATACATCATCGTCCCCTCCACATCTATACTCCACCACTCCTTTGTCTTATTGTGGAGGTTGGGGTGGGTAGTCCACATCCTCTCGAATCTAAAGGGGAAGGACTTTTTCTTGTTGTGATTATCCAAGTTGAGAGAAATTGGAGAGTGGTCAGATCCGAATCTCGCCATGGAGGATAGATGATTGTGATACTACTGCATCCAATCCAAAGAGATGAGGGCTCTGTCGAGGCATACCTGAATACACTCTAAGCCAACTCTCCTATTCGACCATGTAAATTTTCCCCCTCCTAACTCCACATCAATGAGAGCCAAATTATTGATCAAATCAGCTAACTGTTGCCGACTCTCCAGGTCAGGGGGTAGGCCCCCAAATTTATCAGATTCCTTAAGTGGGGTGTTGAAATCACCCATGATAATGGCTTTTGGATTAGTTATCTTAGTGAACAGAATCCGTAATTGGTCCTAGAAGATTCTCCTGTTATTCTTTGTGTTTGGAGCATAAATGTTCATTATAGCCCAGCTCTCCTGGTCTATTAGGTTTTTGAATTGAATCAGTAAAATGTTGCCTACATCACAAATAACTTGAGCATTGAGATTACCCTTCCATAACACCAGTAAGCCTTCAGAGGCTCCCTCTGAGTCGGTAGCTGCAGTCCTCATACCTTTGCCAAAGGAGATGCTTTCCACTTTTTCTTTTTTCATTTTTGTTTCTTGTATCAAAAAAATGTCTAGTCTATGATCCCTTATCATATTCCTAATAATTTCTTGTTTGTGGACTCCATTTAGCCCACGAATGTTCCATGATATGACCTTCATGATTTCTTATAAGACTCCTGGATGGTCCTTTGACAACCATCTGCAATATTTCTTTTTGCTTCTTCCTTTCTGATTTGATTCATACTCTTCCTTCCTCGTTTGTTAGACTTGCTCCCTGTGTCTGCTTTAGCTCTGCTTCTTGTAGCTGCAGGTGAGGCCGGAGATGGGTCCCTACTATTTTTCTTTTTCACTGTGATCCATGGTCCCACATTCTCGGCTTTGGAAACATCTTTGTAGCTATCAAAAAGGGCTTCCATTCTTGAGATTTGTCTAGGAGTGGTAGATGATACCATTTCCAGGAAACAGCTAAACTTCCCTAGAGAAATATAAGTGCTTCTGCTAAAGTTAGATTCTTGGGAGAGGATTGGGCCTTGTCCCCCTCATGCCTCCCTTCTTCCTGTGAATTTGGAACAAAGGAGAAAATAGTGTTGTCTTCCCCTATGATCTCCCCCTCTTCTGGGTTCTCCAGACCTCCTTTGTCTCCAATCCCATATTCCATAGCTGGACATGTTGGGCTTGCCAAGTCCCCTTTCTCTCCTTGTCTTTTTCTGACTAATTTTGTGGCTGTTCCTTGCTCTCCCCCTCAGTTGGTATGGGCTCTTCAGACTCCAGTAGCTGAAGTTCCAGACTATCTGTAGTAATCTCCCCTTGTGGATTTTGCTTATTTGTTACAAGATTCATTTCATTTGGATTTTTCTCCTTCCAGATATTCTTGGTGTTGTTAAGATCCTTGATCAAAGGTAGAATCTCTGGACTCTTTCCTTGTTTGATTTTCTCCTTTCAAGATTTTTCCTTCTCAATGACTATAGGGCACCTTTTGGCCTTGTGTCCAACTTTTTACAGTGGAAGCAAGCAAAGGGAACACTTTCATACTCTATCTATTGCACTCATTTTCCTAGTCTAGATTGGAAAATAATTGCCTCTGGCATATCTTGACCAACTTCAACTCCAATGCATATCCTCACATAAGTGAGTCTTTTCTTCGCCGCCGTAACATGATCTATTGATAGCAGCTCCCCGAAGGATCTAGCAATGCCCTCAAAGACATCCTCATGCCAGTACTCCAAGGGCAACTCGGGAAGCCTAGCCCAGACCGGTGCTTGGGTCAGGAAATCTTTGTTGAGATCCAGGTTAGAGGACCATTTCTGCAGAATGAGGGTGGATCTTCCCACTGACCAGTTCCCCGCACAAAGAATCTTTGCCTGATCTTCTTGACAGGAAAACTCAAAAGACATAAAACCTTTTTCCATTGCCAAAACCACGACCTGGCCTTTTAGATCCCACTTGTTTTTAACAAAGGTTCTTATTATATCAATATTAGGTTTGGATCCTATGAACTTGCCCACCAGAGTAGCAGCCATACTCAAAATATTATGATCAATAAGCTCAGAGACAATTCGAAAGCATAGATCCCCTGCGCTTTATTAGAGACATCCTTAATCGTTGGGAAAGGAGACTTACCAGAGGGTTTGACTCCAAAAAGGTTTGTCCAGCGCCCCAGTGGGGCCCTGTCAGCGCCCGTTTCTCTCATTTTTGGAGCAGAGACCTCTTTTTCCCCTGGATCTGGCTGCCCATGGAACCCCTTCATCTGTCGAATCCTCAACTCCCTGCTCCTTGCTCTGGTCCTGGCATGCGCTCTGATCCTTTTGTCCCGACCCAGTAGTTTTCCCGCCTGGATCCAAATTCAAAATTTTACCTCCTGTCGCTGGTCCTCGTTCGCTCATCGTTCGTCGGTTGCTTACCCTTGCATTGTTGCCACTAATTCATTTTGATATTTTACAATAGAATTTGGTATCGTATATAAATTAGTATATTTTGTTAACTATATTCTTTTAATGCTATTTTTATTAGAAAAATACATTATTTTTTTGCACAATCTAAATTTAGTTGGTAGGACTTTTCCACACTTCATGTAGACATTTGTAAACTTTAGGTTTGAACTGTTACATGTTTTTTGTTGATGATTTGAATCACACTCACAAAAACATACACTTCAAGTCAAAGCCTCGACATAGCGTAAATTTACTGAAAAAATGTTTGTTAAATTAATTCTTTATATATTATTTTTAATAGAAAAGTCGTTGGTATTGGAATGATGTGACAGTTGAGTTGTGGTGTTGTTCTTGCCATGTTGTTGGCATTTGAATGGTGATGGTTAAGTTGTGTTGTTCTTGATAAGTATGAGATATTTTCCACAAGTCAAATTGTGATATTGTTATTAGGATTCAACTACGTAGTTTTTGAGTCAAACTCTTTGATCCATGTTTCATGAGTAGTGGTTCAGAAGAACCCATCTCCTATGAGAATGAATGGAATATCAATAGTGATGCTCATAGAGGTGAAGCATTGTGCATTGCCACGAGGTCACCCATCATAATAATACTCCAACCTAAGTGCACTTAACAATGTACTTTCCTCCAAGGTTAAGCCACTTAGCTTTCTGGTACCCCATTTACAAAACCTTCAACTAGTGTTGTGGCTTATGAACCATTCATTATGTGTTGTTCTTGCCATGTTGTTGGATTGGAATGATGTGATGCTTAAGTTGTGTTGTTCTTGCCATATTGTTGGTATCAAAATACTGTGATAGTTAAATTGTATTGTGGCTCTTGTGAAATGTTATGATTGTTAAGTTGTGTTATTGTTCTTGTCACCAAGGTTCAAACTCCACTAGAATCTTATTGTTGAATGTTTGTATCGGAATGAAGTCCCCATTTATAATCGAACGCAACTAAACTCCCTACAAAATGCACCATTGACCAAATTTCAAAAACCAGAAAACCTAACAGATTTTCACAAATTTTTCAACATCTCTTCTTCACAATCTGCATTTTTTGTGGTCGAAAACCACAAAAAATTTGCAAAAAAATCAGTGTTTTTGCAAATTTGAAAAATAAAAAAGTTTGACCTTTTTTTTTAATTGTCTTTGGTGCATTTTGTCTGGAGCTTAGCTTATGCCTTTATAATCTCACCCCCTTGGATCAAAAGCATTTACCTCTTTAAAAAAAATCTAAAGGAAAAATAATAGTAAAAAAGTTTTAAAAAATGTAAAGTGAAGGTTGACCTTTTGTCTAATTTAGCCCCTTAAACTCTTCTTAACCATGGGTTAACATAATGTAAAAACAAGGGTAACGTTAGAAGGGCCCTTCTTTCACATTGGCACGATGGTAACATATTTTGGCCTCGTCTTTCGAGGGGCTAGAGATTTGACCAGCAAGCTCTCTGTATGACACAACATGGAGGAGTGTAGGGCAAACCTGTGCTTTATTGATAGGAGAGATGGAAGAGGGACCCATCTCATTCAAATGCTGTAATAGATGATGGGGTCCTAGACATTGGAACTAGCGTTATCACATCCAACCGACAATTTGCTTTTGGCATTAGATCAAATCTAAGTTTGGTGCAGCTGTTTTGTGGAACTTATACTACAATAAACATATATTTTATTGAATATACTACTTTTCTCAATCTTGCCAATTTCAAATTTGTCGGCAGGAGGAAGATTGGATGGGCCAATTCACTACTTTCTCCAATCACTGTTCTACCAGTATACAAATTCTAGGGGCATGAAAAACAATTTTGACGCAAATCTCTCCAGACATGGTGCCCTAATTTGAAGAGTGATTGCAGAAGAAATGTTCACATGGTGCCCTAATTTGAATAGTGATTGGAGAAGAAATGGCCCTAATTTGAAGAGTGATCGGAGAAAAAAATGTTCAATTTCAAGAGTGATGGTAGAAGAAATCTTTGGGTTTGTGTTTGATTTCAACCTTGATAGTTTTGTCATGGTCTTTATATGGAAAATCTTGCTAATTCCCACCATGATCACACAGGGATGACCCAAAATTTGCTTTGAATCAAAGTCATTGGTATACGTGGGGTTGAGGGTGACCCACAGGTGAGGGATTCTTCGTTTCTTTGTCTTTTCATATGCAAGAATGTTCATAAAGGACATTGACGAGTACTTTAATCAATGAGGAGAGCATGGAGGGGAAAGAGATTGTCTTTTGAATTCTTGTGAAGCTCACATGCTTTGTAAAATAATGCTTGTCTAATCCACAACTTTTGGGCAAGTGACCTAGTTCTAATAAGGGTTGACTGTATTTTATAAGTTCACTTTGCTCACCATTCTTTCCTCCTCTGGTCACAGCTTGTTTCCCATTGTCGTATTCAATAAGTCTAATGTCTTGGAGAGAGTCTTTCGCCATGAAAGTAGGGATATGTATGGACAGAGCTCCCATGTGACCGTATCTGTATAAGAGAATTTTTTGACTTCAATGGGCAAAGGTGACTCAGAGTTAATGGGACCCAAGAAACCCAACTGGTGGTTTTCTATTGTGTAGCCAGAGCATGAGGTAAGGTAGAGTGAATTGCAAGGAAACCATGCAAAGACCCAAAGTTTTTTGACTTGTAAGCTCCCATGTGACCGTATGTAAGAGAAGGAAGGATTTTTACTTCAATGGGGAATGGTGATTCTGAGTTAATGGGACCCAAGAAGCCAAGTGGCTTTTTTCTATTGTGTAGACAGAGTATGGGGGTAAGCTAGAGTGAATTGCAAGCAAACCATGCAAAGATACAAATGGCGCGTTATTCTTTGTAGCAAATATCCAAAGAGTGAAGTAGAAGGAAAACCAAAAACTACAGTGGTAGTGGATACAAGTCATGTCCAGCATAATATGGGGGATAAATATTTAACAAAAAAGAAAAAGCCTGTAAATGTAATAATAACGCCCTCCATCTTTCCTCTTTTATTTCTTCCTTCGGTTCTTCTTGCCAATTTAACTTTTCTATTGATTCTTAATGAGTTGGCTAAGTGGGTGGCAGTAATATTTTACCTCCTTTTGTCTATTCTTCAAGAAGATGAATATATTCTCTAGTTCAGGTTTATGATTGCATACTTAAAAGTAAGCTGATAAAACACATCACATGGCATATTTATAGGTTGGGATATCATTAGTTTTCTATACGGATATATGTACTGTATAAATGCATTCAATGTATACTGACTTTGTATAAACTCAAAATACTGCTAATGTTACTGATATTTATCTAATTAGGAGGAGATTTTCCATACAGGTTTCTTTTTTATCCATTGACTTAATGTTACTCTGCAAATTGCAAGTACACTGCAGTCATTTATACTCTTTGCTACTGTTCTCTACTGATTAATTAGATGTTACTGACATTTTTTCTGTTATTTTTCAGTTGTTAGTTATTTTATGTAAAATGTATTATTTTACAAGGGTATATAGTCTGAATATACTTCTATGCAATAATGAGGGTATGTTTCATTCTGATGAATCATGTGTTTTGCATAGATCTTTGAGAACATAAGAACAATGGGTATATATGGATTTGTTATTTTGTAGGTCGTATATTGAAATAAAGGTACAAGTTTGTATTGTCCTACAAGAATATATGTAATTTGAATATAAATCTATGCAATAATAAGGGTATGTTTCATAAAGAGATTTTAGAAAACATGAAAATAATAGGAACATGTGTTTACTATTTTATAGAGATCCTTACTTCAGAACAAATTTGTGCAAATATATAGATTTTTTTTAATATAATTACAAATACATGAATTAGATAAAAGGAGGTAGGTAAGTTAGATAAAAGGAGGTAGGTAAGAATATACATAGGATGCTCTATATCTAGAAGAATATATACGGTGGAGGGTTAGAAAGCAAAAATGATAAATAGAAATAAAAAATTCTATAAGCATATCATGATTTCTGAGAAGTTTCTCAAAGCTACAAGGCAGGGAAAACACATGGAAGCAAGTGGGGTTGTTCGTAATCAGCCTGACTGCATTAGTTGGCTTGTCTGTCACGTAGCAGCCATTAAGTATGAATATTGTTCTTATGATTAAGTTATGTTGAATAACAGCCATTGTAATAATATTTATAAGCAGTAATAAATGAGGCAATTATTAATCGTGGCCTTTATATGTAACCGGTTGCTCTCTATCCAATGCATTCTGCCTGTCTCACCTGTTGGGGGGTCTCAGAGGTGGATGCTGAAATGGGTCCTCCAGTACCATCTAATAATTTTCTATTTCTTTTTTAATTTATTAAATACCCAGCTCTTCAAACAGTGAAAAAAATTATATATACAACCACATGAAAATCAAAAACATCTAATCAAAAACTTCTGCTTTTTGAACTTTTGTCTTTCCTTGAGTACAAATCACACTGTAGAAATCCGCGTGCACACGTTTATACTTCACCATCAAGCCAGTTGTTAGCACAGCTAAGCACAGGCTGAGACTTCTCCTTCCTCCCTCCTACTTCTCTACCCTGTTTTCCTTCAGTACCTACCAACCCGAACAGCTGAGACTAAAAATATTTCCCCCTTTGTCAGAACCCATGTATTCTTTTTCCCAATACAATATCTTTACTTGAGATACCTTGTGAATAGTTTTAGGGGTCATGTGCCTTGAAGAGATTCTCTTGCTTTTCTTTATCAGGCACTTGTCTCAGGACTCATTGTTTTAATTGGCAAGATACCTTTTGCATGCTGTGCGTTCTAGCTGATTTTATAATATTGCTTGTTTGCAAAGCTTCTTACTTTAATACCAGTCACCTTTCTCTTCAGTCTCCTCAACATCCCAGCACTTCATCACCGAGAATCCTAAGTTCAGAGTCTCAAGGTATTCAATTCTGGTTCCACCTATAATGGCTTCTTGCAATAAAACTTATAGTATGTGGATAGTGAATGGAGTGTTTGTTCCAATCTCACTCATTCTATTCCAAGATGTTTAGTAGCAGTAGTAGTTTGGACTGAAATCCCTTAAAAGCAGGACACAGCTCCCATTCTTTCCCAATTTGTTTGTTTTCACTTGTATAGCTGTTTTAGGAATTTTTGTTTGTAACATTGCATTGAAAAAGCATTAGCACCTGTAGCAGCACTGATATGTCCTTGCAAAACCCAATGAAGATGTGTACGCTAAGCTTCAATTATATTGGCTATTGTACACTATATTGTGATTGACTACTCCAAATGTTGCCGCATTCAGGGGACTGGCCCCCTTAAGCAGTTGCTGCTTGCTATTTTCCCATTGCATTCACATAGAAATTTATGTTGGTGTCCACTGGGGATTGAACATTCACATCCCATCCAATTTTTTCTTAGCTGTTACTGATAACTAGGACTGAAATTTCTTGTAAGCACCATAATGACCACATTTTTTTTTTCAAATTTTGATGCACTTTTATTGCTGTGTTAGAGCCCGTCCTTCTCAAATATTGCGTTGAAGCACTGGTTGAGTGTGAAGCAATGGAACTGCTCCAAATGTTGCATTCAAGATGACAGGCAGAGGCCTAGTTATCTGATTGCCAGTTACATTCTATGACATTAATCTGTATTGTTGTCTCTATATCTGTTAATGGGTGTGAATAAAGCTGTTCCAAGGATAACTAAGAATGAAGCATATAAGTCCATAACAGTTTTCCTGAAAATCTTGCTGTGTTTAATGAGTGTTGTGATTCCTTGATTAGTCCTCTAAATTTTCTGTTTAATCTAAAACATGCATTATGGTCTCGTCATTCAAACATAAAATATCCATTGGATGGAAGCTTGTGAAGAATGGTAGTTGTCTCAAAGCTTGTATATTGTTTTTGGGTTGTGGGAAATTTGATGGAAACCTCAGTTAGCCTCATGCATAGCCATGTTCAATTCAAAAGGAACACTTGGACTGGAAATACATGATGCATACGTGGAATATACAGCTGATAGGACGTTTTGATGTTTGCTGTTTGCTACCAAACCCATGCTCTGATTCCTGGGTGCTTTAGGATTTGATACGAAGCTGAAACAGTCAGTCATTTCATCTGAAATCCAAAACATGCTGTTCAAATCGTCTATTCAATGATAAAGGCATTGGGTTTCATTCTGTTAGTTCTTGAGAAAACCGTTGGGCTGTCGGTCAAAATGAAAAATAACTGTTGCCTGCAATATCATACAGGCACTTGTGACACGCTAGTATAATGATGTAGGCACAAAATATGCATATTTGGGTAGTTATGAGGTCATTTACTTGCCTCAAAATTGATGTTCTTTCTGGTCATTGTTTACAGCAACGACTGGAAGTTGAATTGAGTTCCTCCTGTGAGCAGTCTTTGGATATGGAAGCTACAGACATGTACATTGGAAACGGCTATGGAACATCACTGGTGGGTGGAATGAAGTCAGGGGTAATGACCAAGCTGGAAGCAAGCCTCCAAGGGGACCTTTTTGACCATATAGATGATCTTCTGGACTTCTCAAATGAAGAAATTGGAGGACCCATTGGAGAAAACAGTATTAATTTCCCAAAAAGTGACATTTTTTGTGAAAGCTCCAAGACAGAAGCTGAGAGCTGCAATTTCACTGTAGATAGAGCAGATGAAAGCAATCCTGCAGACCTATGCGTTCCTGTGAGTGTCCTTTTTCTTTGGCTCCCGTTTGGGAGCCAATGTGAAATGCAGTGCTTTTGTATAGAAGTAGTTGACTTGTTTCTGTGGGTTATAAGGACTAGATGAACCGCTGAGACGCGTTTCTTCGTTTTTAAAAGATAACCAAATTTGTCACTAAGTTTTTGAGATTGGTTGTGTTTGAAGTTCTAACTAGGATGTTTTTTTAACTCTGGACCAGTGTGATGATTTGGCTGAGCTAGAATGGCTTTCGAACTTTGTAGAAGACTCTTTTTTAGCGAATGGACCAAAGCCACTATTTTGCCCTGATTTCGGAGTTGGATTGGAGGACAAACATGGTGGCGAACAGAGCTCAGATAAATTCAGAAGTTCAAGTCCTATATCAGTATTGGAAAGCAGCTCTTGTTCTGGGAAAAATTCCACTTTTAAATCAGAAATCACGGTACCAGGAAAAGCAAGAAGCAAGAGGTCAAGAGTCCCAGTTTGCAATTGGGCTTCAAGGATTCTTTCCCCTGCTTCCTCTGATACTGTATTGGAGAATGGTCCAAACTCATCCCTGTCCGCTAATGCTGCAGTCAGTAGCGATTCAGATTACCTTGTTTCCGAGCAAGCAGAATCCTATCCCTCAAAAAAATTCAGCTTGGCTATTCAAGGGAACAAGAAAAAGGTGCAGGACTCAATGAATGTCAGGAAATGTATGCATTGTGGCATACAGAAAACTCCACAGTGGAGAGCTGGACCTATGGGCCCCAAGACATTATGTAATGCCTGTGGTGTGAGATACAAGTCTGGGAGACTTCTTCCAGAATATAGACCTGCTGCAAGTCCTACTTTCTCAGTTGAGAAACACTCCAATTCCCACAAGAAGGTCTTGGAAATGAGGCGTCAAAATGAATCTATGATACAACCTACCTCCCAGGCAAAACAAACATATTTTGCATCTGAAGATGACTACTTGGTGCACATCGAGGAGAATTACAGGCTCCTTATCTGATACTATGGTAGGAATCAGGGAAATTGAACCATTGAATGCCCAGAGACATTCAAGGCCCAATCTCATCCATACTGCATTTCGGGGGACTGGTCCTATATAGTTCAATGGGTAAGAGCTTTACTATCATTCTTTATCTGGTCAAGGCTTCATGATTCTAGCAGATTGGGCTAGAAAATCGAAGTTTTTAAATTCATTTGCCTCTGTCATGTACTATCAGTATGTGAGGGAAAACTTGGTGGGTCTGTGACAGACGGAGAATATGTATTTTGTATTGAGGGAAGGGGATAAGGGAGTAGCCTGCAAGGTCATTGGATGTATTCTTTTTGTAGGATTTAGTTCATTTCTGTGAAGTTGGGGGTAGGGTACTTGAGAAAGAGGTCCAATTTCCCAATTGAGAGTAAATATGATGTTTTAAGATGTAAAACAATGAACATAGTAAAGAGTCCTGCTTGGTTCTGCTGGATTGAGCAGAGTAAGGTCTGTGAAATCCCTTTTTCTGCATGATTAAGCAGGGTAAGGGCTGTGAAATCTAGAAGAGAGAGATGTCAATGTGTCATAACCATGTAGGACAAATGCATGCATGAGGCTTCAGCAAGGGGTGGAAAATTGGACTTTCTTGTTTATTTAATTGGCATGGCTTTATCTTTTTTCTCTATACAAGTAATGTAGTGATTTTGGCAGGCTGTTCTGTAAGAATTTGCACGTTATGAGGAATTACTAAAAGGATTTGAATTAGACTTAATGATAACAATCTTAATTATATTGATTATTAGAGTCGGTCTGAATTGGGGATAAATTTGGTGGACATGGTCTGCATGGTAAAAGAAGAAAGATTATTTTACAGTCCACAGTATCCTCAACAGAGAAATGTTGTTAATGGACTGACCTCGTGTGAATTTGGGAATGGTAGCTGTAATAACAAACTATTAGATCATACAAGCATACCGACTTTACTGTTGTTCTAGACAGTTAGATTTTACTGTCTTACCAATGTTCCTTGATATTTGTTCATTAGCATGAACTTTGTATGATAGCAGCTAACTTCAGCAACAAAATGCTCATATAACTAGGTCAGTTATGATCCCAATGTCACGGAGATTGTACAGCAAACTCATTAGCTTCCCATGAAGTACAGCAAACATACTATTTGTAAAGTAAAAACAGGAGCCAGTTTAGATGGTTTTATTTTGTTTTTAACTGAAATTTCCTTATATATATTTATATACAGATTATATATATTATATAAAATATACATAAAAACAAATGGTACGTGATTCCATATTTCTATCAATGCATTGGAAACATACAACTGTGTGTGCTGTGAAGGGCAACAGTGACAAACATCACCACTCAAAAATTTAAAGTTCCTTATGGAGGCAAAAAAAAGAGAGCATATGTACGGAAACTGCTAAAAGGGTTGCTTGACAGGCATAGATGACTCTCAAATTGAAACTCAGTTTCCCCTACGTGCTGCTGTACTCCCATCGTAGGCTGTTTTTACATACTCTCAAATTTATTATCTAGATAGTCTACAAACCTTCTCTAAGCTAATGTATAACAATTTTTTTTTAAAGAGTTGTTAATAATTGCACAAGTTTGTTACATTATTACGTTAATTTGTATGGATAATAATAATAAAATAGGAAGAGTTCATAAGAGTTGAAGTGGAGGCAAACATTAATATCAAGGTTAGAGTCAAATGGATTTTTTTTCACCCCGCGAGAGTTCATTCGGGGCCAGAAACAAAAACTATAAACTATTCATAAAAAAAAAGCTTATAAAGCTTTTAGGCGACAAGAGTAGTGCCAGCAGAAGGAGGAGGATCTCTGCCATCATGCCCCCAGGCATGGATTGGCTGGTGGGTCGGGAACTGACCAACCATCAACAATATCTTCATTATCTTTTTCTTTCTCCTCTGCCTGAGGCGGAGAAATAGCCAGAGCTAGGCGGGGGAAGGACCACTTGGAGGAGCTAGCCGTCGGCCAAGTAGAACCACCACGAGTAGCAGGAGCATCAAGAGGGGCAGACATAGCCGGCGTCGGGACTAGCCAGAGGCGCGACGGGGCGGAGAAGCCGAGTGGCGCCGCCAACCATCATCGCCACCCCTAGGAGAGTGGTGGCGGCGAGCCTGCGACCGCGGAGTGCGGGAGTGGCGAGCCGAAGAGCTGCGGCCACGACAACGACCCCTGGGCGGAGTGCCATCAGTAGAAACCAAGTCAGGAGGCACACGAGCAATTGTACAGGGAGCATTGCCCCAATGATTGAGCAACTCCTGAAGGTGGGCCACCTCCATAGCCACTTTGTTGCCTTGCACTTGATTCTGCATCATAACATTGTTACATATACAAGCTTTATTATACAAAGCAACATTTATATCAAGAAAGCTGTGAGTGAAAAGAACAACATTCCTATCCTTCCATAAAGTGAACAAAATCTCCATCCTGAAAATATGCCAAATTTGGGTAAACTTGGAAGGAAGTCCCGGAGAATCTCACAGGACAATCATATGCCAAGAAAAGGGCTCGGGCTGGAATGGTTTAAAAAAAATCATGTATCCAATGCCAATACTATTGAGCTCTCCTACATAACCAAAAAGTGTGCAAAAAAGACTCCGGATGCCCACAGAAGGGCCTAACGACAAATACTAATAAGATACACTAGGTCAAGCCATATGATTTAATAAGGAAAAAACCTAAAAATTAGAAACAATTTGATGAGTCATGTAGTTAATGAAATTGACCTACTTATTCCTTGTACTTTGCTATTAGATTAAGGTTTCTAGAACATGTTTTGATATTTATATCTCTGTGTAGTTAAGGTTTAAGAATATATATATATATATATATATATATATATA
>MU224931.1:818012-832157 GCA_018584345.1 Thuja plicata
TTTTAGGTGAGAATTTTGTTTCTTGTTTGGGTTGGCCATCATGATTCATTATTCAATCCATGATTTTCTTTTGATGTAATAGTGCAATACAATGCATTTTCTTGGCTTCTTTTTTGCAATTGAAAAAATCTTTTGAAGGTGTTCCCAAGAGTGAAATATTAAGACTTTCCTTCAATGAGTTTGACTACAAAACTAAGCAGTTAAACTCAAAATTAGGCAATTAAATCATGATATTTATATGTTATAAGATTGAAGAGCTTAATTCATATTGATTATAATTGTAAAGTAAATAAATTTGATTTGATAAGAAAAAAATCTAAAAGATAATAAATTATCTCCAATTGTGGAGATTAACTTGACTAATATTTGTTTAGTACTATTAGAATAGGGTTCCAAGAACATACTTTGATATTTCTGAATATGCATATATTGAAACAATGTTAAACAATTACATATAATTAGCATTTACCACATCTAGATAATTAACTCATCTCTCATAACAATGAATGATCTACTTAGCATTTACTATATCTAAGCTCAAGTATTAGGACTTCCCTCCGTCTGATTAATCAATTAAACTCAAATAATATGTAATAAGATATAAAAGAGTTCAATTCATATTAGTAATAATTACAAATAAATAAATTTGATTTAATAAAGAAAAAATGAATTTATATTCTATATTTTTTTTTGGTAAAAGTGGTAAATATATCACGAAATTATTTTTTATTAATTTTTTTTTACAAACCTGGTTCAAAGAGCACCGGTAGGAAAGAACCAGGCAAAGAAAACCTTCGGTCTTGCTCCAAAACATAAAAAATAGGTCACATGGACCACCAAAGAATTCAAAGTTAAAACCAAACCAATTATTGCCCCACAATGTTACAGAAAAATATCCCCCCGCACAGAACCCAAAAATAGAAAATCAAGGACCCACAGGCTCTATGGGCATTACAAATAAATTGTTCCAAGACCCAACAATCCCAAATAAACCAAAAGAAGGCCTTCCACAAACTCTCCAGGTAGTCGTACGCAGTCAGAAGTAGAGAAGGCGCCTCCATATCCTCACATCAGAGAGAAAGGGGGGATAAGAAGAAGGGGACCCAAGGGATGCAGATGTTGCTGCTGAAGAAAGTTGGCTCTCATCCACCAACTGAACGTAAATAGTTGATCCTCCATACATAGTGCAAGAATCTAAAGGGGATTGCACACCCAGAGCAGTGCACTTGCACAAAGAGAAACTCTACCTTTGGCTAAAATCCATATTAGTACCACTACTATAGAAAAACTGAAATCCATGAAGCATGAATATAATCTGAAACACACAAGAACAGATAGAATATTATAAATCAACTTGGTATGTTAGTCTCAAATAGCAGTATCAAGATTATACCAAATGTGACAAAGAATTCATATTCACTTCCTGAAGCGAGAATGGGTCATCAATCACCTTATTTGCCAGAAAATCAACAACCACATTTGCCTCTTTGAAACAATGTTTAAGCTCAAAGGATTGAAAAGATGTTAATATTTTGAGGACCAAATCCATTATGTATCTTAGTTTCCATGAGGAAGTCTTTCTAGAGGTGATTATATTATAGGTCACCATTGAGTCCCCCTTAATTATTATCTTAGATATCTTCATGGAGATAGCAATAGAAAGACCAAAGAGAAGAGCTTCCATCTCTGCTACATTGTTGGAGTCTGAGGGAAGCTTTTTGCAGGATGCTCTAATAATGTTCCCCCTAGAATTTCTAAAAGCAATCCCCGCTCCTGAATGCCTGGATTTCCCCTAGAGGCACCGTCATAATTTAGTTTCATAAAACCAGAAGGAGGAGTAGACCAAGTAGCATTAAGGCGGGAGGAGGAAGATGAGCAACAAGCTCGACATCCATGAGGCGGAAGGGACTGAAGAAGAGGCCAATTGTCATGAATAAAAAAATTCCACCTAGTAAAATTCTTATTTTTCTTGATCAATTTAACCTGATATGTAAGCATCACTTCAGATATAGACTTTTCTATTTTTCCAATGACCTCGATCCATGAAGTAGATTTGCCTCTAAATACTCTTTCATTTCTCTCAAGCCAAATATTCTAGATGACTATAGAGGGGCTCACCTCCCAGAGAGGTGCAAATGTGGAAGATTTGTGCAAAAATGGCCAAGCTTTGAAGTGATCACAAAGATTAGGGTCAATAGTTGTACACCACCCCAGCTTGTGAATAAGTCAATACCAACAATCAAGAGCAAAGGGGCAGTGAAGGAATAAATGATCAAAAGTTTCCATAAAGTATCCACATAAAGTACAGGGAAAAACAACGGTAGTCCCCAATCTATCAAGCCTGGCCCCAGCGAGGACCCTATCCTGGATGACCAACCAGGCAAAGGCCCCTTGCCTTAGGAAGACATGCAGATCCCCATAAAAGTCTAACAGGCCAAGAGTCAGAAGATTGAAGATGGAAATTTGAATCATAACCGACCTTAACCGTGTATTGGCCAGAAGGGGAACCTAACCAAATAAGTTCATCCTCAAGAGGAGAGAATAAAATAGGTCTAGAGCTAAGTTCTTTATGAAGTTTTGCTGCCAAATTTGAAAAATCATTTAGGACAGAAAGATCTTTCCAAACTGCAAGACCATCCTGAATATCTAAATAATGACAAACCTGGTCACCCCAAATCCGTTTAAGATGAGCATCTAAGGGGTGCCACTCCCAGATTTTAGATAAAGGTGTGTGCCAATTCCACGAGTCCTCCCAAAACCATGCTTTTGACCCATTGTGTATTAACCAAGAGAGGGAGGGCAGGATGAGCTCTCGACAAGAAACCATGAAATTCCACATGTCAGACCCCTGAGGTAAAACTAAAGTTGTAAAGATTCTTTCCCTTTCATCAAAGTCAAGGTACTTCGATCTCATTAATCTGGTCCATTTATAATTTGGGTTTTGGTATAATTTCCAAAGCAATTTAGCACCCAATGCTTTATTCTGTAAATGTTGATCCCTAACTCTTGTACCCTGGATGGATTTAGGAGTAGAGACCTTACTCCAAGCAAGAAGGGGTAACTTTTTATTTTCAGTTACATTGTCAGCCAAAATAAAGTCCCTTAAGATGGAGTGGAGTTCTTCAATTGAACGCTTGGGCATCTTTAGGACCAACATAAGATAAATTGGGATGACATTTAAGACAGATTTAATCATCAGTAACTTGCCAGATAAGGTCATCCATTTATGCTTCCATGATATAATCCGTTGAGAAATTGCATAAATAATCTTATCCTAGAAATAATGTTTTTCTGAGCTAGAATAGAAGGGGACTCCAAGATATCGGCAAGGAAACTCCCCCAAAGAGAAGCCCCAGAATTTAGAAAGACTATTTTGAACTAAAGGGGTAACATTTAAGAAGAAAATTTTCAATTTTTTTGGATTAATTAATTGCCCAGATGCCATGGAATAATCATCGATGATTTGTTTAATAACTCAAGCTTCCATGATGGTGTCTTCTCTGAATAGAAGAGTATCATCGGCAAAAATATTATGTGAATAGGATTCATTACCATCATTCAAGGAGGCATCTTTCCAAATCCTAACTTGTCTAGCATAACCTATAGATCTACTAAGCCCCTCAGCCATTAGGATGAACAAGAAGGGGAAAAGGGGATCCCCCTGCCGAATACCTCTAGAAGATGAGAAATTTATATTTTATATTGAAACAATACAAGAAAATTACATAAAGTTAGCATTTACCTCATCTAGACATGCTCATAGGACTAAAATTCCACACTTCCCTTCAAAAAGTTTGACTAAAAAACTAAGCAATCAAACTCAAAAACTCTATAATTAAATCTTGATACTAATATGTAATAAGATAAAAGAGTTAAATTCATATTGATAATAATTGTAAAATAAAGAAATTCAATTTAATAATGAAAAGGTCTACAAGATTTCAAAGTGAGACCTAATTGTTGAAATTGACCTAACTAATCATTGTTTTGTTAAGTGCTATTAGAATAGGGTTTCAAAAACATGTTTTGATATTTTGATATTTTTAAATATTGAATCAATCCAAAACAAACAATTGCTATTACCATTTACCACATCTAGGCAATCAACCCATCTCTCATAACAATTGATAGACTACTTAGTATTTATGGACATGACTAATATTTGTTTAACACTATAAGAATAGAGTTCAAGAACATATATTGATATTTCTAATTTTTTTATTTGAATCAATGCAAAACAATTACACCGAATTAACATTTGCCACATGTAGGCAATTAACTCATTTCTCATAGTAATGGATTGTCTACTTAGCATTTATTGTAACTAGGCTATGCTCAAAGAACTAAAGCATTAGGATTTCCCTTGATAAGTTTGACTACAAAACTAAGCAATTAAACTAAAAAATTATATAATTAAATCTTGGTATTAATATGTAATAAGATACAAGAGTATAATTCATATTAACGATAATTGTAAAATAAGTAAATTTGATTTAATAAGAAAAAATCTAAAAGATTAGAAATTGACTCGTTACATCCAATTGTTGAGATTTACTTGACTAATCTTTGTTCACTACTATTAGAATAGGGTTCCAAGAACATGCTTTTTTACTTTTTTTATTTTTTGTATTTGATATATATATATATAGAATTAATGCAAAATAATTACATAAAATTAGCATTTACCATAATTATGCAATTAATCCATCTCTCATAATAATGGATGATATACTTCCAAGGATTAGGAACACCAGAGGCACAATTGCTGAAATCGACCTAATTATTCCTTGTACTTAGATATTACAATAAGGTTTCAAAAATAAATTTGGGTATTTCTATTATGTATGCACTTAGAATAGGATTTCAAGAATGTGTTTTAATATTTCTTTTGTTTTTAAAATATATTGAACCAATACAAGAAAATTATACTGTTTTTTGATATTTCTCTTATATTTTAAAATATATTGAATCAATGCAAAAAAATTACATAGAATTAGACAACCAACAATCAATCAAAAAAAATAACTAGAGAGAACTAAATAATATAGAAATAAATACTCTTTCTTACCAAATTTCAAAATTTTCTTTTTAGATAAAGTTTTGTTTCTTATCTAGATTAAAGATCACGGTTTCTAATTCAATCCATAATTTTTTATTTATTTTATAGAACAACAAAGCATTTATTTTTGACTTCCTTTTTCTTACATCATATAATGTGCTGAAATCTTATTGAATGCTAGAAGTATAGCTTCCACTCTTAATAGAATTCCACCACATTAATGATAAAAAGGACAGAAATAAAACTTTAAAAAAATGTATATTGCTATATATATCATATAAAATAAGAGGCATTCATTTTTCCAATTGAGGAAATCTTTTGAAGCTAAGGTGAGAGCCCACATACAACACGTATAATTTGAGTAATTAGAGGGGTCCATTATACTGGTTTAATTAATGATTAGTTTGGTGGCCAATTCAATGTGGTTGCTGAAGTTGTGCGGCTATTGCAGATTGATGTTGGACACCAGATGTTGATTCCTGTGAAGCATTTATTGAGGGGTTTCGATACAAATCCCGTGACCTTTTTTTAGAAAAAGACTAGTTTTTATTATTAATTGATAATCCTTATTAATTGATAATCCTAATGAATTTGCCTGGGTTATACACAATATGGAAAATCCAGTTTGGTAGTCTGGTATGAGTTTTATACATATTTTTCTACGAAGTCCTTAAAAGTTTAGCATATGTTTTATTTGTAGAAATATTCTGATTTGATTGATTTTTTTTTTTGTTGGTTCAGTATAGATATAGAAGTTTCTGTAGTTTAAGGTCCAATCAGAGGTATCTATTTTGTTAAAGTTATTTTATGATGTTAGATCTATTTTTAAATGATATTAATTTAATTATTTAGGAAATAATATATAAATCTTATATGTTATGAGATAAGTCTTAATGTATTTATATTGAGTTTGTAATATAGGTTAGGTAGATATCTTGATATGGATATTTCTTAAGATAAATTTCTGTATTGACGTTTTTTAAGATGTTATGAAACTAGTCTTAATATATTTATATGAAGTTTGCAATATAGGTTAGATAGATACTTGATATTTACATCTTTTAATATATATTTCAAATAGCTATACTGGCTTATTAGATTTATGGGTGTAATGAATATTTGTATATAGATAACTGTCAAACTTATATCAAGAGTTTTTTTTTTTTTTGTTCATGAATTCTATTATAACACTTTTGCTGTCATTATAATGATAAAAAGTAAAAAATATATTTTAACTTAATTGTGTATTCTAAATCTTGTTTTTGACTTCTCAAAATCAAAAGTGACGATGTAAAGTAATTTATTATAATAAATTATATTGGTGAAATCGATGGCACAACTATTACTTGAATATAAAAAACTTGGTACTCATTACCTACTATTGAAATATTGAAAAATATATTTTTCCAAAACTCAACACCACTTTCACTTTTGAGTCTATTTTTTTCGTAAAACAGAAAATTAGTAAAAGAGAATATTGAAATATGTGGTTGAAATCAATAAACGCTTTCATAAACTCAACAAAGATGAGAGTTAGAACCTCGATCATTTTAGGTTCTTACATCTCTTCTATCTTTTTTCTAGTTATCATTCTTGAATTCTTCCTCCCTATATATATATTCGTAATTTCAATAGAAAGTAAGTGGAAATGTGGATCATTTTAGATTGATTTAACATGTTAATTCTTATCTCTCTTATATGATATCGTTTTCCTTGCTTTCTTAAATTCTCCCCTTTTATAATTCTCCCATCTACTTAAAAAAGAAGATAAAAATTTGACATGACATGACAAATTTTCTTTCCTAGTAATACTAGGAATAACCATGTTATGACAGATTCATCCAATTAATTTGGAAATAAAAACTATAACTCTACAAAATTTGTCTATATTTTTGCGTGCTCTTAATAGGAGTGTATAACAGACTCAGCCAATCAATATCAAAAGGAAACAACTGCAACTCTATAGACTACGGTCCAGGCTGGAGAATTTGTCATTAGCCATTTATTTTCCTCCTCATCTAGAAACCTGCTGTAACATCATAGATATTCATGTCTGTATTTTTATACTTAAAAGAGACACATAATTATTGTAGTTAGTTTCAAGTTTTGAGGCCCCCTACGATGTATCTCTTGGCCTTTAGTAAGTCGTACCCAGGGCCACTATCTCACTCTCTGTCTTCTGTATTTTGAAACTACAAAACCCAATAATGTGTAAGTTGAATCCTGTCAGGGTAATTAATCATAGTCCCAAGTAAGTTAGCACCATGATTTGTGACTTGCAAGACAGAGACATATAATAGTACACTTGGGTTTATGTTATAAGGTTCGTTACACTCTTTACTCAGCTGCAATGGAAGGTCACCACAAATGTGAGTTAGGTTGGTAGACTCTTAATGAACATGAGAGTATTGGTATACTATTATTTGTTTTGATTAAGATTAAAGTTTTTTTATTGGATATATGAATAGAAAATATATATGGGAAGGGTTCAGAGCCAAATACAAATCAGTTAAAAGAAGAAACAAAATTTGTGTCATTAGAAGAAAGACAGACAAAACCACCAGTAAGAGACAACACGAAAAAGGGCCCCAGCGGACCTAGGGTTCGAATCCAATTACAAATTAGTCACAAAAAAATGAACAAACCTTGTCTCACAAAAAGGGAGAATGACAAAACCACCAGCAAGAAACAATAGAAAAGAGACCCCAATAAATCCAAGGATTGAAAAATTAGTACGAAAAGAATTCTAGAGACATAAGAGATTATTAGTCAAAAGTACATATAAATCATATTTAATCACATTTTAATACTAGAGTTATATTTCTAGTAAGAGATACATCTTTTTAGACATGTTATTCTAATTTTACACTTCTCAAAATCCAGTGTGGCAATTCCAAATCACTCTCAATTTTTTATAATAGCTTACTTAGCAAGTCCCCTACTTATATAGCTAAGGTTTTAGGTTGATGTCATCAAATATGATGCCACATCAACATGATTTTTGTTGATGTGTCCAAAATGACTCTTAGTGTTTTAATATTAAAAATATTACACATAAAATCAACAATTACTATAACAACAATCCAAACGTGCTCAACTTCTAGGTCCTCTCCCCTTTTTAAAGATATTTTAATTCATGTATTTGAAAATAATGAAATCTATTTAAGTTTTCTAATTTCAACAATTGATATGAGAATTAAGTTTTTGTCCCAAACATTTATAAGGCTTAAGGGCAATGTTGCAAATAAGTCATTAAGCCCATGTCCTAGTTGGTAGGACACCAGCAAAAAATGAAAACTTGTAGATTTAAGTTCTAGCTGGTTCAAATGAATTGCCCTTCAACACTATTGAATATATAGTACAAAATATGACAATAATTTTATTAATTGTTTATTTTATTATAATTAATATAAAAATTTATAAAAAAAATATAATATATTTATTTTTAGGACACCGCTAAGCTTCCTACAAAATGCACCATTGATCAAATTTCAAAAACTAGAAAACCTAACAGATTTTCGGAAATTTTCAGCATATTTTGTGGTCAAATTTGGAAAAATACCTAACAGATTTTCACGAAATTTTGAGCATCTATTCTTCATATTCTGCATATTTTGTGGTTAAATTTGAAAAAATTAAAATTTGACTATTTTTTTTTTTATAAATTTTTTGTCTTTGATACATTTTGTGTGGAGTTTAACAGGTGTTATAAGAATTTACTTCCTTCTTAACTTATATTTGATAACTGTTATTTTATGTACACAAGTTTGAAGTGTCCTTGTATTTATCTCTTTTCAAAAAAAGGCTTGTAAATCAAGTTTGCAGTTATCTTTCAAGTTCAAACTATTATATATCACAAGTTTGAAGTGCGTTTTCAAACTATTATATATCTATTTTATTACATGGAAAATGACTAATAATATACAATGGGCGGGAGTTGGTGGTGACATATGACCACCTGCTAAAGCCTTCTGCTATTATTTTATGAGCGTTGACGTTGGGAGCCCCGTTTTCACAGCACAGAGTTTAAAATGCTTAAAAAGAATCCAAGGGGCGTCACATGAAATGACATGGTTTCATGAAGAAGATGTTGAATGTGAGTTTTGTTTTTAATTAACTGCTTCATCAGAAAAAGCTGTATGATTTGAAGTTGATGAAAGGTAATTAAGATTACAGGGACTTTTCTGGTGAGTATAGCTGTACTATCATTTTTTTCTTTCTTTCCATTTTTAAATTTTGTAGTACAATTAGGTGGAATCTTTGAGGTTGTTATGGAGTGATAGCGCCGCTTCTGAACCAAGGGTTGAAGATAAACGTGAACGTCCTCTCCCTACTTCAAATCAAAGCTACTGTCCAACTTAAAAACATGATAGCGAGTGCAGCCACCCATGTGACTCGTTTTAATGGGGACACAAGTGTTGATGTTATTTGAGTACGTATGAATGCTTATTTTAAAAATTGTTTCATATCTATTGGAATAAGTTTAGTTAAGTGCAAGATCTTTATATCATAAGGGATGAATGAGGTCGAGATTGTGTGTTGAGTGATTTTGGTGGAATGGGTATTCCTTAATTCTTGACTCTCGATTAAGAAGGTTTCAACTTAAGACTTGTGCTCTTGTATTAAGTAGCTAAGTCGTTCAATGAGATTATATATATATTTTTCTAAAATTATCTATTGATAAAGTTGAATAGTCATGAATGAATCTATTAAGGTTCAAGTCTTGAGATTGTGTGTTGAGTGATTTTGGTGGAATGGGTACTCCTTAATCCTTGACTCTCGATTAAGAAGGTTTCAACTAAGTGGTTGTGCTCTTGTATTAAGTAGCTAAGTGGTTCAATGAGATTATATATATATTTTTTAAAATTATGTATTGATAAAGTTGAATGGTTATGAATGAATCTATTAGGGATCAAGTCTCGTTGTGTGCAATATTGTTACATCATAAGGGATGAGGCTCATTGTACCGTAAGCGACTTATGTGGAATGGGTGCTCCTTAATCCTTGGGTTTGAATTGAGGAGGTTTCAACTGAAGGCTTGTTCTCTTGTATCAAGTGGCTAAATAGTTCGATGGGGTTATATCTTATTTAAAAATTGGTTTATTGATAAAGTTGAATGGTTATGAATGAGTCTATTAGGGTTTAAGTCTTGCTAACCATAAGGTCGTGATAGCATAAAAGACAGGGATGAGATTGTGCATTAAGGGACTTTGGTTGAATGGATACCCCTTAGTCCTCGACTCTCAATTAAAGAAGTTTCAACATAAGGCTTTTGCTCTTGTATTGAGTAGCTAAATGATTTGATGAGATCATATTTTATTTGAAAAATGAACTCCTTAGTCTTTGACTCTCAGCTGAAGATGTTTCAACCTAAGGCTTGTGCTCCTATGTCGAGTAGCCAAATGATTCTACGAGATTATATTTTATTTAAAAATTGAGCACCTCAATCTTTACTCTCAATTGAAGAGGTTTCAACCCGAGGTTTGTGCTTTTGTATCGAGTAGCTAAATGATTCAATGGGATTATATTTTATTTTAAAAATGAACCCCTTTTGTTTTTGACCTTCAATTGAAGAGGTTTTAGTCTAAGGTTTTTTCTCCTATTTCAAGTAGTAAAATGACTCAATGAGATTCTATTTTATTTAAAAAATGAAAGCAATAAGATTATATTTTGAAGTTATAGTCCTACAAGTTCAATGTTTTAAGCGTTTTTAAAAAAAGAAAAAAATATGCACTCAATTTTAAAAGAAACATAGTTATAAAGTTACACACTTTAAGTTATTTTAGAAAAGAAAGAATAATATAATTAGCTCTTAAAAGAAAGCAAGTAATTATAAAGTTATAAGAAAATGAAAGAAAAGACTAGGTTATTGACGTTATAAACCTTGACCAAGAATTAACCCTTAAAGTTCAATTTAAGTGAGTGGTTGGGTATTTGCATGAATTTGCAACTTAATTAAATTGCTTTATTAGGGCATGTCCTTGAGAGGTTATGGGGGCTTGCCCTACCTTTTAATGCCTTCTAAGTGGGCGTCAAGTCATTATATTAGATATTTCTTTATTAAAAAAAACCTAAACTAGTAGGTTCCTAATCATTTGGCTATTGAGGTGTGTCCAATAGGTTATGGAGGCTTTCCCTACCCAATACCTTCTAACTGAGTGTCAAGTCATTGGATTGCTAATTCATCTATAAAAAAAACTTAAACTTGGAGGATCCCAATCACCAGGCTTATCCCTCCCTCTATTGAACAAGTCCTCTTGATAATCAATTAACACTCTGATTAGTGAGAGTATTATTAGTTCATTAAGAAAAGATGGTGGGTCTAAATAGAAATATTTATCTTAACCTCAAAGTAAACGTCCATGAACATTACTTTGAGAATTATTGGTGAGTATAAATAGAGAAATTTATCTTAGCCTTGAGGTAAATGCCCACCCACATAACTTTGAGAATGCAAAGGAGTGTTGTGTTATATGAGGTGGAGGGGAAAACCTAACCTGTTAATTAGCTAATGGATGAGAGGATCACATATAGTAGCTTCAAGATTGGCACCAAGAGAATTAATTTGACCATACCATTAGCTTTGGCAAGGAGACCTATTGCAACATTACGAAGATGATGGAATTCATACCATGTAGGGCACAAGTAATTACCCTAATCATCTAATAAATTGAGCATATGCACTACTTCCAAGGTCACTCTATTGGCCCAAACTTGTACCTACATGAACACATTCAAGAGCCTTAAGAAGGTTTCAACATAAGGCTTGTGATCTTGTATTAAGTAGCTAAGTGGTTCAATGGGATTATATTTTTAAAAAAAAATTATCTATTGATAAAATTTAATGATTATGAATGAATCTGTTAGGGATCAAGTTTCGTTGTGTACAACATTGTTACATCATAAGGGATGAGGCTGACATTGTACCTTGAGCGACTTGGGTGGAATGGGTTCTCTTTGATCCTTGGGTCTCGATTGAGGAGGTTTCAACTGAAGGCTTGTTATCTTGTATCAAGTAGCTAAATGGTTCGATGAGATTATAACTTATTTAAAAATTGGTATATTGATAAAGTTGAACATTTATGAATGTTTCTCTTAGGGTTTAAGTCTTGATAACCATAAGGTTGTGATAGCATAAAAGATGGGGATGAGATTGTGCATTAAGGGACTTTGGTTGAATGGACACCCCTTAGTCCTCAACTCTCAATTAAAGAAGTTTCAACATAACACTTTTGCTCTTGTATTGAGTAGCTAAATGATTTGATGAGATTATATTTTTTTTGAAAAATGAACCCCTTAGTCTTTTACTCTTAGCTGAAGATGTTTCAACCTAAGGCTTGTGCTCCTATGTCGAGTAGCTAAATGATTCTACAAGATTATATTTTATTTAAAAAATGAGCACCTCAATTTTTTACTCTCAATTGAAGAGGTTTCAACCTGAGGCTTGTGCTTTTGTATCAAATAGCTAAATGATTCAATGGGATTATATTTTATTTTAAAAATGAACCCTTTTTGTTTTTTACTCTCAATTGAAGAGGTTCTGTTCTAAGGATTTTTCTCCTATTTCAAGTAGAAAAATGATTCAATGGGATTCTATTTTATTTAAAAATGAAAAATAATAAGATTATATTTTGAAGTTATAGTCCTAAAAGCTCAAAGTCTTAAGCATTTTTAAAAAAGAAAGAATTATACACTCAATTTTAAAAGAAACATAGTTATAAAGTTACACATTTTAAGTAATTTTAAAAAAGAAAGAACAATTTACTTAGATCTTAAAAGAAAACAAGTAATTATAAAGTTATAAGAAAATGAAATAAAGGACTAAGTTATTGAAGCTATGAACCTTCAACAAGAATTAACTCATAAAGGTCAATTTAAGTGGGTGGTTGGGTATTTGCATGAATTTTCAACTTAATTAAATTTCTTTATTAGGGCATGTCCTTGAGAGGTTATGGGGGCTTTCCCTACCTTTTAATGCCTTCTAAGTGGGCGTCAAGTCATTGTATTATATATTTCTCTTAAAAAAACCTAAACTAGTAGGTTCCTAATCATTTGGCTATTGGGGTGTGTCCAACAAGTTATGGAGGATTTCCCTACCCAGTGCCTTCTAAGTGGGTGTCAAGTCATTGGATTGCTAATTCATCTATAAAAAACTTAAACTTGGAAGGTCCCAAACACTAGGCTTATCCAACCCTCTATTAAGCAAGTCCTTTTGATCATCAATTAACACTCTGATTAGTGAGAGTATTATTAGTTCATTAAGGAAAAATGGTGAGTCTAAATAGAAAAAAATTGTCTTACCCTCAAAGTAAATGTCCATGAAAATCACTTTGAGAATTGTTGGTGAGTCTAAATAGAGAAATTTGTCTTAGCCTCAAGGTAAATGCCCACCCACATCACTTTGAGAATGCAAAGGAGTGTTGTGTTATATGAAGTGGAGGAGAACACCTAACCTTTTAATTAGCTAATGGATGAGAGGATCATATATAATAGCTTCAAGATTGGCACCAAGAGAATCAATTTGCGCATAACATTAGCTTTGGCAAGGAAACCTACTACAACATTACGAAGACGAGAGAACTCATACCATGTAGTGCAAACATAATTAATCTAATCATCTAATAAATTGAGTATATGCACCACTTCCAAGGTTACTATTGTTGGAAAGTTGACTCTCAGGGAGAATATGACTTATTTTATGTTGTCATTATGGCAACAAAGTCATATAAAGTTTTGACATCAAACTTTGAAGAGAAAAAATCGGCTAAGTATAGAAGACAGAGCAGAACAAAGATATGCAGTCGATCAGAGCACTAGCGCACGTGCGTAAGATCAAATCAGGATATGTGTGTTCACACTTAAGCTCTATGATATGTTTTTGTGTCTACCCTATACACGCATGGTACATAATTATAGTATGGAAAAGTTACAAAAAGATTAAGTGCACTAACAGTTCAGAAAACAGAGTATGGAGCCGACCTCAGTTTTTGGATTAGCTTATAATATTTTGTTTTGTAAAGGCTATGCGCCTATTGTAATAATTTAGTAATTATGTCTTAAACATTATTGTAAACACGCTTAAGCCA
>MU224931.1:871146-920480 GCA_018584345.1 Thuja plicata
TTGCATGAGTCTTTTTTTAACTTAAGGCACATGCGATATGAAACACTTAAATAATAATAAAAGATTCCTTAAAGCTCGATGATGACTTATGTAGGCTTGTGGAAATCTACTTGGAGAGTGCGAATCCCGCCACGGAGTAGCCAAAACTCAATTTTCCGCCATGGAGAAGCCAAAACTCAATTTTCCGCCATGCCATAAATTTCTCATTTCAACTCCAAATCCCATGCGGTTTTCACTGTTGGGGTCGTAAGACACCATAGAATCAATCCATGCCTTCAAATAGTAGAAATCATCAACTTTATAGGCTGTGGAAAATGTATTGAATACATACATATTATGTGCTATCGCACCCAAAAGAGCAGAATACAAACCAGAAAAACACTTATTTCAACTGCATATTCATTGCGACATATCACCTTTTCTGATTTCCTCTCAATTCTCTGTTATAGTTATGCAATTATATCACATTGCCCATTCTGTTCAGCCTGTCAATCACCATGCTTAGATCCAATTCCATTTGAAGGATATCAAGCATAACACCTCACATCTACAATCACAGCTCTGTCACTGCATCATCTATATGAAGAGTCTTCTCTAATTTCTTATGAATGCCCGGAAATAATGATTCCCAATCATTCTTCTACTTGAAAAAGATCATCAATAGGAGCACATTATCCTTGCCAGGTTGGGATCTATAACCTACCCAAAATGAAAAGACTTCTAGATAACCCACCCGGCTTAAAGAAGGAAAGGCAGTGGCAGGGAAACCTAGCAAGAAATTCCTACCTAAGGAAGACTTAAACCTAGACTCAAACAAGACTAGACCTGACTATGACTTCAAAATCCTCCACTTTGACAGCATGGGTATAGGATGAAAAGTGGGGCAACATTATCTCAAAATATTAATTACATTCAACATGCCGGTCTGTAAGGCCTTTCTGGTTATGGCCAATTACAAAGATAAATTTAAGATCTAATATAGATCTTCTTGAATAGATACATTCATGATCCAGATTCTCAGATCCAACACTTCATCTGCCCTCCTAAAATCTGATCTCAATCTGATACCCTAAGCTAAGAATAAGATACAACTTAAATACAAAAGGAAACCAATAGGTTGGCCTACTAAACAATCATTGGAGAAACCCCAGACCCAGATTTAGGTCCACACAAACCCCAATGAGAGATCCACCATAAATGTCATAATCAAAATTAAATGCAGAAGTCAGCGACCACATCCAACTTCCAAATAAATAACTCGGGCAGAGGATGACCAAGAAACAGAGTGACTCAGGCCAATCATAACCGAGCAACAGAAGACAAAACCCAAGCTATAAAAAAGAAAGCATGCCCGAGCAATAGGAACCCGAGCAACAGGAAACCAAGCATGCCCGAGCAACAAGAACGCGAGAAACAAAAGACCAAGCATGCCTGAGAAATAGGAACTCGAGCAGCAGAAAATCAAGCATGCCTGAGAAAAAAGAACCAGAGCAGTAGAAAACCAAGCTTGCCCGAGTGACAGAACTTGAGCAACTAAGAAACAAAGTGTTTCAATGAGTAGTCTCCAAAAAAGTTAAAGAACAAAACAAAACATATTTTTGGTTGAGCAGGATTGCCAAGGATCCTAAGATGCTCCTTCATCAAAAACCCAGGTAAAGAAGATGTTCCCATAAAGGAATCACAAACATTTTAAGGGAATCATAATAGGTATTCAATACTTGTTCTTAACCCATATCTCCTCTTACCCTTCATTCCATGCTATCTTAACTCAGTCTATTGTCCCATTTGACAAATTCATCAGTCCTGCACTTTCCTCATATCTTCTACCTGTAACTGACAGTAGTTGACATTGATCATCCTTGGTATCTTTGATACTATCAATGTTTTTCTGAACCACCTTCTCATCTGACTTACTGATCAACTTATCCTCAACATCCCTCTGTGTCACTAGTGTCAACATCTACTGCACTATCCTAGCCAAAAGTGTCATCTATTTCTTAATATATGTAAGTTCCTTAGAGGTTTCATTCTCTCCTCTCTTCATATCCTCCTTCCTTTTACCCATAGGCTCATCCATTCTCTTTTCCTAATGTTTGTCACTATTATCCAGGCAATATCTAATAACTCCACATCCCTTAGTCCCTACTTCTAGCAAAGGTGGAAGTTTATGCTTGGATTCACTCTATCTTACCACATATGTATTTGCATGACCATCAAACATAACATGTCTATCATATTGCCAGGGTCTACCATGAAACAAGTGACAAGCATCCATAGGAAACACATCACATAATATCTCATCATAATAAGATCCAATATTAAAAGTAACAAGGCATTGTTCCTCAAAACTAACCTTAGACACATCTTGTATCCAACTAATCTGATAAGGATTAGGATGTTTTCTTCTTCCCAAATATAACTTACTAACCATCTCTTCAGAAACAAAGCTCTCAGAACTAACTCCATCAATTATGATATTACATACCTTATCCTTGCATTTACATTTGGTTCTAAATAGATTCCTTCTCTTCGCTGGTTCATTAATACATGCAACCATCCTTCTAGTGATCATAACTTCTCCTTCTTCTGTAGTATTTACTGAATTTTCCTTGGTTGTCAGGGTGAAATTATTTTAAGGACATGACTAGGCCCTATGTCCCTTCTCACTACACTGAAAACAAGTACTAGTGAAATCACTTCTTCCTCTTCTTCCATACCCACGATTGTAATCTTTAGTGGTTTGAATACTACTAGATCCTACATTAGTATGCTTAGGATTATGCACCACCTTACTCTCAATAGCTGTGTCATCAGTCTTACCCCCTCAATTTCTGTTATTCTATCTTCTTTCAAATTTCTTATTTAGATTCTCCTCAATCTTCAATGCCATTTGATAAGCATCTCCTATTGTTGTCATCTGAAAAGTAAGTAACTCTTCCTTGATACTAGGTCTCAAGCCATATATATACCTAGCAACTTTCTCCTTGTTAGCTTCTGAATGTCCACTCCTAATCATAATCTTATAAAACTCCTTGGTATACTCTTACACTGATTTTTTTGTCTTCCTTAAACCTTGTATCTTTTTGAACATGTCCAATTCATAATCGACTGGAATGAATTTCTTCTTCAACTTTTCAACCATTCTGTTTCGTCTAATGATCTTGTCTTTACCTCTTTGATTTCTTTCCAATTGAACTTCTCTCCACCGTATGTTTGCATGACCCCTCAGCTTTTTCTTTGCAAACCAAACTTTATCAGGATCTTCAACTTCTTCATACTCAAAGTATTCATCCTTCTCATTGATCTAATCGATCAATTCTTCTAGCCTAAGGCTTCCAACAAATGTAGAAACTTCAATCCTAGGTCTTTTTCCCAATTTTAGACATGGGTCTCAGGAATCTAGCCTCCTCAAGATCTCTGACATCTTCTCTAGCTTCTTCAAAATGATCTTCTTCATTAGACTCTTCACCATTAGTTTGGTCTTCTCTGGGTGCATTCTTTCTTTGCAACTCCTCTCACAGATCTTGCACCTACTTATGTAAAACTCAAAAATCTTTGAGACTGAATTCCTCCTTAGGTTCTTCCTCTGTGATCTCATGAATTTTCTTTGGAGGCATCCTTGCTTCACCAAGTTCCAGTAGTTTGAAACCTAACTCCTTCTCCAGCAATATCACTGCTTTGATACCACCTGACGCAGTCAAGGATGGAGGATCCAATAAAGGTTTTTCCAAACTTGTTGCAAATAACCACAACAATGGAAACAACTAGATACAGAGAAATATAATCAACATACAACTCATATGTTATCTCAAAATATCAATTAATTTCAACATGCCTGGCTGTAAGGCCTTCTCAGTTATGACCAATTACAAAGATAAATTTAAGATTTAATACAGATCTTCTGCAACACATACATTCATGATCTAGATTCTCAGATCCAACACTTGATCTGCCCTCCTAAAATATGATCTCAATCTGATGCCCTAAGCTAAGAACAAGATAAAATTTAAATACAAAAGGTAACCAATAGGTCAGCCTACAAAACAATCATTAGAGAAACCCCAGACCCAGATTTAGGTCCAGACAAACCCCAATGAGAGATCCACCATAAATGCCACTGTCAAAATTAAATTCAAAATTCAGACACCACATCCAGCTTCCAAATAAACAACTCGGGCAGAGGATGAGTGAGAAATAGAGTGACTCGGGCCAAGCATAATCGAGCAACATAAGACAAAACCCAAGTGACAGAAAACCAAGCATGCTCGAGCAATAGGAACCCAAGGAATAGGAAACCAAGCATGCTTGAGAAATAGGAACCTGAGAAATAGAAGACCAAGCATGCCCGAGAAATAGGAACTTGAGTAGGAGAAAACCAAGCATGCCCGAGCAACAGGAACCCGAGCATCAGAAAACCAAGCATGCCTGAGTGACAAAACCCGAGCAACAGAGAAATAAAGTGTTTCACCGAGTAGTCTCCAAACAAGTTAAAGAACAAAAGAAAACATATTTTTGGTTGAGAAGGATTGCCAAGGATCCTAGGATGCTCCTACATCAAAACTTTGATAACATTTCAAAGATAATCACTACAAGAGTAGTGAGAGATTTACCTAAATTGTTGAAACTTGGTGATGCGATGTGTAAGGGATGTCAGTTGGGTAAGCTAACTAAATCTACTTTCAAAAGTAAGACCTGTTCTTCAAGTGGACTGTTAGATTTGGTATATACTGATTTGTGTGGCCTTGCAAGAACTAGAATCTATCATGGAGATAGGTATTTCATTTTTTTCATTGATTATTCAAGAATGATGTGGGTTACATTTTTGAAGGAAAATCTAAGTCCTTTGACAAATTTAAGATCTTCAAAGCTATGGTTGAGACTGAGACATGTATGAAGCTAAAATGTCTGATATCTGATAAAGGTGGTGAATTTACATCTAGTGAATTTAATGCATTTTATGAAGAGCATGGAATAAAGAGTCAAATTTCTACTCCATGAACCCCACAACAAAATAGTATTACAAGGAGGAGAAATAATACTATCCTTGACACTACAAGGACTATGATGATTGAAGGAAATGTACCATAGATCTATTGGAGAGAAGTGGTTAGCATTGTAGTCTATACATTGAACCAATTTCAAATCAAGAAAGACATTAGTAAGACTCCTTATGATCTTTGGTATGGTCATGTCCCTATAGTGAAATAATTTAGAATTTTTGGAAGCAAATATTATATCAAAAGAGATGAAGATATAGGAAAATTTGATCCTAGATGTGATGAAGGAATCTTTCTTGGTTATTATACAAAGATAAAAATATACAAATGTTATAACAATAGGTTGAGAAAGATAATTTAAAGTGCTTGTGTCAAAGTGGATGAAAGCTATAAAAAACAAGCTAGATCTTGCAGTTATGAATCAAATGACAAAGAAGACAATTAGGTAATGGAAGCATAGAATCAAAATCAGAATGGTTCGGTAGATCAAGATGGAGAAGTTGCAAATGAGGAAGATGTAGAAACAAAAGAGTCATCTACTAATAAAAATCTAAGGACTCCAAGGTAGGTAAGGTTAAATCATTCAGAAAATAAGATTATTGGTGATAGGAATCCAGGTGTTTAGACTAGAGGAAGAATTGATAGAAAATAATTTTTTTTGATTTCTAAGATTGAACCTAAGGATGTTTATGAAGCACGTAAAGATGAAAGTTTGGTTAAAGCTATGGAAGAAGAGTTGGGATAGATTGAGAAGAATAATACATGGATTCTTGTTCCCAGACCTAAAAATAAGAATGTGATTGGTACTAAATGGGTATTGAATAAAAAATTGAAAGAAGATGGTGAAGTGGTTTGGAACAAAGCCAAACTTGTTTGTAAGGGATACTCATAGATGGAAGGTATTGATTTTGAGGAGACCTTTACTCCTATTTCTATAATTGAAGATATTAGAATATTTATTGCATATGCTACTTACAAATATTTTAAGGTATATCAGATGGATGTTAAGTTTGCACTTTTGAATGGAGATTTGGAAGAGGAAGTATATGTTAAGTAGCATAATTGATTTCCTTTGACTGATGAAGATGATATGGTTTAACTATTGAAGAAATAATTATATGGATTGAAATAAGTCCCTAGAGCTTGGTATGAAAGGTTAGATAAGTATTTGTTTATACTTTATTTTAGTAAAGGTACTGTTGATAGTAACTTATACTTCAAAGTTGATCATGATAATATTTTGATTGTTGTAGTTTTTTTGGATGATATCATTTTTTGTGGAAACTACAAGTTGAGTCAAGAATTTTTTGATGAGATGCATAAAGAGTTTGAGATGTCCATGATAGGTGAGATTAAATTCTTTCTTAATCTACAAATTACACAATCTGATAAAGGAACTTTCATATCTCAGTACAAGTACGTGAAATAATTGTTGAAGAAATTTGGTATGCATGATTCAAAACCTGTTTGTACTCTTATGGTTATTGGTTCAAAATTGAAAAAGGATGATGATTCCCCTAAATTAATTCAAACAAGATATAAATAAATGATCGGTGGCTTATTATACTTAACACAGACCTGACCTGACATTATGCATGCAGTTTGCATTATTGCAAGATTTCAAGCAGAACCGAAGGAATCACATGGTGTTGTTGTTAAAAGGATATTCAAATACTTGAAAGGAATAATTTCTTATGGCTTGTGGTATGGTAAGGATGATGATTTTAAATTGAGTGCTTTTACTTACATGGATTGGGAAGGTAATGTAGATGATAGAAAGAGCACATGTGGTGGAGCATTCTTCTTGGGTAAGAGGTTAGTTTCATGGTCAAGTAAAAAGAAAAGTTGTATTTCACAATATATTGCTAAAGATGAGTATGTTGCTGCTATTGTTAACTATACACAAGTGATATGGATGAAGAAAATATTGAGAGATATCAGAGTGAGTATTGATGAGATAATTTCTATCTATTGTGACAACTCAAGTGCTATTAAAATTTCAAAGAATCCAATGTTACATTCAAAGATAAAGTATATATCTATCAAATATCATTTCTTGAGAGACAAGGTTAGTGAAAAGGAAGTCATATTGGAATATGTGTCTACTAAAGAGTAGATTGCAGATATATTCATGAAGCCCTTGCCAAAGGATACTTTTGAGTATCTCTAAGGCAAGCTTGCGGTGATCTCCTCTCTTGAACAGAGCTAGAGATGCATTGATTTGTATTAGTCTAGTGTACTTGCATAGATTATCATTGTTATAGATTGATGTTTTGGTCGCTGCTACTTAGGGGGAGTAGTTAGCTTGATGAGTCAGTTGTTCAAATTTGAGGAAAAGATGCTTGTTCAAATTTTTTGGCTTCTATGACTTAGTGCATATATGTGCCTTTGTCATTGATGTCAAAGGGGGAGAGATAGCCATGCGAAAATAAGTGTGATACTAAGGTGTAGATATTGTTTTATGATAAAGAAGGTTTGTTAAGAGATACTCTGAAAGATATATTATGGATATTGTTAGTAGTCTTGTTGATATGATTTCTTTGTGCATTGATTTAGTTTTTCAAATAATATGTTTCCATCAATGCCAAAGGGGGAGATTATTGGAGATTGATGGGATATCATGCATATATGTGCTGAAATTAATATTTTTTCATTGATTTAAACATATTCTTATTGGTTTAGATAATGTTCTTGTGTGTTCCTGATATGTTCAGTGAGAAGATTGATTTGGTATGGGTACTATATAGAAGATCATATGTTGCGAAGGCATAGATGGTTTTAGGGATGTCTTTACTTGATCTATGTTGATTTACAAAGGTTAACATGTTGATTTGTTATGAATTATTTATTAGAGACTAGTATATTGGTTGTTCAGGCAAAGACAATGTTGCATTTTTTGGATCAGTGTGGATTGGTTATGCAATATTTTTGGTTGCTAACTTGGTGGTGAGTTTAGGACATGGATGTGTGTCCTCAACTTGAGTGGTTCATGATTTGGATGGTGGTAGGATATTTTTCTTAAATCATAGAGGTTCTTGATTGGTGTTCTTGACAAACAATGCTAATATAATTGTGAATTCTGAGACATAGTTGTTCTTGTTACTGTTGTGGCATTTCATGGTACTTTCTGATATTTCTAGATCATGCCCTATTTGTGTTGCTGGATCACATTGGGTTATGTGATTAGATTTAGTCATTTTCATATGGCATATTTCTATTCTTATTGTTCTTGGCCGTCATGATGATATAGCGTGTTGCAAAGGATTGTGGCATGATTTATGGATCTGGGGCATGTTTGATGATGTTGTTATTGATCATTGCTATGTATTAGCTGACATTCAATGAACCACATTGTATATTAAGCTATAATGAATTCATATTTTTTAATTAGGTCCTTTGCTGACCTAGTGGAAATAAGTTGATGTAATGTATAAAATGATGTAATCATTTGTAATTGCGAAGGGTGTAGAGTTGTGATGGTGAGAGTGTGTGAGTATGATGTATTGATGACTATGCGAAGAGGTATGAGTGGAATTTTCAATTCAGGAAGAGATTTGATGTACTTTATTGGAACTATATTAGCATGACAAAGATGCTATCAATTAGGTCATGATTAGTGGGCTGTAGTCCGCATTAGATTATTGTCCATCTATTTACTGTAAGGCAGTGAGCCTTCCTTTGGGTTGAATCCCTTATTGTATTTGAGCAGTGAGATCTATATAGTGTGCCCAAATGCATGTGAATTACACTTGTAATAGTCCTAACAGGGTATAATGATTTTAACATAGTACATCATCTTGTGGGTTTGATCCCCACCACTGTTTTTCTCTTAATCGAGTTTCCTCGTAAAAAATATTGGTGTTATGTGTTGAGTAATGTGTTGTGATCTTGCATTAATGTTTATTATTTAATTTTAAGATTAAGATCAAAATTTTAATAAAGATCTAAATTTTTTGGATACAACCGATTCACCCCTCCCCCTCTCAGTTATGTGTTCTACCTTGAGTGTAACATATCATAGTCAAATATATGAGCTAAAGTAGAGAAAAACTAAGGATACAAGGCTAATCAATTACTTAGATCAAGAAATATCATCTTAGCATGAAATTTATCTCTAAGTTGATAGAAAGGAGATGTAGTGAATGCATCTATGCAAGTGGAGGAAAACCATGACCCTAGAAAACAAGATGACTCTTCCACAAGATGAAGCGTGATTGTTCCATTTTCATATAAAATCCACCTTAAAATCATCAATAGGAATGGAGAATGTCCTTAGGTCATGTATACAGAGCCTGTAGAGGGTTATGGAAATGTCCTAATGTGGTTGGAGTCTATCCAAAACCAATTTAGGATGACAACTAATGAGAATTCAACTTTTACTTGTAATCGACAACAACCTCTGACTATTTGGCTTTCAAATTGTCCTTGAACTTGGGTCATTGACAAATATCCCTACACAAAATTAGAGAGCTAGGATTATCCATGAAACCTTGTAGGAAAATCCAAACCTATCAAGATAATATAGATAGGAAATATGTTTCTTTGATGAGTGATCAAACATGTCTCAAATAGATAGGCCCACTACTAATGTCTACTATTGGGCATCAAAGAGATAAAAATTGGATCTCTATGATGAGAAAAACACTTGGTATCCATTTGAGAAGGTTTATCAGAGATTGATAAGACCATAAAAGGGTCCCTTCAATGCTTGAAATACTATGTATCTCTGCACATGTGTTACATCCCTCATGAACCCTCTTGTAACTTCTCTAGTTTTATATTCATTACAGTGGTAAATGATGCCCTAGATGGTTTTATATTAATTAAAGTGGAAAATGATGCCCTAGATGGTTTTTTATTCATTTCAATGGTAAATGATGTCCTAGATGGTTTTATATTCATTACAATGGTAAATGATGCCCTAGATGGCTTTATATTCATTACAGTGGTAAATGATACCTAGATGGTTTATATTCATTACAGTGGTAAATGATGCCCTAGATGATTTTATTTTCATTATAGTGGTAAATGATTCCTAGATGGTTTTATATTCATTTTCGTGGTAAATGATGCCCTAGATGGTTTTATATTCATTACAGTGGTAAATGATGCCCTAGATGGTTTTATATTCATTACAATGGAAAATGATGCCCTAGATGGTATTATATTCATTACACTAGTAAATGATACCCTAGATGGTTTTATATTCATTTCAGTGGTAGTAATGGTTAGATGATTTTATATTCATTACAGTGGTTATGATTCTTGGATGGCTTTTATGGTACCAAAAATTAGGATTAATTCGTTAATTATGTGCATGGGAAGGAATGTACATGTTACGCCATAGATAACACATCAACCATGTAACCTTGATTATTGTTTTACTGATTGGAATATCAAATGATGATTCTATTTTTATGAGTTGTGTTTCATCAAGTGGATGCATGAGAAGCAGAACCCAGAAAAAGGCAAAAAAGCATCACCGAGAAAGGGGGTGCAATGTGGTTACTAAGTAGAGTTTTCATAGAATTGGTGAGTTATACCTATATTCTTCTGTTATCCTTGAGTCTTAGGAAGTTTTTCACCCTTGACCCTGTCACCCTTGACCCTGTCAACTAGTCAGGAGTTGGTCGTACCGGTGTCCTAAATTCGCACCTTGGTCAAGTCATTAGGAGATGACTAACTTTGCCTAAAATTTTGGGCGTATCTTTTAATCAAATTTTGTAAAAAGGGGACACTATGATTTATTACAATTTTGTTTAACATATCATTTATAAGTATGAGTATGTTAACACTATTTTAAATTATATTTATGTATATATAAATACGTTGGGGCAATGACACACGCCGCGTATGTATTTATACATAGATATAATGAATATGCATTTCATATTTTTATTTATATGTGATAAGTCACAATAAATATGAAAAATTATTTATCTTATTATTAATTGGTAATCAACAACATAAAATTGAATTGTCACCATGAATACAATGGTGCAAGCCTATTCATTCATTAAATAAAGTTTCATTCAATCTTGAATATAATTTATCCATATCCTTCATCGCCGTGGACATTGCATGGTTTTTAGTCAAAATTGGAGAAATGAATTTGCACCTTGGAGATAAATGAGCTTTCTTGATTTTTATATCTTTTCTTTGGCCGGCCGATGAGGTGGACGAATTTAGACATGAGTTTTTAAGGAATTATAAATTCTTTTGGCAGCGCTAGCTGGGAAAAGATAATTCTTTCCATAATATGATTTTGAAGAGAATTAAAAATATTTGTGGGGTTCAAATAAGAATATAGGATGGGAATTGAAAGGTCAACCTTTCATTCTTATAGTGGATGCAAAATAGTTACACGGGGAACCTTCGAGGGACTTTTATAAAAGGGAGGAAAATGGTTTTTGGAAGATAAACATATGGAAGGGAATTTCATGCACGGGAGGAAAAGCTTAGGAGGAAAAAAAGAAATGAGTTTTGGAAGAAGGACGTCTCAGCTAAGGAAACACTCAGGCGAGTGCTTATAGTTTCAGCTCCTTTTCTTCTCTTATTCTCTTTCTTCCAAACAAGTAACTCTCCATTTTGAAGAGAATGCCTTAAAGATCAATGTGTATGTGAATTTCTTTCCTTCTTTGGGTTAAATAATAATTAAAGATTATTTCCAGCTCAGTTTTTCTTAATATTTATCAAAATTGATAATAAACTGCAACCATGTCAACATGGGAGAGAGTTCAGTACTTTAAAACTATGATATATATAGCTGAAATGAGAACTAGGAAGCTCCTTCATTTATTTTTATAAAAGAGTTCATTACTTTAAAGCCATTATATATATATGTTGCTGTGAGCACTGGGAAGTTATTTCATTTACTTCTATTTAAAGAGTCTCAGCTGTCACATTAAAATCTTCTTGAAAGTCTTTTGAACGCGCCGACAATCTAAAAAAAAGGGTAAAACATTATTTTCGTCATTTAAGAGAAGAATCTTTCTTGGAAACTTTGAAAATGTGTTTATAACACTTACAATTCTTCCTTGGAATAAAACAATTTAAGCCTCCAGCCTGTCTTAATTTATGTACCACATTCTTAGTTGGTTTGTATGGTTTTAATGTCTAAGTTGTTAGGGTGTCACCCTAGTGTAGAAACTATTAGTTGATTGGTAAACTGAGTCATATTAGGGTGAAAGTCTGACAATTGTTCCTATTTGACTACCAAACCTTAGCCAATGTGTGATAGGATAGAAAATTCAGCTTTCAAGGTAACCAGATACATCCTAGTCAGAAAGTCATCACCAAGTTGGCAGCTACTATAGGGTTTTGGCCAACTAAGAGTGTAGGTTCCTTCACCGGTTCTAGGAAGGCTTAGTAACCAGATTGCACCCTTTGTGGAGAGCTGAGACATTTCAGTAGAAGTGAGCAAGGGGGATCAAGTTTTGATCCATGATTGGGTGGTTAAATGCCTTGATGATTCTTTTTCCCTAGATGCTAGCACTATGCTGAGGGTGGGAAAGGCAAGCAGTTGGTTTCTTTTTGCAGCATGAGAAATAAGATAGTAAGCTTTTTATTTCCTTTCTTTCTCCTCTTCTCATAAAGATTTCCTTTTCAATTTTTTTGTATTTGGTTCTTGATCGTAGCAATGTTGCAATCTCTTTTACTTCTATACTCTTGTTTGTACTTATAATATATATATATATATATATAGGACAATTCTTAATTGTATGTTATCCATTTGTATTTATGTTCTCTATAGAATAGTTTCTATTTCAATTTTTTTTGTGGTTATTACATATGGTATTAGAGCCATGTTTCAACACTGAACCCTAGGCTCACTACTCCAAAAACTAGAATAGTAAACTAAAACAAACCTTTGGGTGTGTTACAAGATGATGATCCAAACCAAAAGGAAATGACTTCGTCACCTTGCTTTGATAAAGATAGGGAGGATAGTGACTCAGGATTATGATTAATCATAGTGTACCATACCTACAGATAGGGAAACACTAGCAACAACCATGGAAAGAATTAAAAAAATAGAGACATGTGTGGACTCTAGAACATAAGGCAACCATTAGGGTTGCGGTATTTTTTGAGTACAAAACTATAAACCTACACCCAGTAAACCCTCCACCCAAGATAAAACCCACCCAAAAGTAGCCCTCTGTAGGAAATCTAGTTGTATCGGCTAAAACCTCTACTGAAACCAAAGGTTCCTTAACCCCACCTATGCTTATTCAAGATTTAGAATGATTTTTTTTTTCCTTTGTTTCCCCCATTAAAACATCTTGATGAAGTTTCACCTTGTGTGATCTTGAACTTACATAGTTTTGTTTTTTTGGTAAAAAAAAAAAAATGTAAATAAAATCTTGGATCTGAATGTATAATTTTTTTTTTCTGTGGTGTGTACAAAGATATATGAATTTTAAATTTCTCTTATGAAGTAAATAAGATAGTATGGCATAAATATTCATATGTTGTGTGTTTTTTCTTAAATATTGTAGTGAACTAAAACTATGGACAACATCATTGGTTATAATAGCCCGACCGATAATAGAGTCTCCCCTAATGCAAAACTTGATAGAATCTTGCAAATGATGCAAGAAACTCAAGCACAAATAGGTTACCTTGAACAACAAGTGCAAAACTTAGATAACACTTGGGAAGAGAGAGAAAAAACTAACTCTGGGTAAAAATGGGATAGAAAAGACCATTATAGTGAGAGTAGAGGAGAGAAATCACATGCTCAACATGTAAATGTGGCTAAGAACACTGGGGTGGGAATAATATCTAAAGACATGAAGAAAGTAAAACCCCCTCATTATGATGGCACTACTCCAGGTGATGCCGATGAAGCCTGGCTCACCGATATAGAGAAATATTTCTAGATCAGAGGCTACATGGAAAACTAGAAGGCCATTTGGGGCACCTACCAGGTAACATGAGAGGTAGTGGGTTGGTGGGAGAACAAGTTACTTGAGATTAAGATAAAACCAATAGAAGTGACATGGGGAAAGTTTGTAGAACTTTTCTGACAAAGGTGGTTACCTCAAATGTTCTATGAACAAAAACTATCATAATTTCAAGATCTCCAACAAGGAGACTTGTCGGTTAATGCTTACATTGATAAATTTAATAGGCTACTTAAGTCTGTTCTACAAACGGATGAGAAATACTATTAAAGAAAATATATTATGGGGTTAAATAATAGGATAGGTGGTGTTATAGATGTCCTAGTATCAACTGTTGGGATAATGGAGAGGTGTGTACTGAGAGGAGAGGGGTGAATAAGTACCCTTAAATTTTTTTAATCAATTATTTGTAACCAATGTTCTGTATTAAATGAATGAGTAGATTGCATACACCAAACATATAGTATCACTGCTGAAATGTAAATGCAAGTAAAGTAAACAATACACATACATGAAGTTAAGTACTCATGACACTAGTATTTTGGTATTGCAGAAAACCCTTGTTAGAAGGTAAAAATTGTGGTGGGGATGAGACCCACAAAAATTCACTACTGCAATAAATAAAGTAGCCTATTAAAGCTTACAAAGAATGATCACTTCTGATGATCTTACCCTATTAGGAGTAACAATGAGATCAATTAGATCTACCTCATGTGAGGATTTAGCAACACAAAGTATGTGTGCACTCGGTTAAGAGATTTACAAAAAGACGGTTAAGTCTACTCTGTTAATAGATTTAGGGGTCTATTAAAATTGTTAGAGAGTAACAAAAGTTTGATATAAAACATATACAATCTCAATATTGTTGATACAGATCCATTAAGTACATAAAAAGCATATCACCTCAATGTGAATGATAATCCCTTCTGCTTTGTTCTGCTCGGTAGCTTCATCTCTGTTCAGATAACTAATTTTTGCAATGTAGTCTCTGTCTTGTCCCTTGTCTGATCTCTGATGTCTATAGTATGGCGACTACTTGATCATTTCTCTATCAACATAAATTACTAAAATGACATCTATACATTTATATATATCAAACTCTATGACCTAATTAGGGTTTTATAATATCATCCCTAACCTAAGATCAATAATGTACATAATTTACCTTGATCATCTAAACATACGAGATATAAACAATTAATGTTGTAAATCCATAATTAATACTCTCCTTGATCATCGTAAACCATTATCTAGGTCGGGAAAAAAATGTTACATAGAATGATATGCCATAACAAACTTTTATGTGGCCTCTGGTCCACTCGGTTAATGTTGTCTCTCGGTGCTCGGTGTACTCTATGTATCTCGGTTATACTATGTAGCTTGGTCTTGTCTACTACTCAGTTAAGTCTATCTTCTCCGTAATCACTGTACTCAGTTAAATCTGGGCGTGATCAGTTCTCTTGGTTAACTCTACACTTTGGTGATTATACCAACTGTCCTATTTTTGACTCTATTACAGACTGTCCATTTTGAGTGCTTGAATACTAATGACAACTTCAATGCTCAATTGGAGTAACTTTCTCCCCCTTTGGAATTAGTATAAAAAACTTATTACTGTACATAGTATACATGATGAATCCCCCTTTGTACATTCTCAGTATATGTATATGAACTCCTTTTGATTATAGTATCCCTCGTTACTATACTTATATACTTATATTTCCCCTTTTTGAAAATAATGACAAAAGGAATATAAATTAGAGTTTTTCCAAAATGTTAGGATGGGCATTCTTAAGAGTTTCTAGTAGCTTCTCCCATTCCTCCTTTAAATGATCTAGGGTTAGTAGATCTAAGTTGATCTGAGCATGCATATCATATATGCTGTCAATTATTGACAATTCAGGGGTGGCAACCAAATGCTTTGCCAATGTCACATGTTTTTGCATCATCACCAAATGCGGTAGTAACATTGCCTGTATCTCGGTTACTTGTTCTCTGATTTTCTCTTCTTGTTTCTTCAAGTCTAGTCTCAACCGCTTTCTTTGGAAAACTTTGTTGTAATGCATCTGCAATGCATGTTTCTCGATTGATAGACTATTTGCACTATCTTTTAGATATTGATCTATTTTCTTTAGCTTTTCAATAATGTCAGTAGTGAAGTGATCTAACATGCATAACTGCTATAGAATTGTAATGGCTTTAGATATAACAATTTCTAAACCACTTACAAATTTAGACAGAGTTACCTTATTGACTGCCACTACCTGGCTAATCTTCTCTGCGACTTTGTATTGTATCTTCTTCTCTGTTCTTTCTTCCAATTTCTGCTCGACATCAATGTCAGGTTTGTTAATTTCCTTTGTGAGTAGTGCAAGTTGATCAATAATGGGGGCTAAGTCATTGTATCCAAGTCAGGAAAAACTTGTTGTAAAATCTCCTTGGCAGCTTCTAATACTTGTGCATTCTTATGTTTTTTCCTTAATTTATCATGTGCTTCTTTTCGGGTGCATAATTCACCATATTTATTCAATGTTTCTAGATCAAGTGTTCTTGGATCCCATGCTGGAATCTCTATGATTTCATCTAAAGTAATTGCATCCTTTCTTCCTTTATTCTTCTTCTTCTTTCTCTTTCCTTGAACACTGGATGAAGGATAAAAAGGTAATGCTAATTGATCCTTTTGCCCAGTTTTAGGCTTGGCTTGCTTGCTACTCGGTGTGATGACTTGATGAAGTGCCTCGGTAACTGACTTTGTATCTATAGTAGAAGTATCTACTGTATTATTTGATTTTTATGAATAGAGGCCTTTTCAATTAATATATAAAAAAGAGTACAATATTCACAAAAAAGGGCGAGGGGATAAAAGATTAGCCCGTGAAGAGTCACTCGGTAGCACGCCGGAAACATACAACTATTCACCAAAAAATATTATAAAGAAAGCCCTCAAGCTGTGAGAGAAGTAGTAGAAGAGGGAGGAGGATATTTAGGATTACCCCAAAAATTGGGCCTAGGGGTCTAGTCAGGAAGTGACCACCCATCATCCGTATCTTTTTCTTCATTCTCCTGTTCTCCTTCCTCCCACCTGGGAGAGATAGCAAGAGCCAAGCGAGCGATTTTATTAGAAGTGGCAGAAGACCAAAAATGAACATTGGCCATCAGTCAAGTAGCAGTAGAAATAAGAAGAGGAGGTCAGCCAGCAGCTGAGGCCCTCCTAGCAGGAGGAGAGGTAGAGTGGCGGTGCCAAGAGTGCGGAATTTTGGAGTGCCTAGCCATGGAACTCTGGCTATGATGTCAGCCTTGGGGTGGCGTGCGGTCAGCTAAGAGGGAATCCATTGGCATCTGAGCCACAACACACAGGGAATTACCCCAATGCTGCAACAGGTCCTACAAGTGGGTGACCTCAAGGGCCACCTTGTTAGCTTGTACTTGAATCTGCATGATGAAATTATTACATAAACATGACTTAGCATAAAGAGAAATAGTGACATCCAGAAAGCTATGAGTAAAAATAACAACATTACGGTCTTTCCATAGGGAAAAAAATATCCATCCTGAAAGCATGCCAAATCTAGGTATACTGGGAAGGCATTATGGGTGAATCACCAAGGAGAGCCATATGCCAAGAGAAAGGCTCAGGTTGGAATGGCATAAAAAGCCATGAATCCATCTCCAATAGTTCTAGGTCCATTGACGGAACCAAACAATATGCATAATGGTTTTAGAATGCCCACAAAATGGGCATTTGGGATCAGGCACTCCCAAGTGCTAGATTCAAGCTCCCAAAGGAAAACCTTGGTAAAGAAGACACCAAGAAAAATGAACAATTTTGGGTTCAGTAATAGCATCCCAAATAGTGTGGAAACACTAGCTCCAGGTCTTCTAGGAAGAAGAAAGATGCCAACTATGATTGAGAGAATCAATCATAGGAAAATGTGGCACAAGCCAAGAGTACCCAAGCTTGGGTTTGTAGTTGGTAAATGACATATCAGGGTACCATTTCCAGTATTTCCACCAAGGTTTAACTGACTGAATTCTAAGTTTATGCAGGAGATACAGTGGAATAGCAGAGACAAGCAAGTCAAAAGTATGACAATCTGGACGAGTGAGCCATAACTGAACACAGATATCATCCCAAGAGTGGAGACTCATGGTGGATCTGGAAAACAAATCCTTGGGTGTTTGAATGCCACATTTGTGAAAACAAAGAGCACTTATCCCCTAGATTTTGGCCAGAGGAAGCCCTTGTTGAGCAAAAAGAGGGGACCACCAAATGTTTTGCTGATTGAAAGAACGTGCATCATGAAAGCCATTGCCAACCTAGCGAAGCCAAGCCTTGACATCTTCCCAGTCTCCCCAAATAATTTTGACAACAAAAGTACCTTGGATTTGAAGAGGGTGCTTCATAACCAGAAGGGTTTGAAACCCAATCCCCTTCCAAGCCAGCTTATGCAAGGGATACCCAAAAGAAATGCAATGTCAAAGTAGAATTTTCCAGGCCTCATCGCCTGTGAGATATCGCACAATCCACTTCACACAAAGGGCCAGGCCTTGTTTCTAGGTATCAAGTAAGAAAAGCCCACCAGAGGCCTTAGGGAGACAACAAAAATCCTAGGAAACTCTGTGAAATTGATGATGATCAGCGCTAGAAGCCCAAAGAAAATCCCTCAGTAATTTCTCAAGCTTCTTGTAGGAGGCTTTTGAAGGAGCCCAACAAGAAGAGTAGTAAACATGTGTAGCAGCCAAGACCTTGGAGAAAATTTGAAACTTCCAAGCAAGAGAGAGTGGCTTGGTAATCCAATAGGTAAGATTATTTTCAATTTTAGCTAACACAACATTCCATAATATAGTAGAAGTGGTTTGAAAAGAAAAAGGAATACCAAGGAAATAAAGAAATTTCCCCATGTTGAATACTGGACCATCCAAACTGAGAAAACTAGGGTGGATCGGGAAGGGAAGACTGCCTATAACATAAGGTTTTATGCTACTGGATGGCTGAACTAGAGGCCAGGCAAAAAGTGTCTTAACACTGCAAGGCTGCCTTGATAATTTCTTCATCCTCTTCAAGAGTGAGAAAGGAATCATTGACAAAATGGCCATTAACCACTTGCTGGATAGAATTAGGTAAAGCAATCCCATGAACATGGCCTAGAGAAATGGAATGAGTTAACAAATAGCCAAAGCCCTCAATTACTAGAAAATGCAAGGCAGGAGCTAAAGGACAACCTTTTTGAATGGATCTGAAGAGCACAAAGGTAGAATATTATCTGCCATTAATGGTGATGCAAGAAGAGGCATCCCAAAAAAGAATCTACACAGATTGAAGAAATCTAGGGCCAAAACCAAGAGTGTGAAGCATAGCAATAATAAAAGGCAATTCAATGTGGTCATAAGCTTTAGAAAAATCAATTTTAAGGAAAATTGTTTTCTGTTGAGACTTACGAGCCCATTCCATACCTTCCCAAACCACTATGATATTATCAAGAATAAATCTTGATTTGACAAAGCCAGTTTTCTCTGGCCAAATAGTTTGAGGCAGGATGCGACAGATCTTGAGAGCCAGAGCCTTAGCAATGATCTTATAAGAGACATTAAGAAACATAATAGGCTGCTAGTTGAAAATATCCTCAGGATCCCCAGACTTGGGAATGAATTTAATGTTGCCTCTATTGATAATGTCTCCCAGAGACTGGGAGTGATAAGCTTCGAGGTAGACCTGGTGTAAATCAGGACCAATGGCATCCTAGAGTGTTTTATAAAACTCACAGGGAAAGCCATCACAACCTAGAGCTTTATCATCAACCATGGCAAAGACAACTTCACAAATATCCTACAAGGTAAGAAGCTGATCACCGAAAGCTTGCTGGGAAGGTGAAACACATTGAGGCATGAAAAAAATGCCATCATCAAGAGCTTGATTTATGGTAGGAGAAGATCCTTGAGTGGCAAAAACTTGTTTGTAATGACGAACAAAGGCTTGCAAAATATCAGGAAGCTCTGTGAGGAGGGATTGACCTTCTTTAATCTTTGTTATGCCCACATTGGTGTGATGGGCGCGGAGAGCAGAATTTTTTTTTTTAGAGGCTTGATCTCTGACCTTTAACTAGTGTATCCAAGCTTTGATCTAAGCACCTCTGGAAACATAATTATCTGCAACTTTCTTCTGCTAACACAGTTGAGAAAGGTGAAGTTGCAAACCTTGATTGAAAGGATCATGAGCTAAGGCCTCTATGGAAACACAAAGAGATTTGGTGTTGACATCCTAGGATCTACGGTGGTAGATGGAAAGCTGTCTACCATAAATGTGTAGAAAGTGTGTTGTGATCTAGATGTCATCATTCCACCATTGAATCCAGCCAGGTGATTGTGATGGCTGAGGCTCAAGGTTCCAAACGTGATGAATGTGGGCCACCATGGAGGCATGGCTAAGAATAGAAGTATTAAAAAAGAACTGAGTGGTTGGAGGTTGAGACTTAGCTATCTGCCATACAATATTAAATTGAATGGGGAAGTAATCTGACAAGGTCACATCAACAATAAGAGTAACTAATAAGGCTTGTTTTTCAGAAAAAGAAAACAATTTTTCCAAAATCATGACACGATCAAGATGTTTATAAATTTTGTCAGAAGAGGCTCTAAAATTAGACCACATGTGCCAAAATCCATTAGGACAACAACGACCAATATTAGGATAAAAAGGCACAATTTATTATGCATGTAATACCAGGCTTCCTGTTCACCAACTGTCCATCGAAAAGGAAAAATTCCATCCTTTTAAGAAGCCACTTCAACCATATTAAAGTCATGACAAAAAAGCCAAGTTGCAGGTGATAGAGAATCTACAAGCCAACACCAAAGGTGAGATATCTCAAAAGCATCATTGGGAGCATAAACATTAACTATGCCAAAAGAATGATTCTCAATAATGAAAGTGGCCCAAATAGATCTTTGCACGAGAACTGAGCCATGATTAATTAAAAAAGAATGCCAACAAGGAGAGAGGAGATTAACAACTCCACCTCAACCAGCTTCGTGCTGAGAACAGAGAGCAAGGCTCTTAGGCCAAATAACATTTCCGGCAACATCAAGCAAAAAAATAGAAATTTTAACTTCCTAGAGGCATAACACATCTAGATAACTAACACAATGATGCACATCCCTGAAAGAATACTTTATGGGTAGGTTTGTTAGACCCCTAACATTCCATGAGATGTACTTCATGATAAAATAGTTTTGTCCATACCATCACCATCCCCAAGGGAAGCAAAACTATTTGGAAAATAAGGTGGAGAGAAATCATTCCCAAGAGACTCCATGGAAATATTTATGTGTTTGTTTGAAATTCCCTCTAGTACGGCCTCAACACACCCATCAATGCTGTGAGAGCGGCATAAAATGAGAAGGGTGTAAATCAAGGAAGTTTCCTGAGGTGTGTGAACCCAAGGAGGGTTAACACCAGAATCAAAATTCTCTGTCCCCTGCTAGCCAGGGTTTGAAATGGGAGCATTATTATCAGCATGAGAACCAGCTTGAGCTACACCAGGAGGAGGTGGTGACTGCAAAGTGGAAGCTGAAGTGACAGGCTTGACCTACTTGTTCTTGTGGCCGACTGTTACTCAGTCTTCTTTCTTGGTGACCTCTTTTTTACCATAATCAACATGCCACAAATTAGAATCCTTAGGAGGAGGTTTGGGATGAGGAACTGCCAAAGGGAAGTCCTTGATCTTGTGCTCTATAGATTGAAAATGATAAAAAGTGTTGGGAAGGTTGAGGTAAAGCACCTTATGAGAGAAGGTGGTTTCACCAACCTGGATCTCAATATACTCTTTAAGGTCTCTAGAAAGGTCAAACTCAATACAGAGCCTCTTTTGAGGTCGAGGATTGAGAAAATGGTCATGCTCACTAGAGATAAACCTACATAGCATTTGCGCAATGACATGCATGAAAGGCCAACAAGGTAGAGGAAGAACAAGGAACTCAACCCACACAAGAACTTTTAGTTTCTTTTTGTCAGAGATAGAAAACTCTCAAGACCAGCGTTGGAAAACTTAAAGGGAAGCCCTAATATTCTAGGGTCCTTTAACAAAAATGGCATCCACATGAGTGGGATTAGAAAAGAGAAATAAAAGGAAACCTTTGGTGAGACTCTGAATTCCATCCAAACGGATTCCATGAGGAGTCTAGGCTTTCACAACCCAATCATTTACCAGACTTTCAAGAGGGTTGCGACCTAGAAAGTAACTGATAAGAGTATGTGTTTCAAGCCAAGAACATGCATCATCAAACTCATGAATGGGAAAAATAATATCAGGTTGAGACATACCACGTGGAACACTTTGGGAACAAATTTGTGAGGTCTCTTGATTGGAGGCGCCATTGTTATCCATAACCAAAACAATACCAACATCAACTGCTGGGCTTATGGTGGTGAAGGCCATAAATACTAAAGGATTTCCCATAGTAAGTGCGATCTAAAAGGACAGGAAGGCTTAGAATAGTGATGCAACTCTAAACCCTGGCAGAGAAAAAAAACAAATCCATCTCCCCCATCTCCAAAAGGTAAACTTTTTTTATTGTCTGTTTTGTCTGTATTACCTTCACCTTTTTCATCTACATCAGTGGTATCTTTTGGTGCATCACCTTGTGTTGTTCCACCACTATGCTTGGTCTATGTACTTTGACTATCACCCTTGTCTTCATTTGTATACGTAACCTGCTCAGGTGTCTTCTGTTGTGCTTCACTTTCAATTTCAATTTCCTGTACCAAAATAGGTAATTGGCCTGTACATTTACTCAGGCAACTTTTGATGTGTCTTGTTCGTCTATGATTTTAGTTTCTCTAACTATCTCATCTTTCTTAGCTTTGTCATCAGGATCACCTTTAGCTATGTCATTTATTGTGATCTCTGGGTGACTCATATTAGTCAATAATTGAGTAATTCCATCCAATATAGTGTCAACATCTACCTCATCAATATCTATTGGTTTTATGCTTGGTCAATCTCTCTCGGTATCGACTGTAGATGCAATGTCTTTTTCTTCCTTGGTTTTCTCTATTTCCTCGGGTGGATTTAGTAGATCTTTCCAAATTTGGGTGCTCTCTTCATCCACTTCCTTCTTGTTCCCTTGAAGGATATTCAATGTCCATGATTTCTTGGGAAAATTCTTGGCATATTTCTGCATTATCTCATCTATCTCTGTCATTGTGCATTCAAATTTTAGTAGAGTGAGAGCTGCCTCTCTTATCTATTTCTTAGTGTTAAGTGCATATGACCATCTAGCTGATATCTTATCATATAATTCCTAGGGAATGTAAGTAGAAAAATAAATAGGAACTCATTTGAATTTGATTATCATACCTATGATAGCTTCTTCAAGTTTGTTCTTATTCTCGGTAGTTAGATCTAAATATGCGTCTATCTTAAGATGTGACAATCCTTTGGTTGTCTTGATGGCTTCCACAACTTCATCAATATTCTTTGGTGCCTTGTTTTGTACAACCTTAAATTGTTCAAGATTGTCATCAGAATCATCCTTGTCATCTTTGTTTCATACATGTCTCTTCCTTTGTCTCGGTGCATGACTCTTTGTAGTACCCTTCTGTTTTCCTGTTTGGTATGTTAACTTTGGTAAGGGTCTTGTTATTTTTGCCACACCTTTCATCAAAGGTGGTGAATCCATAGTCACTAATTATGATCTGTTCTGTGGTGGAGACTCAGTCTTTAGGCTTTTTCTCCTTTTGGCCGTAGGTGCCTTATCTTGTGCTTCATCTGACTCAGTGGCATCAACATCATGTTTAGGTTCATCATCTTGACCGAATGAGGCCTGCTTCTTGGTTTCATCTATAGATTTGTCTAATTCTTCATCTGTGTTTGCAAATTTTCTCTTCAAATTCTTCACAATTTTAGTCTTTTTCCTCCCCATCTTTTGACCTTGTAGACAAATAGTGATTCAGGTCTGGGCTTCATCAAATGTGCCAAATCTCATGGCAGATTTATCAACAGGCCAATTCAACAAATTTTCAATAGCTTCAGAGGCATTATCAATATCTAACTCACAATCTAATGGAGTTAGCCATGCTTTCCTCGGTCGTGGTGCCTTGATTAGAGTAGAATTGGTGTCAACGACAAAACATATTTCATCTTTGTATTTTTTCACTAATTGCTGATGTATTCTGGATCTCTTTTCTATTGTTTCTTTGAACTTATAGTTTGGCTAGGCCATATTGTACTCCTTTATTGACAATCTTGTAGGCTATGTCAATAGCTCCACAAGAAACACTGTTCGGTCTACTGGACTGGAATATCTTATATCCAATGAAATATGCTTCAAATCTTAGTTCAGGATCACTGATGCAATTGATCTTTAGACCTCTACCATCCCTTTCAGCTCCTGTTAACTTGTCTATTTAGGTTCTCAGAGGGTGCCTTAGGGATTTTGTTTTATCACATATGGGATACCCAGTCATGACATGAATAAAATCCTTTTTTATCTTCTTGGGCTCATCCAGCCAAAGCTTTCCATCGTGTACTCGGCTTAGAACAATGCAGATCCACTCAGTCTTAAATACATTCAAGAAATTTAGGGCATTGGTTAATCCTTTAACCTCCAAATGTTTATGATCTTCTTTCAAATTCCCATCTGTGCATAGTGATTGATATGTGGAAATAAGTTCAAAATCCCCAGTTTCACCTATTTTGCAATGAATGTAGGCACGCACGTCTTGGACTAACAAAACCCTAGGTGGTATAGATGAAAATGCGTCTTTGTCATCAGGTTGGGCTGCAACCTGTGGATGGATCTTATATTTTGGCTCAGTGCAAGTGGAGTTCTTCACCAAAATAATCCTTTTAGCCTTCTCCATCTTTTCTTTCATGGTTCGAGATGCGGATGCCATAATTTTTGGTTTAGGGTTTGCATGAACGGTGTTCAAATAACTGGGTAATAGAATAATGTGTAATGAAAAACCTCTATGTGCTCAGGATGTGCTTGAATCTCTATAGAATGCTCGAAAATGCTTTGCTACAACTTTTCTCTCTTTTCTTTGTTCTTCTCTGTCATCGCAGTGTGACCAAATAAGTTCACATCGATTAAATTTATAGAAAATGACTTAGGGTGGTGCAATAAATTCTCTTCACCAACCACTGGGTGAACAAACATTATGCTTGGTTAACACTGATAATACTTCAGCTCGGTGAGTATACCATATACTCAGTTACCATAGAAACTTGGTTGTCTCTTCACATTTTCACTGATTGACTGTTCCAACTTGGTACATATTAACCGACTCAACTAGTTCAAAGTAATCAAAAATATAATACCATAGTGTATCTTGATTCATGCTAATTTGGCATTTTTACAATGAATATAGGAACTGATGTAAGATATAGCTTTGCACAACATATTTCCTTACCTGCTTATATTGCTCAGTTGGAGATGGTGGAGCCACCTAATCCATGGGATGAGGTGTCACCGGATATTGTTCTTGGTCCTACATTATCATTTGATGCTCTCCTCCACATTTGATTTTTGATCCTTACTATTTCTTCAATTGTATTTCCATTTCCATAAGTGTTTATTCAGTTTGCACAGTCTCTGCTTAAGTGATTAACTTTGTGATAGTGAGAACATGCCATACCAGAGTTTGACCAATTTCCATACTTGGTTTGCCACTGTCTCATTAAATTTGATTCTATATGTCCATAGTTACCACATTCTTTACAACTACTCCAAGTGTTATAATCCCATGCATAAGCATTGCCTTGTCTTCTCGACTGATTTACCTTTTCTTGTCCTTTAGGCTTCCAGATTTGCATTGTGTTCTTCCTACATGCTATTGATGTATGACCATGCATGTTGCAATTTTGACAGTATTTATCCATGTATGGTTTCTATGTGGTTTTTTAAACTTGGATCTACACTCATGCACTTGATGTCCACATTTATTATAATTATAGAAAGTACTATTAAATTTAGGAGGGTTTCTAGGAATACATTTTGCTTTGATTCTGCAAACATTTGATGTGTGGCCTAGTTTTCCACAGTGATGGAAAGAGGGATTCTTAGGCTTCAGGCTTGAGTATACATTCCTTTGTTCAACTTGGTTTGATGATTATCCTTACTCGGTATACCCTAATCTGGTATTGTTGTTAAGTCTTCTTTTATAGTTCAAAAATTCATCCATTCTCTTATTGTTTTCTTAAGATCTCTTAATTACTTCATTATGTTGTTGTAAAATCTTTAATTCATTTCTCAGTTTTTCATTCTCTTCTTTCAATACACCAATATCTTCTATTCTTCTTGCAAGTTCAGTATTCACTCGGTTTGCCTCATGATTCATAGGAACCACTTGATTGGTGATTTCAAAGTAATGTTCAGTAAGTCTCAATATCTCAGATTATTTCTCTCGTAACTTTTCATTCATCTGTCTTCTGTCATCAACAACCATGTTTCTATCTTGTTCAAATTTATTTGCATTGTTCAAGACTTCAACCATTCTAACCAATTGTGTATCTTGACTGATCTATAGTGCTTTCACTTATTCAGTAAGTTGTTGATTGCTCACAGATAGCTTTGATATGATTCCTTTAGATGCATCATATATGCTACTAGATTTAGATCCAGATGAGTCAAATGGGTCATGAATCTCTTCTTCATGATAATCAATCTCACGATAGCAAAGAGCCATGTCCTTTCTCTTAATCAACATCTCCCTCAGTTTCTCTTTGGCTTCCTTGTATTGTTCAAAATAGATCTGCAGTTGTAACTTCTAATTTTCAATAGTTTTGTCAAGCGTATACCTTTCCATTGTAAGATATTTTCTCTTCAACAATTAAACCCTCAAAACAAGATAAATATCTCTGATACCAATTTTTGGGATAATGGAGAGGTGTGTACTGAGAGGGGATGGGTGAATCTGTACCCTTAAAATATTTTAATCAATAATTTGTAACCATTGTTTTGTATTAACTGACTGATTAGATTTCATACACCTAACATATAGTATCACTACTGAAATGTAAATGCATGTAAAGTAAACAATACACATACATTAAGTTAAGTAATCATGACACTAGTATTTTGGTATCGCAGAAAACCCCTGTTAGAAGGTAAAAACTGCGGTGGGGATGAGACCCAAAAAACTTCACTACTGTAGTAAATAAAGTAGCTTGTTAAATCTTACAAAGAATGATCAGTTTTGATGATCTTACCCTGTTAGGAGTAACAATGAGGTCGATTAGATCAACCTCGTGTGAGGATTTAGCAATACAAAGTATGTGTGCACTCGGTTAAGAGATTTACAAAAAGATGGTTAAGTCTACTCTGTTAAGAGATTTTGGGGTCTATTACAATTGTTTAAGAGTAACAAAAGTTTAATATGAAACATATACAATCGCAATATTTCTGATACAGATCCATCAAGTACATACAAAACATATCACCTCAATGTGAATGCTAATACCTTCTACTTTGTTCTTCTTGGTAGCCTTGTCTCTATTTTGATAACTAATTTCTACAATATAGTCTCTGTCCTTATAATCCCTTGTCTGATCTCTAATGTCTATAGTATGGCGGCTACTTGATCATTTCTTGATTAAAATACATTACTAAAATGACATCTATACATTTATATATATCAAACTCTATGACCTAATTATGGTTTTACAATATCATCCCTAACCTAAGATCAATGGTCTACATAATTTACATTGATCATCTAAACATAGGAGATATAAACAATTAATGTTGTAAATCCGTAATTAATGCTCTCCTCGATCATTTCAAACCGTTATCAAGGTCGGAAAAAAATTGTTACATAGAATGATGTGCCATAACAAACTTCTATGTGGCCTCTGGTCCACTCGGTTAATGCTATCTCTTGGTGCTTGGTGTAGTTTGTGTGTCTCAGTTATACTGCTATTAGGTTTCTACTGTGTAGCTCAGTTTTGTCTACTAATCAGTTAATTCTATCTTCTCGGTAATCACTATACTCTGTTAACTCTAGGTGTGATTATTGCTCTTGTTTAACTCTACACCTTGGTGATTATATCAACTATCCTATTTGTGTATCTATTACCGACTGTCCATCTTGAGTGCTAGAATACTAATGAAAACTTCAATGCTTAATTAGATTAACAATGCTTACATTGATAAATTTAACAGTCTACTTAAGCACGTTCCATAAATGGATGAGAAATACTACTAAAGAAAGTATATTATGGGGTTAAATAACATGATAGGCAGTTTTATAGATGTCCTAGCACTAACAACCACTGCTGAGGCTTATGAGAAAGCTGTCCACCAGGAAATAAAACTTAAGAAGGATGACTCTATCAGAGACAAGAACATGAATAACTCCAAATGGTCTTAGTCTAATAATTTCACTAAAAAGAGACTAGAAAGGGAGGATGAAAACACTAAGTTCAATAAGACTTCAAGGAATGAATGACATAATTCCAAAAGAGATAGAAGGAAATCCTCTCATGAGGGAAGAGGAAGAAAAGCTTAGGCTAAATAATCAAAAAAGAAGGGCCCACCAGTGGGATGTTTTACTTATGGTGGAACTCACTATGCTAATCAATTTCCTACTAGGGCACATGGGGGCACAACATGTAGGGAGCCCCTTCCAAATCAACAGGTAGTTTTCCAGCAAATGATATATGCTGCGGTAGATGACCGCTAGGATGAGTATAAGATTTCACCAATAGAGGTGATAGGTACACTTTATGGTAATACTATTAAAATCTTATTCGATACAGGAGCATTAGAAAATTTCATTTCAACCAATATGCTTAGTAAATTTCCTAGGAGAGCAAGATTCATGGAAAACACTTGGTTAGTTGAGTACACCAATTAGTCCAGATCTCAGGTAGAGCAGTGCCTTTTTGAAGCCAGGCTTGAACTTCTAGGGTTTGTTACCGAGGTAAACCTTTATGTCGCACCCCTAGGATCTTATGACATCATTCCTAGAATGAAGTGGCTTTGGAATCATTGTGCTAAAGTTGATTGCTTCGCAAAGTCAATAGTTTTCTTGGATAATCTTGATAATTTTATGTCCATCCAAGGTATTCAATGAGAATTCAGGGTGAAACATTTTTGAGCTGCCTAACTTAGGCGAAGTGTAAAAAGGAGTTGTCAGCTCTTCGTAGACAAGATGGAGGAGCTATGCAGAGATAAGGAAGTTATCTATGGTGATGATATGTACATCTTGAACATGGAGAATCGAGATGATGAAGGAATTAATTAACCTTTCAGGATTAAATACCCTTACCTTCAAAATTTCCAGGAATTCTTTCTCGAAGAATTACCAGGATTTCCCCCGAAGAGGATTTTTGATTTTTATATAGAACTCTTTCTAGGATCCAAACCCATATCTAAGGTTCTATATAGAATGAAAACCACCAAATTTATGGAACTAAAGGCTCAACTTCTGGACTTACTTTCTAAGGGATTGATTAGACCCAATATATCACCCCGGGGAGCACCAGTCATTTTTGTCAAAAGAAAGGATGAAATTCTTTGACTTTACATTGATTACCGCATTTTAAATAAGGTAATGATCATAAATAAATATCCTCTAACCTGCATTGATGATCTATTTGATCAAATTCTTGGTGCCACAATATTCTCCAAAATTGATTTGAGATCAAGTTACCATCAACAAAGACTTAAGGATGAGGATATTCACAAGACAACTTTTAGAACCCGTTATGGTCATTACGAGTTCATGGTTTTTCCGTTCGGTCTAACCAATGCACTTGCAGCCTTTATGAAGCTTATGAATAGTGTTTTCCATGAATATATAGAAAATTTTGTATTGATATTCTTAGATGACATTCTCATCTATTCTTAAAATGAGACCAAGCACTTGCAACATTTGCATCTAGTACTGCAGCGATTGCGAGAGCAACACCTTTATGCAAAACTATCCAAGTGTACATTTTTCCAAAAGGAAGTGTAATACTTGGGCCATATTATCTTGGAGAAGTGAATTGCAGTGGATCCCACCAAAATCAAAGCAATAGTGGATTGGCCAAGTCCTAAAAATGTGCATGAGGTACAAATTTTTATGGGTCTAGCAGGATACTACCAAAAATTTATAATGAATTTCTCTCAGATTCCGTACCCTTTCACCTCCTTGTAGAGAAAAGGGAAGTGGTTTGAACGGACAAAAAAATGTTAGAAGGCTTTTGAGATTCTTAAAGAAAACATCATCATTGTGCCTATTTTGAAAGTGCCCAATCCTGAAGGCAGGTTCCTTGTGGTGACAGATGCATTCGGGGAAGGAATAGGAGGTGTTTTAATGCAAGACGGGAATGTCATTTCTTATGAATCCAAAAAAATAATAATTATGAAATTAATTATGATCCTAATGACTTGGAGCTAACTGCAATTGTTCACGCTTTACAATAGTGGTGACATTACCTCATGGGTAGACCATTTGAGCTCCATTCTGATCACCAAGGGATGAAGTATATCTTGACACAACCTAATTTAAATGCTCAATAAAGGAGGTGGTTGGAAATCATTTCTGACTATGACTTTGAGATTAAGTACATCAAAGGAAAGGAAAATCACATAGCCGATGCATTGATTCACAGACAACACATTTTAGCCATGACTTCCTCCCATTCCATGTTCCATCAGCAAGTGCTATCGCACCTTGAGGGAGATAAGTTCTATCAGAAAGTTGACCTAGATATTTTTAGGGACCCACTATATCATAGGTACAAAGGATAAAAATTTGAACCTGATGGCTTATTACGGTTTGAGGATAGGATGTATGTTCTTGAAGTACTAGAAATAGGAAATCTTATTTGGAAAGAGACTCACTCGACGACTTACTCTGGACATCCAAGAGTTACCAAGCTTCTAGCGGATGTTAAAATATTATATTTCTAGAAAGGTATGAAGGGGGATGCAGCTAAGTTTGTAGCCAATTTTCTCAAATGCTAGAGGGTTAAAGTAGATCATCAACACCCAACATGGCTACTTCAACCTCATGCGATACCAGAATGGAAGTGGCAAGTAATTAGTATGGATTTTGTCCAAGGTCTTCTGATGTCCTGAAATAAGCATAATACCATTTTGGTGGTAGTTGATAAACTCACTAAAGTAGCTCCATTTACTCCAGGAAATTTGATGATGGTGCACCCATCATAGCTTGTAAATTTTTTCAGGAAATATTTAGATTCCATGGATTTCTAGAGAAAATTATATCTGACAGGGATGCCATAATGAAATCTAGGTTTTGGAAAACATTATTTAGGGCTCTAGGAACTCAATTAAATATTAACTCAGCTTATAACCCAAAAATACATGGCTAGATAGAAAGGGTGAACCAAATACTTGAAAATATTTTGAGAATGTACTGTATGGATCAACAGTACAAATGGGAAGACTACTTACCTTTAGTTGAGTTTTCCTACAACAATTATTATCAATCATCCATTAAGATGGTACCATTTGAAGCATTATATAGAAGGAGGTGTTGAACTCCTATCAGCTGGGATAAGCTAGAATATAGGATAACCCTCAGTCTAGAAATGCTATAAAAAATGGAAGCACAAGTTAAGTTGATCCGTCAAAGGTTAGCAGAATCTAATGATTGGAAAAAGAGTTATGTAGATACTAGGATAGCCAAACATTTTGAGATAGGAGAGAAAGTACTCTTGCGAGTCAAACCCCAGAAAAGTGCCATTTCCTTTGGGAAAAGCTCAAAATTAACACCCTGCTATGTAGGACCATTCGAAGTCCTAGAGGTTGTCAACCTAGTTTCTTACATAATTTCTCTACCCCAAGCTCTTGCTCGGTTGCACAATGTTTTCCATGTGTTTTATCTTAAGAAATATGTATCTAATTTTGACCACTTGATTGATTGGAACTCACTGTAGGTACAAGACCCTGGGGTGGTTACAATCAAGCCCATCAGAGCACTCGAGGTTTGTAAGCTATGCTTACGGAATAAAGAGGTTAGACAATGTAAGGTCTAGCGGGACCAATATGCCGAGGAAAGTGCCAGCTAGGAGGATTACGATGAGATCCATCATCAATTTCCTTTATTTGTTTAATACTTATAATCTTTTAAATTAAATATAGTGGTTACTTTTGTTATGATACATAAGAAATCCATCATTGAGGATGATGATCCACAAGGGGAAGGATATGTTACATCCCTCCTGAAACCCCTTGTAAATTCTCTAGTTTTATATTCATTACAGTGGTAAATGATGCCCTAAATATTTTTATATTCATTATAGTGGTAATTGATTCCCTAGATGGTTTTATATTCATTACAGTGGTAAATGATTCCCTAGATGGTTTTATATTCATTACAGTGGTAATTGATGCCTAGACGATTTTATATCATTGCTGTGGTAAATGATGCCTAGATGGTTTTATAGTCATTACAGTGGTAAATGATGCCCTAGATGGTTTTATATTCATTACAATGGTAAATGATGCCCTAGATGGTTTAATATTTATTATAGTGGAAAATGATACCCTAGATGGTTTTATATTTATGGCACTGGTAAATGATACCCTAGATGGTTTTATATTCATTTCAGTGGTAGTAATTGCTAGATGATTTTATGAATCAATCTATCAGTAAAAACATCATTAACTCTCCTGTATCTCTCATGGGATCTTTTCTTTTGCAGGTGAGGATAATATTCATAAATTCTAATATTTTGTTTCTAGGTTTCATGAGGTATACCCACCTAATCTCCGGTACATGACAGAAAGTAAAAGAGTTACGAGGACATAAACAAATCCCTGTGATCTAGACGACCAAGATTTAATTGATCCTGAAGAGCTTTGACTATTACTTCTCACCAATCTAGGCATTGTGTACCTTGCTAAATAGTTTGTATTAATGAGTACATCCATTCTTGAAAATAATAGGGTTGGTTAGTTCCCCTAACCCTATGCAATGGAAAAACAAAGTCCCTCACATACGAATTCATTTTCTCTCTGGTAAGAGGTTTTGGTAACCTCGAACCGCCTTTTTAGAATTTTAGAAACCAACTTCTAACTATAACACTTTTGTATTGTTATTTCATCTCGGTGAAATGACTCACAGACAGTGAAGGGGTAAAGTATGATTATGTCAATTTCTCCAGAATCCTCATTATAGAAATGATGGTTTCTCTATTAATTGATAAAAAATGTCTCCATTATCCTTTCTAATGCATTGGTAGTTAGAATCATATCTTTTCATGCAATCAAAAACTAGCTTGTGGCATATTATGGCTGGGGGAAAGGCTGCGAATTCTACAAGGTCACTTTCTCTAATTTATTTAATAAAAGGGGATTCTACAAAATTCCTAAATCTTTCCCAAAAATCTTCTAAATCATAATGTGCAAGGAGTGTGTCCCAAATCTCAAGAGACAAACAAACCAGACTAGATGCATTCACAAAAAAATGAAAGACAATCTTCATGGTGACAATTCTACTAAATTGAATAAACAGTTGAACTTCACAAACAACACAAGTACTGCCAAATTAGTAACAAAGATAGGAATGTTGAAACTCACCTTCACTAACTCAAAATTATTTCAATTCCAAAACCAAAGAAACCCTCTTTACCTCTTCTCACTCTCCTTCGCTTTCCAAATTAGCATCTTTTTAATCATTAAATGAGCTTTTAATTACTTTTGAAGATGATGAAATCTCAGAGAGTAATTATGAAATCTTCTCACTCATGCCAAAAAAAAGCAACAAGACACTTCCCCCAATGTGAGAATTTATTATTTGTCACTTCACTATGCAGGCTTACCATATAATGATTACTTTTCCCTTTTAGAAGCTTTTAAATATTCATAGTCACAAGATGCCTCAAATATTCCCTTTTCTGCCGACTAGTTCCCTTTCAAACCACCCCATTTTCTCCTTTAGGTTTAAATGATGTACCTCCAAACCAATTGAACAAAATGAACCTTGGAAAAATAAGTTCAAGGATTTCAAGTTCATCCCGCTTTATTTTTTTACTTTGAAGATCAAGATCAATAAAGAAAAAAAGGACGTGGACTGACGCAATAATTTGACAAGATTGATAATGGTTAAGCCATGAACCTATTGAACCTGTTGATCCCAAGTTCAACATTTCAATGACATATCTCCCATGGACCTGGAAGCTGAAAAAAGAGGCTTAGACACATTGGACAAACATTGAACCCATTGAACTGGATGAAATGAATGAACCTCAAAAAATGTTCAATCCTGAAGTTTAATGGTTTCATTTTATTATTGAGATAACACTTAATGCAAGGTTTTAAAGCTAAAATAATATTCAAAGGAGGCTCAATACTTACATAAAGTGGAATTCAGCTTCAAATTTTATGGAATAGAACTACACAAAGATTAAGTAGGGGTAAAAATTGGTTTTGAGGTAACACCTAGGTAGGTGAAAAGTGGAATATTTCTTATAAATGACCTTTGAATATTAATAATCTTGGCATTATGGTAGTTTTTGGAGGAGATCTGAATATCCTTCATAAGAAGATACATAATTGGTTATCATTGATGGAAACATGATCAGTTAATATAATTGGAGAAAGTGGTAAGATCCATACATGATTGGTAAAGGAAGAAACAATTAACTATTTTGACTGGTGTACATGAGGTGTATAGGAAGAACAATTTCCGTCATTAAATTGGTAGCATTCAAGTTACAGAGAAAATTTGATGATGAAATCTTAGAAGAGACATTCATTTGGTATGAGGAATCCATGGTTGTGACCATGATAGCTAATTTGATGATTTGAGTGAATTATGTTTTTGATGTGGAATACAATGTACCTGTTGGGGCACCGATCAAAATTTCATGATAAATCAGTTAAGGCAGTGGATTTGAGGTCAGCTATTTTTTATGAAAATGGATATTGGGGACGACGTATTAGGTATGATTGACATTGACTTTGATCAGGTTGGTAATTATTTTGTTCTAACTTTGATGGAAGGTTTTTAGGTCTTTAGCCACTTAAGAACACAATATATAAGGAGATCTAAATCGTGTGATTTAGGGTTGCGATCATATTTTTGAGTGCAAAAATCAGAGATTGAAGAAGAAGAGATCATTATAGCATCAAAAATAAAAGGAGGAAAGTGGATCTGATAGGAAAGCAATGTCATTCTATAGATCATTATTGTTGTTGTTTCCTAACAGTTGTAGTAGGTTAAATCCCTTAACAAGATAGATCCTAACAAATATTTATTGTTAATCCTTTAACAGGGTAATTTCTTAATTGAAGGTTGAAATCCTCTAGTGAGGTTGACTCTAAAAAGTCTTTTGGTACTTCTAACAAGGAACTAGTCACTTTTAACATGGTGAGCCTAGAAAGGGTATTGTAGCTCCTAACAAGGCAAATGATTTTCACTACAGTAAGATAATTTATGGGTGTCATCCCCACTATGATTTTTTTTCCCTCTAACAAGGTTTTCCACGTGAAAAATATATGTTTCATGTGTGATGCTTTTGTGGATTCTTGATGTTGTTTACTTCTATTTGATATTATCAGTTGCATGTTTCATTATTTGGAAGTTGTTGATTAGCTTTGTTAGATCGGTGTTGAAATTTATTTAGTACTTGTTTGCACTGATTCACCCCCCCTCTAAGTGCTTGTGCATACTAATAGTTGGTATCAATATATATATGAAAGGCATCTTGAGGATGCAAATTAAGTTACCAATGAACTGAAAGAAAGGCTGAGAAACTCCCTTGAAAAAAGAAGAGAACTTACTGAGGAATAGAGTGAACATAAAGAATACATTGAACAACTGTCTAAAGGTAGTGTTTATGAATAATCTGATGGATAAAAATAATGGAGTTAAAGAAGAGGTGACAAATCTGAAAAGAGAGCTCGAAAGCCAATCTATCAAGACGTGTGAAGAGCTTGAAGGAAAAAGAACTGCTGGCGATGCCAAGAAAACTAATGAAGTTTCCCTAAAAGTAAAAGGTGAAGAAATTAAGAAACTAAGACAAGATTATGCTTTATATCAAATTCAAATGTAGGATACTTTTGAAGAAAATATTTATACTTTAAGTGATAATGAAATATTCAGAGAAGATAATGAGGTGCTAAAAAGAGAGAATGATAAGATGAAATATGATCATAAGGCTGCAAATGATCTATTGAACAAATACAATAAGAGTTCTACTAAACTGGATGAAAAAATATCTAGTCAGAGGAAAAATAGTGAGAAACAAGGTCTAGGTTTTTCAAACCTTGAAGTTGGTGAATCATCTGACACTAAAGACATCAATGCAGGAAACAAATCAACACCCAAGGTGAACAAAAGTACTAGAAAGAGAAGGTATATACCAGTATGTTTTAATTTTCATAAGGAAGGTCATACTTCTAATGTATTCTAGTTTAAACCTATTGTTCCTAAGGAAACAAGTTGACAATCTAGCCAAAATGAGTGGCATAACTCAATAGATGTTGACTAAACTTAGGAAGAAAATGGAAAGTGAGAAGGCAGGCACATCTGTAGCTACTTAAGGCAAGAAAGCTAAGGTTAGATTTGAAGAAGTCACACCTCAATGAGTCACTAGGAGTATAGTACATAAAAAAATAATCCACTACAACTTTAGTTATGACTGAAACACTAAAACAATCACCTGTGCTTGTTCAACAAACCTACAAAATAAATAAAATGAAGACATCTATCTATAAAGTGTCTAATAACAATAAGGAGAGAAATGATATGGCCGAAGAAAGAGAATTTGAAACTGATTCTAAGAAGGAACATAAGGAACTAAGAGCTAGTGGGAAGAAGTCCTCTATAGTAGGAAAACCTACTGTGAAATCTATAAAATTTGATGATGTTATTACAATTGAAAGCATAGTTAAGGATGTTAAGGAATATGGAAGAATGAAAAATGTGGTGAAGTTCTTTGATACATGTGTCAATGAATACAAGAAGAAGATAGAAGATGCATTCGTAGAGAGTCTACATACTTTTTTCAAAGCACCTCGTGAGTTATACAAGGAAATACCTAAGGAACTACATAAGGCAATTGACAAAATATGAAGAGAAGCTTTGAAGGTTGATAGAGTAATCATGGAGCAATAACTTGCACTTTTGCAACCTGAATTAACAAACAAGGATGTGAAGATAATGGTTGAAGTAATGAGAGGGGAATTTAAGACAAGAAACAAAGTATCAAGGAATCTTATTAGACAAATACAATTGGTGAGAGATGAGATAGTGGAATCATGGAAAAATTTAGTCAAATTTGTGACAACAACCAAGGAAAAATTGGTTGAAGAGAAAGAAAAAATTTAAGAGTCTAAAGATGAAGAGATTAGAGAGGTCATTGACAATGTTATTTTTGATATCTCTATGCAGATACAAACCATTGATTCACAACTAGAAGTTGATGTACCAGAAGAACAAATTTCAGAGGAAGTGACAAACTTAAAGGTGAAGAACAAAATATTGATGGAGATGTATTGTCAGTGAAGAGGAAATTAGTCCTAATCGGTGAAGCTAGCACACAGAAGAAGAGAAAAACAAACAATTTTGAAATTTTTGAGGAATAAGATGAAGGAGAACCTAAAGATGAAGAAATCTAAGAAATTATTGACATTACTAAGATGAGTCTTAAGGAGATGATAAAGATGTCTGAGAAGCTTAAAGATAAAGAAGAAAGTGATATATTAAAGGAAAAGAAGAAGAAGGTTAGAGTACTAAAACGGGCAAGGAAAATCATTATTAACCTAGTACTTGATGTGGCATATGAAAAACAAGACAAACATATTGATTAGATGGGGATTTTGGTCAAAGCCATTTTTTATCAAGTACCTAACTTGGAGAATGCACCAATGACATTTGAAATGAAAGAATATGAGAAGAAATGAATTGACAAGTTGTAAAAGATTATATTAGTAGATAAAGAGACACTTGAAGCTCTAGTAAAAAAAGTAAAGTAAATGCTATAGTAGGTAGGAAAATTTATTGTAAAAGTGTCCAAGCTTATATCTTATACAAAAGATATGAAGAAGAAGAGAGAGGAATCTCAATAGGAGCTTAATGATTTGGTTGGAAAGTTTGATCCCCTAACAAGTTCAGCTTTAGAGTACAGTACTAAGGTCAAAATGATTACACAAAAATTTAAGTAGTTTCAAGAAGAGAAAGATAAAATAATTATAACACTTATGGATTTGTAGACCTACTTATCTCCCACCAGAAATCTTATGCAACAAAATGTGAGAGATGTAGAAACCACACTAAGTCTACCAGAGGTGAGTAATTTAAATGATATGGGGGGGTTAGAATCAGTAATGCATGGGTAGATTCTATATATAGAGTGCTTAAAAGAGTCATTGGAGTCAAAAAACAAAAATTTCAAGGATGTCTTTGACAAAATGTAATTCTGGTATGTACTCGTGATCCTTTGTCATTGTTGACAAAAAGAGGGAGATATACGAGTGTGAGTAGAGAAAGAGAGAGTATAAATAGAGTAAGAGGGAATATGAGTTGACTAAGTCAAAGAATGTATGGGTACTATGTGTTTGTACTCTCAAATTTGGCATAAATTTGGAGTGACCATTTTAAAAATTTCTTTAAGGCAAGGTGAGTACCCCTAACAAACTTTTTGAACAGGCCTACTTGGAATGCAAGTAAAATGAGACTTGATGATTTTCATGAGATACCACTTGGGGAACATGTGAAAAACCTATAATGGAGTAAATATAATGGGTTACAGCTATTAGATATCAGATTTGATGTTTATTGGAGATAGCCATTTGGAGGTGTTTACCTAAATCAACATTTTGCACATTTCCTGATTTTATCAAATGACCTACTTTGCCGGCTTGTATCTTTGGAAAGATTAAGTATCATGATATAAGGATTATTCCAAGATGTTTTAGGCATGAGAGAGAATATCCATTTCCATTTTCAGATCCCTATGAGTGCAAATGATAAGTTTTCCAAAGCATTTCTGTTTGCAAATTATTCTGGTTCACTGAGTGTAGTTTGCAGAATTGTTGAATGCCCTACTTTGAGGTTCCACAATTTGTACCCAGTTGAATTTCATGGAGAATTGAATGATCCTCTATATTTTAATCATGAAAAGGTTCCCCCATGAACATTTTTCAGACTTGTGCCAGTCCATTTGTTTAGTTTTCTCAACTGATTCCAAATTAGATTTATGCAGTTTCACTGTGTTTTAATTGGGAAAGTTTTTGAAGGGCTGACTTTGAGGATTAATATTGACTGATTGGTTGACCATCAGAACAAGATAGATGAAGCCTCATATTCCTTATATGAAAGTGAATCAAGTTCCATGTTTTCAGTTCATGAGGCAATTATCTGATAAGTTTGTGAGGCTAGATCTAAACCAGACTTATTCAAATTTCAAATCTACACAGGAATGATTCTCTCCAACAGATCAACTTTGAGGGTTATCACTTTGGTTCCTGATGAAAATTTTAAAAATTTAGTTGAATCCTCATGCTCTTTATATATTAGTGTACTACCAGAATCAAGGATCGAGCCTTAGGACATAATTTGATATCTTTTCAAGGGTAAATCCAAAGGCAATTTATGTAGATTGCCAATGTTGACATAATTAGAATTGTAAAAAAGTCAGTCTCAGAGGATGATATCACTATATCAAATGGTGGTTTTGGGATTCTGGTTGTGGATTTATAATATTTGTGTGTAAATGTACTCCTACATGCAGTGATAAGGCCTCAAGACATAGTTTCCTATTTTTAGATGGGCTAATCCAAATCCAGTTATTCAATTTTCAATTCTCAGTTGTATAACAGTAACAAAGTGGTCAAATTTCAACATAAGAATCTCTCAGAGCTGAAGGTATTTTTCAAATCTGTTTGGCACTTGTATTCACTTGTTGGAATTGAGTACATGTTCCAGATGACATGTTTCTAGGAAGATTTTTGATCAGTTTTTAAGGCCAGTTCCAGAGGCCAGTTGTTGTTTATTGGATCAATATTGCAGAGATATAAAGGTTGTTTCTAATGGTTGTGATATAAATTATTCATAATCCAATTGCAATGAAAGCCATATTGAATAAATTAAAGGTGAAAATCAATTTCAAGGTATGTTACTGTATACTATGTCCTGGCCTGAGAGAGTTCCATGTCTAGAGATCACTTGGCCTTGACTCAACCTTTGCAAGCCGAGTTCATTAACCTTAAAAGTTATAGACAATGTGAAGTATCCTTTTGTGCATCTTTCTTATTCATCTGGTCAAATAGATGGTACTATGATTGGTGCCCTTAGTGCAGCAAATGAGAAGGTCATTGAGTTGTTTATTAATGAAATAATTTTATAGTTGATCCTGAGCCTAGCCGGCTATCCTTAGTCCAATTTAGCTGGTCTAAGTATCTGTATATTGGATGCCATGAATAGTTCAGTCGATAAACTCAAAATGCATGTTAATGTATCTCATAAGACAAGAACAATTCTAGTTGCAAGTGGAAGTATGGAAACAATTAAATTTGGGATTCTTGTGCATAGTCTATGTGAATGGGTAGAAGTCAAAGCAGTAACCACAAAATGTGCATTTCATTTCATTGATAAAACATCTATTCCTACTAACATTAATTTTTGCACTGGTGACGATGAATGGTCTAGCTAGAAATGGATAGTTGACATTGTATTGCATATAGAACTCCGACAATGGCTTAAGGCTATGATAGTTGCTTCATTATCAACAAATACACTTGCTAAGGGAATAATCTCTAAACTATGTCTCTTAATTCACTATACTGAAGCAAAGACAAGCATGGATTGTAAGAAGACAACGCATGTTATGAGTAGCATACGCTGCACAATCAACAAAGTCAAAGTGAGTGCTGTGCAATGCATAAAGAGGCCAACGCAGGTGGAGAAGGAGGTTTTTAAAATGTTGAAACAATTACAAAATGAAATAGAACCCTATACATTTTAAGGCTTGCACATTTTAAGGAGAAATGAAGCTGCGCGAAGGTTATAAAAAAGACATTAAAAACTACAAGTAAATGACTTGGCAGACATAAACCAAAGGCCACGCATAGTGTGGAAATAAAATATCTGCGCATGAGTTAAAAGATTGGAGGCTTTCCCAGAGGTATGTGAAAAGTTTTAAAAGACTACCAATCAAATGAAATGGTAGATATAAAACCAACTACTACAACCTTTACCTACGTACAAACTGGAGTGTTGAATGTTCTGGAGATAAAAAAAAATGCAAATACCATTGGCTGGAGTTGAAGCCAAACACAATAAAACTAAAGAAACCTACGCAAGTAATGGTTTATGATTTTCAAATCTTGCACAATGTAGAGGAGGCTGTGTTTTAAAGTGTTTGAAACTCCAAAAAAATTCCATTGGCAGGTATATGTTTACCCAAGCCTACGTGGAGGACGTGAGAGCATAAATGGATTGCTAAAAAACAATTTATAATGATTTAAAGTTTATATAAACCTCCAAGAAAGCACATGGATTGCTAAAAAACAAACGGTGGTTGGTTTTAAAGTTCCACGACATCCTTTCAAAGCTTCGTAGGTGTGTAAGTTGTGAGAAACACCAACAGGCGATTGGTTGAAATGCTGTGGGAACTATATCCCGCATGGACAGTGAGATACAATTTTTAAATGTTTATATTAGAAACTACATGCAAAGTGATTTGAAGAAGAAAGATGAGGCTCATTAAAAACTATGAGGGCTTGAGAGAATTTGTAGCTTTTATTGACTTGGTTGAGCATGAACAAGTTTTGATGTGTGGGGAAGTTTAAGTTTAAACAACTTGCAATATTTATCCCACGTTGACTAGGAATTGGGGTTCTTATTGATTTATATTTGTATAGTCAGAAAATGGAAGAAATTCCATTGTAGACTTGTTTAGGCTTCCAAATAAGTGTTTTGGGGTCATGAAAAGTTCCTTGAATGGGTTCCTGATCTTGACCTGGCTTTCCCCTTGTTCTGTCCCTCTTTTCACTTCTTTCCAGCCTGATTTCTGCATTCTGGACTGTAGACTTGAGATTCTGGACTTCAAGGTCAAGGTTGACCTTTTGGGTCTATGTCAACCTTGACCTTGACCTAGGTCAAGGTTGACCTCTACCCTGACCTAGGTCAAGGTCGACCTCGACCTTGACCCAAGGTTCAAACTTCAGGGTCTTGCAGTTTCCAGATGTCGGTCTTTGCAAAAGTTATTTCCCACTTTCGGGTTGGTTGTTTTGGGTTCCAGAGCATCGATACCTAAATTATATTTAATATAGGTCCTCTCATAGGGGTAAAGGCTTTAATGGGAATTTAATTATCCTATGTCGGCCTCCTTAGAAGATTGTGCCCTAGTTTCATATAAAAGGGAGCCTTCTCCTCTCTTTTCCTCTAAGTCTTCTAATCATGATCAAGCATTCTCAAAACTATCTTCAAGTGTGATTCAAGAAAACTAAGGAGAAATTTTTCAAGAAAGCATTCATCCATTCAAGCATCCATTTTCATGAAGGAGATCCATTGGAGGCCATTGAAGGATTCGAGCTACATAGTGCCCTTTTGGTGATCTCTCCATCCACCTTATTCCAAGCCTCTTCCAAATTCAAGAACCCATTCAAGACTTGGTGTTAGAGAAATACAAGCAAGAGATTGAAGAAATCCTACCATTCTACATTCTACATATTTGGTACATACATAATTGTGGATTGAAGGATTCGAATCCTCTACAAGGACTTTTTCAAGCAAGGTGAATTTATGCATTTACTTTGTCTATTTCTATAATTTCAATTACATATATTTGAGGTTAATTCCAAAACCAAGGTTTGACCAAGGAAAACCCCTCCCCCCCAACAAAAAATCCTATTTTTCTTGTAGGTACAGGTTCGGGACTATAGATTTGGACACAGATCTGGATACCCTTTTCGGCTTTCTGTCATGCTCTGTGAACAGATTCTCTGTCGGACCTGTGCAGGTCAAGGTCAACATTATTGGGTCAGGGTTGACATTTTTGGGTCAAGGTTGACCCTTTTCATAAGACGACATCAGAATAGAAAAATATTTCTAGGTTTTGTTTGTCTCTGCGTTCTGGTTCTGGATCATACTTCAGTTTTTCCAGAAATAGTCTACAGACCTCAGAAAACAACATTCTTTGATCTGCAATTCTTTAAGGTTAGTAAATTTCTCCTATTTCTTCAATTACTATCATATATCATATCTATACATTCAAATAATAGAATTTAAGATCTCCCTCTTCGTTCTCTTTTCTGAATGGTTGATTCATTTGTGCATTTGGGGATAAAGGTGGAACATATTATCTTCTCCTTAACAATTGCAATATACAATCAATCAAACTCAATTAAGTGTAAAGTAGGGTTAAGGAACTCAACACACTTTAAGAAAACCAAACAACAATTAATAAACAATCTCTTTATCCCCCCCTTATTCTTCCTTTACATTTTGGTGAACCCGCGATAGACAACTCTTTCTTTTTGGTCTTAGATTTACATTGTTTATGTTAGATCTTGCATGTTCTTTCAATTACATTTAAAATTAATAAATCAAAATTTGGTGTTAGTTCATTTGTATTTTATTGGTGTATGAGCTTTACTACCTTTAGTCCTACTTATAGTATCCTGGTTAGAAGAAGCCGTAGACTTATGGGTTCCTTTGATCCTGAGTCTTCCTCTCCTTTACTTACGATCCCAGATGATAATTTGATAACTCATGATTCCAATCCTTCTATGGAGCATAAATCTTCTCACTCATCTCATGATGAAGATGACGCTTTAAGAGTTCCTCCTAAACAAGTGAAAAACTTTTCAACTAAACTTGATAAAATGGGAAATTGGCTTATCCAAGAAAACCATAATTAAGATTCTATCCAAGCTATAGAGGCTCTTAAGAAAGTCCTCCATGATAATGATCAATGTATTAATTTCTTGCGTAGTATTACTCATCTTGTGAATTTGAATGTTAAACCTTTAGCTCAAGAGGCTGAAGAGTTAGGATTCACACCTATTGTCACTAGTGTAGGATCTTCTTCTGTTCCTCTACCTAGTATTCCTACTTACACTCCTCCTTTGATAACAAATTATCTCCCAAGAATACCTATCCCTCTGAGTGTTCCACAGGTATCTTTACCTACCTCACAACCTTCATATCATAGTGTACCTTTTACTTATACTAATCCTCTTCCAGCTATGGTTCCTAATGTTCCACCAGTTGTGTCTTCTATTCTTGATGCTTCTTACACTTTTGTTAGTGTTCCTAATATTGCTATGCCACCTTTTTCCTCTAATGATTCTACAATTATTAGTTTGGCTCAGACCGTGTCATCTTTACAACAACAACTTGCATCTTAAACTCAATCCAAATTTAACATTCCTATATGTGCCATGGGTAGTCCTTTATCCATAGATATCATTTGTACTACTGTCCCTCAGCAAGCCGATATGCCTCATCTTGAGAATTATAATGGTAAAGGTGATCCGGTTACTCATGTTAAAACATTTCAAATCCTTTGTAGTGATTATGCTCATGACCATAGGATTTTAGCTAAATTGTTTGCTAAAACCTTTCAAGATAAGACTTTACAATTGTATTGTTCCTTAGCTCCTTATTCCATTGATTCTTTTCCTAAACTTGCTAATTCCTTCATCCAACAATTTCAAAATAACATTGGACCACAAGTGTCCTTATCTGATTTAATGCATTGTAAACAAAATTTTAAGGAAAAACTGAATGATTTTATTGGTAGATTTAAGCATTTGCATGCTCAGATTTCTTATCATGTTCCTGATATTGATATTCAACATATGTTTATTTCAAATTTACAAAAGGATATTAGAGATAAGATTCTTCTTACTGAATTTACCTCCTTTCAACAATTGTGTGCAGCACTTCACCATTATCAATTACAAGTGAGTCAGTTTGAGAGCATCACTCCAATGGCTCCTGTTCTAGTTGATAAGAGTGACAATGCTCCTAATCCTAATAATTTTTAGAAACCTAAAAACTATGTCAAGATTAATAAATAGATGAATGCGGTTGCTGATCAAGTTGCGGCTACATCCAATAGTACTTCTACATCCACTGCTTTCCGTATGAAATGTATGTTTACTCCTCTATCTGAAACTTTGCATTCTATAATGAGTAGGTTGTTAAGTGCTAGTATGATTACCTTGCCTCCTATTCGACCTCTTCTTCCCACCATGATATCTTCAAAATCCTTTGATTCTAAAGATTTCTGCCAATACCATCGCTAGAATGGCCATGATACTGAAAAATGTTACTCTCTAAAGCATAAGATTCAAGAATTAATTGATTCTAAAGATTTGTCTGTTGATAATTTTGATGGTAATGGGAATAAATATATTCCCCTCCTAATCAAAACCTTCAAATCTATATGAATCCTTTACCTACACATGATACTAATACTATAGCTCAACCATCTTCTGTAGACATTGTTTATGATTCAAAGATGGACAATCTTAATCACATTGTTAATCATGTGGAGAGTGTTGTGCCACCTCAAATTATGGTTCAAGATACTTCACCTCCACTTCAACTTCCAATTCCACCTAAAATTCAAAAAAAAACTAAGGATAAGCGACCTAGGGAACCTTTAATTACCTTTGATGATTCTGAAATGATTAAGGCTCCCGATGGTCCCCTTTATATCTATGCTAGGATTGCTAAGATACCTACTCGTGGTTGTCTAGTTGATCCCACATATTTAATAAATGTCATTACTGAGGAAAATATTTTTATGAAAGGCCTACAATGTGATTATCATGATCCATCTGATGCATGGATCCAAACTTGTAATGGCTTTCTCTATCCTGCACTTGGTTCTATTAACTTACTTGTTGAACTTTGTGGTAAGGTTGTAGATACTACCTTCATCATTATTCCTACTTCTGATCAATTTCAAATCAAATTTGGCCTACCTTGGATAACTGCTATGCATGCTATGGCTTCTCCTATTCATAAATGTCTTAAGTTCATTCATAATGGAGAAGTAAAAATGATTAATCATAGTTTGTATCAACCTTCTAGGCATAGAGATTGTGCTACTCTCAATTTCTTTTGGCCCTCATTACATGAATCATGTCCTCCTCACCCTGATCATCTCTTTCGCTCATATCAAGCTTACAAACATCACAAAATTGCTAAGTTAAGTATGCCTCAGATTGATTCCAACCATGGTCTTTTTCCCACACCTTCCATACCTAAATTATCAATTACTTCTAATTATACTACTCAAACTTCTACTATTTCATTGCAACCTATTGAGAATCCTCCTATAGAACCTATGAAGGAACCTGTTGTCATTCCTTCTAGTTCTCAACATATGCCAACCAAAGCTAAACGTAACAAATCTTCTAATGAACGTCGTAAGAAGCATAGAGCTAATGCTGGAGCCCGTTCTTTTTCTATTCAAAACTAATTACCTACTTTTGACCAACCCATGCCTGATGCGTTAGATGTTAATATTCATAATGATGTTAAGATGAATGAGTATGATGATCCTATTCGCATCTTGTATCTTATTTCAGTCAACCTTGATGAGGAGGACACTCTCGATGATCCTATTGATCTTAGTGATGAATATGAGATGATTGACCTTGATAATGATTTACCTCATATGCTATCAACTCAATTAATAAATACACCTAGTAATGAGCATTGTGATTCTCAAGAGGATCCTTGTTTGGAATTGGCTATCATTCCTACTATATTGGATATAGTCCTTGCTATGAGTTTCCCACCTTCCATCAATAACATAAACCAAGATGGGGAGGGTTGACAACATGCTTGATTGGCTCATACTTTATGGTAGCCCTTTTTGTGTTTGTATTTTGTATTGTTCTTCTCCCGTAATGTGTTTTTAAATGTTTGTTAGATTCTTTTATATGAACCTTGTTACTTCGTTGGTGCAAGGTGATAAAGGAATCAAACCCATCTTACAATTCTTCTATATGTATCTATATCCTTCTATATGTTGTTTCATGTTATGTTGTACTTGTGCTATTGTTTTTAACTATTTTCCTTCTATAATCTGCTTGGATCTGCGACATGGTAGCACTAATTCTTTTTGGTCTCTAGGTTGTGGTCCAAAAAGATTCTTCTTTGTAACTCTTAAGTTTCTTTCCTCCTTTGTGATTGTAGTTCTACTTTCTTTGGGGAATGATGTCAATTGATTTTCAATAATATTATATTTCTATGTACATGTTATCTTATGATCACACTGACCCCACATTTGGTAGATCCCTCTTGTGTTCTTATGTATGTTTATGTTTTATTTCCCTTGATTTTTCTTCCTTTGGGGGCATCTTGCAGTGGAAACGTAATTCGTAGAGTTGTTTATGTTTCTGTTAAAACCATTACTCCTGTTAAAGTGTTAGCAATGACTTTAATGTGGGGGCATACAATCTACTCACTTTTTTCACACACGCACATTCAAAATAGTTTTCAAGACTTAAAATTTTTCCCTTTATGGATTAAAAAACTAATCCTTAAAGCGTGGTCATTTTTACTTTTTAGGATCTCTTAATCCCTCAAGTTTAAATTTTCACGGATCTCTTGATCCCGCTAGTTTTCAATTTACAATGTTTTGATCCCTTTAAGAATGGATCTCCTTGATGGGTTGACTAGTGAGTAGCCACATACACTAGGCGGTTCAACTCCATCTTTCTAGTTACGATTTTGTGTGGTTCACAATGAGACATAAGTTCTCATTGGGAAAGATAATCACACCCTTTCTCTCTCTTATTAACTAAGTGATGTCTCTCTTATGGTGATCTTAGGGTTGATAAAAACTTAATTCCCTTGGGGGCTTGAGGATTTATTTATCCCTTTTGATTCCAATGAGATTGTCTTTTCTGTATGTTCTCCTTTACCAAGAGTTTATGTTGAGCTCATACTCTTGCTAAAGTGGGGGCTAATTGTATAGTCATAACATGGAAGAACTTCCATTATAGACTTGTTTAGCCTTCTGAGTAAGTGGTTTGGGGTCATGAAAAGTTCCCTTAATGGATTCCTGATCTTGACCTGGCTTTCCCCTGTTCTTTCCCTCTTTCCACTTCTTTCCAGCTTGATTTCTGCATTCTGGACTGTAGACCTGAGATTCTGGACTTCAAGGTTAGGGTAAACCTTTTGGGTCTATGTTGATCTTGACCCTAACCTAGGTCAAGGTCAACCTCAACCCTGACCTAGGTCAAGGTCGACCTTGACCTTGACCCAGGGTTCAAACTTCAGGGTCTTGCAGTTTCTGGATGTCGATTTTTGCAAAAGTTATTTCCCACTTTCGGGTCGATTGTTTCAAGTTTCAAAGCATCGATTCCTAAATTATATTTAATATAGGTCCTCTCCTAGGGGTAAAGGCTTTAATGGGAATTTAATTATCCTATGTCAGCCTCCTTAGAAGATTGTGCCCTAGTTTCATATAAAAGGAAGCCTTCTCCTCTCTTTTCCTCTAAGTCTTCTAATCGTGAACAAGCATTCTCAAAACTATGTTCAAGTGCGATTCAAGCAAACTGAGGAGCAAGATTTAAAGAAAGCATTCATTCATTCAAGAATCTATTTTCATGAAGGAGATCCATTGGAGGCCATTGAAGGTTTCAAGCTACATAGTGCCCTTTTGGTGATCTCTCCATCCACCTTCTTCCAAGCCTCTTCTAAATTCAAGAACCCATTCAAGACTTGGTGTTAGAGATCTACATGCAAGAGATTGAAGACATACTACCATTCTACATTCTACATATTTGGTACATACATAATTGTGGATTGAAGGATTTGAATCCTCCACAAGGACTTTTTCAAGCAAGGTGAATTTATGCATTTACTTTGTCTATTTCTATAATTTCAATTACATATATTTGAGGTTAATTCCAAAACCAGGGTTTGACCAAGGAAAACCCCTCCCCCCAACAAACAATCATCTTTTTCTTGTAGGTACAAGTTCAGGACTGTATATTTGGACACAGATCTGGATACCCTTTAAGGCTTTTTGTCGGGCTCTGCAAAAAGATTCTTTGTCAGACCTGTGCAGGTCAAGTTTGACATTATTGGGTCAGGGTTGACATTTGTGGGTCAAGGTCGACCTTTTTCATAAGATAACATCAAAATGGACAAATATTTTTGGGTTTTGTTCATCTCTGCATTTCGGTTCCAGATCATATTTTAGTTTTTCCAGAAATAGTCTACAGACCTCAGAAAACAACATTCTTTGATCTAAAATTATTTAAGGTTAGTACATTTCTCCTATTTCTTCAATTACTATCATATATCATATCTATACATTCAAATAAAAAAATTTAAGATCTCCCTCTTTGTTCTCTTTTCCAAATGGTTGATTCATTTGTGCATTAATCCCTCTTTAGGGTTAATCAATTGGGATCTTTCATTTGTGCATTTGGGGATAAAGGTGGAACATCTTATCTTCTCCTTAATCACAATTGCAATATACAATCA
>MU224931.1:924779-940256 GCA_018584345.1 Thuja plicata
ACATATTTTCACTTATTAAGTAACTTGCCAATGGGATTACCTAGTAACCGCTTAGGGTCCTGGACCCCCATTGCAAGCCACTTCCCCACTATACACTTAGTTAACCTACCTAGGCTCAAGATCAAGATATGAACATATACATAATTACAAGACGCATCCTGCTCATTCAGGAGCACATAGGTTCTCGAATAACCAAACAACAACCACAGTATCCTCATATAGCCATAAAGCACATCATAACAAAATTAGGTTGGGTATAGGAGATCAAGACCATGACATCATCATAAATTACCAATTAACATCACAATAGTACTATACAACAAATATATTCCTGAAGCCACTGGATTTAAGTCCTAGGGTCATCTAACCCAACAGATACCCGAAAGCATGCTAACATAGAAGAATCATTCAATTTATAGAACACGCACCCAAAACACATCATAGAACAATAATTCATGTTTAGACTGTATTAAAATCAAGTATAAAGTTAACGTAGGAATAAACAAATTTATGATTCCTAACCATGCAAATTCATTTACTCACTAAAAATTACTATCGAGAAATAATTCAATATTCAAAATTGATAAGACATTAACATTCCCTATAGATCTATTTATAAGACAATTTATAAATACACCTAAGAAATAATTACCAATTCTTAGTTATAATTACAAAATTATAAAATACAATTTAGAAGCCTTCAATGTCAATCTAACATTAGTTCCCTCATTTTCCTCAATTAAACCACTTGCATATGATGTATTCTTACTAAAATGAATATCTAAAAGTTTTAGCGTCAATCTCGTCAAAATAGCCCCTTTTAATAACCTCAATTCTAATAAATCCATTTTATTATTAATTTATATATATTTAGGCACATATATATAAAAATTATACCACATATATATTAATTAATAAATGATACTAATATAAATTAAAATTAATACTATATTTGTTAATTACTAAATAATATTAATCATAAAATAAAATTAACACTATATATATTAATTAATAAATAACATTAAATATAAATTAAAAATAAAAACCGAATTAATCAAATTCTAATTAAATTAAAAAAAAAAAATTAATTGGGCAAAGGGTTTACATGTAAGAAATCTATGTGTCATGTGTGATGCTTTTGTGCATGCTTAATGTTTTTTACTTCTATTTGATATTATCAGTTGCATGTTTCATTATTTGGAAGCTGCTAATTGGCTTTGTTAGATCAGTGGTGAAATTTCTTAACTACTTGTTTGCACTGATTCACCCCCCTCTCGGTGCTTGTGCATACTAACAAATATATCATGGGATGCTAGTACAACACATGAAATCTACTTTAGGAACTAGTGTCTAGATGAATCATGCCAAAAAATGATTGAATATGAGAGAATCACATGATTAACACAAAAATGATGCAAGAAGGTAGATACATAAATGGAGCACTGAACATCTTGAGATGGAAAAGATAATGCAAGGACTGAAATAGGCCTACACAACTGCTAAGGGAATAAAAAAATGGATAAAAAATGGAGGTGAAATTACAGGGGTGTGCAATTTCTGAAACTACATTTTTCCCCCACTTAAGATGGCTTATGAATATACATGGATATGCATGCTAATAGAACACTACTAAAAATAAATAAAAAAATGACGCCAAAAAGATATTGTATAAGAAGCTACAAAAAATTAAGTCATGGAAGCATGGCCCTAGGGTGAAGACCTATCAAAATACATTAAATATGAAAAATATCTGCAAGATAGCCAAGCTAAAGAATGAAAGAGACAAAACCATTGGGGTTAAAATATTATAAACATAGAAATATATAGAGAAGAACATGAATATAAAATATAAAAAATGTACATAACAAACAAACCAAAATATTTGAGATAAAAAAGAAAAAGAGACCTTGATGTGAGAATTTATCCCAATACTATATATTTTTTGGGATGGAAAAAATATGAGAGGGGGGGGGGGGGTTGAATCAGTTCTCTAAAAAATTTAACTTAATAAAATAATTCTCAAACCACATAAAGCATATGATCAGAAATACAGTCCAAGAACATAAAGTAAATAAGCATCACACCATAACACATAATGTTTTTATCATGAAAACCCTATTAGGGGAAAAACCATGGTGAGGATGACACCTGCAAGACTATACTCTGCAGAAAATATTGTCTTACAATATGGGGAATGTACTTACATTCAATCACACTGCTTAGATCTCACTACTCAATTAAAAATAGGGCTACAAACCTTTACAAGAAGGATCATTGCCTTACTAGATCACTTAAATGATCAGAATATTTTGAACTACTATAGTAGCATCAAATATGCCTTATTATAGTTCCATCTATGCACATAAATATGATCTGATACACTTTTTATGACTATCTACCATGTTCTATATTCTTCACTAATCAGACTATTAGATTCACATTGACCTTAATCAACTATGAATATATGAAACTTGTGCACTTTACACACATCAACTATCCTCCAAACCACTTTTCAAAACCCTAATCCATCAATTATATAGGTTCATAACTACAAATTTGATCTCCCATGTTGGTTACCAAAAATGTCCCAGGGAAATGTAATAATGTTTTGACCAACTTGGCCAAATCCTTAATTTGAATTGATTTCCCTCCAGAATTATTTTAATCATATAGATAACTATGTTGAATTTGCTAATTTATGACAAAAGTTAGTGTCAAAATAAAATTTCCATGTATGCATAAATATATTCCTTCATGTCGGCCTGTCAGATTGTGAAACATGAAATATCACTACTCAAATCTCTGTAACTCTTACCCAAAATGGCATTGTACCTCCAAAATTTGGGATTAGCATCTATACAAAACTATAATTCTTCTGTTAGATGCACACCAAAAATATTTAACCTGGAAAGAATCACCAGACCTATTATTGTAAACTTATTGTACACTATTCTTCATTCATTTACTTAGCCAAATTTGTTCCTAAATTTTAGTCTAATCTCCTCATGATTTGCACACATAGAGTTATATTCTAACCATCATCTTTTTTCCATAAATGAAAACATTCATCGATATATTCAGTACCTATTTCTATATTTCCAACAATCTCCCCCTTTGGAATTGATGGCAAAACTTTGCAAAAAATTGACTACGTGTCAGAAACTGCACTACACCAAAATTCTCTAACATAGCTCCTCCTAAGATATTATCTCATCATCATCTTGTGCACATTTTTCACTAAATTTCATTCCCCTTTTTACATTAATGGAAAATGGTACCAAAATTGTCCTATAGTGTCCTATATCCCCTTTAGACTAGGCAAACCAATACATATATACATACAAAAATAGTCTAACTTACATCAGATTGAATATATTTGCACATAGTCTTTATGGGTTTTAGATCCTTGTCCCAACCTTGTTTGAGACTACTTAATAGTGATATGTGGATATGGAATAAATATGCCTTTTCTTTTGCCAATGATAAGTTTACTCGGGCAGAAGAGAATATGGCTTCTTGTGCCTCTTTGACCACATTAAAAAAGGTTTGAAGTTTAGGAGCAATGAGACTCCTAAGTTCACTAACTCTAGAAATCAATCTTTCTTTTTCCTTCTCCAATCCTTTAATCTTCTCAAGCAATGAAATTTCTTGGATTTCCAGGTCTGATGTAGAAGCACTTAAGGGATCAAATGTTTAAGCAATCTTCTCTAATTTTTTCTTGCACTCCTTTATTTGCTTCACTATGCCTTCAATAAAATTAGAATTTAATAGAAATGAATTATATATTTTTCCTCCTCGAGTCAGAGAATATTGGATGCTCTTTATCTAGAACAACCATTTTTTATGCTATCCTTCCCTTTAATTGATTAAATCTTTTGTCTCCAAACTCCTTTCTTTCCTTTTCCTTAGTATACCTTTCAAGGGATTCAATTTGAGTACGTACCATAGCCATTAATCTCTTGATATTTTCAGAAGGGCCATCAACATCATACTTTACATAGTGTTCTATCATTTTCTCAAGTATTCCAAATGCCTACTCTAAAAAAGTATTATTTTCTTTTTGTTTTGAGCATTTCCTCTCTGGCCTGTACTTCTACATATTGTGAAAGTTTTATCTTTTGTAGGGGTGAGAGGATTGAAAAATCAACTGGCCCTTGTGTTAGTTGAGGAACATACTCCAAATTTTCCTTTTCCATAAAATATTTTGTTGCTTTTTCAGTGACTCATTCCTTTCCTTTATCTCGCAACACCTTGTGTACTACTTAGTTATTGTCTTTTGCCTCCTTCATCTCTTCTACGATCATTTGTGACTGCAATTGATCTGGATGTTGATCATCCTTTATTTGTTCTAAAATTTCTACCTCTACATCCTTCATTGTCTTAGTCTCAGTTCCTTTGTCTACCTCTTTTCCTTTGTCTACCTCTTTCTCTTCAGTGACATACTCCTCTTTCACTAGAACTTGTTCTATAGCTTGTTCTATCCTTGCCTCAGGTATTTCCACAGTATTCACATCAATTGGTTCCACTTCAAGGACACTAACCACATAAACTATATTATCAACATCCAATAAACCAAGTGGGGATTGAGATGTACTAACATCTTGTGTTATAGTTATAACACCATATTTGTTCTTCACAAGGTAATATCACATTATCTTCTCTATCTCATCATACATATCCTTTAAATTTCCCACCATGAATTTGTTTATCATTCGTTTTCTTATGAATTCATTCTTTGTAGCCTTGAATACCCTTTCTATTTCATCAAGTGCCAAGACCATACATATATCTATCAATACCTTTTCCCTAAGCCTCTTATCTTTAATTATTTCATATGATTTTCTTGCATCAAGAACATCATATAGACTTTGAGGAATTTATGGTACTATCTATTTGAGGGCTTTCTTGAATCTATATAAATATCTAATTATTTCCTCTTCAATTAATTTCTTATTTTCATCATCAAAATTATTAAAAAATTCACCCACCAGTCTTATATATCTATGAGATGTAAGACTCTTAACTACATCATCTACTGACATACAAAGTTCATTAGATTTAGATTTGGGAGACTTGTTCTTCTCCTCGACTCTACCATTTAGGTTTGGGGGATGGTGATGGAGTTGTCTTCCTTTTCTTCTTTATCTTCTTCACCTCAACATTATAATTTGTCTCTTCATGATCTTCAATGATGTTTTCTTCTTCTGGCTTCTTCCCCTCTTATGATGTCTTCTTCTCATTAGTCTTCTTATTCTTCTTTGGTTGCTTCTTATTTTCCTCTATTTTGTTTGCTTCTTCTAGCTTATTTTCTCTTTTTGGTTGCTTCCTCTTTTTCTATATAGAAAATTAAGACACTTGTGTTTTATTCAATGCAACACTTCTACTCTGCCCAGCCAAAGAAAGTGTGGGTACATAGATAGATTATCCAACCTCAATCTCTACCTCATCAGTTCCACCTTGCATATTCCTTTTGATATGAAAATCTAAAAACTACTTGACATTAGCTACTTTACTTCACACATTTCTCTCAATTTTAGGTTTCTTTAGCTCATTATTTACTTTTAGACCTTTGTCATTTTAAGTGTCAAACCTTTCTTCAGTTGGATTAAGTGGCTTTCTTAGTAGTTCTTTTTCATACAGATCTAGTATATGTTCATATACTTCATAATCCACAGGAATTATCCATGAGGTTTTGGGTTCTAGTGCCTCCATCATACATGTGTTTGTGTCAACCATAAAACTGATGGTTTTCTCATATCTTTCTACTATGGACTTGGGGATTATTTCCCTTGCATGCATTGACTTTTGAAATGCATTGAAATAGCCCCATATGGTTTCTATCCTCATCTCACTAGTCATTCCATACATCACTTCTCTAATTTGCACTGCTACCAGTCTGTCACTAGACTATATTCTGGGACCAACTCTTGAAAAGTCTTTCATAAAGTAGAAAAATATACAAAATATGAGAGTTCCAAAATTAAATATGTTATTTTTTTCCTTCTTTATCTTTTTTATATTTTCAATCAATTGTCCTCTCATCACCTCAAAAAGATCATACTCCTTATTATCTTTAAACATCTGATATGCAATGTATATAGTTGTACCAGACATAGGATTGTCCCTATTGGAATGCTAAATATTATAGCATACAACCATAGATGAAAATTTAACATCATCCTTTATAATGTCATTGATTTCTATACCTCTTTTATCAACAACCACTCCAATAGCATCATGTACCATATAATTCTTTATAATTTTTTGTGCAGGTATCCCACTAGATGCCTATAATCTAGGAACTACTTGAATTACCTCCTTTGTGATCTTCATTAGCCTATTAAGCCACATAAACTCTCTATTAATCATGCTAAGGATATACCATATCCAATCCTCCTCCTCAATGTACATGAAATGTGAAAACAAAGCAAATCTCTTCTCCACTAGGGCTTGGAATTTTAGCTTCAGTTCATGATATTCTCCTAAGAGATTAGTATTATATAATTCCTTCATTTTTTCTATGCCAAGATCCTCCATGATTGCATTGATGTATTCCCTAACATCCTAAACATGAAATACCCCATATGACACATCAGAGAGCACACCCTTTGATCCACTTTGATAGATTTGTATGGATGCTTCTTAAATTTGGGTCATGACCTCTCACTAATGTCAACAATGACTGGGGTATTTATCTTCACAACTTGAATTCACAAATATTTTTATAGAAAAGTACCTTTTCACCAAATGAAGGCTTTTACACATAAATCACCTTGTAAAATCCCTTTCTTCACCTTTATTTTGATAGAATTTGCCTTCAAATCTCTCCTTATCTTGTTCTCTTGATCACACTGTGACAAATGACACTCAAAAAATTACTTTTGTATGTCCTTTACCTAATTCTTAGGTGTAAAAAATGCTTTGTGCCCTAATGTCTATAAAAACACATTCTTCATTATCTGGGTTCACAGAGATTTGTCACTCACCTTCCAATATTTTTATAAACATCTGATGATGACTCTTAAACCTCTATACTAATCTACTACAACTTATCAATGCCTAGAAAGTTTGGGCATCAAAAAATTTGGGGAGTTCATCGAATTTATCTTATAAGCTCCCCCTAGGCCAAAGGCCTATCTTCAATTCCCTGAGGAATTGCTAGCACTAGATCTAGATGTGAACCCTTCTAGTGTGTTCTCAAAATTCTTCTTAATCCATGTTTACTTCATTTTCTTCCTGATATCTTCAACATTCACCTTTACCTTTTGTTTATCCTTTCCTGGCTTGTTCCTTCTTCTGTTAATCAGACCTCTATTGTTCACATTATTCCTTCAACATTTCCTTGCTATGTGTCTAGACCTATTGCATTTGTAACAAAAAACATTTCTTTGTTCATTTTTTTTTTTCATCTAGATTCTTCTACTTGTGCACTGCTTGGAAATGTGTCCAAATCCATTCAATAGATAACATTTGATGTTACCTTTGTTGGAAGAATTGTTCTTCACAACACTTCTGCACTCAATTTCCTTATGACCATATTTATTGCATATACAAAATCGAACATTAAAAGTTACATTAACCTTATTCATCCTATTCCAACAATGCATGGCTTTATAACCAAATTTATGATAGATAAAGTACTTACTATCAATCCTTTAAGAATTAGGTTGTCTTCGTAATGGATTTTTGTTCATCTTCTTCTCAGATCTAAACTTTGGCTTGTCAGATATGGGTCTATTTTGAGGTGATTTAGAGGTTTTACCTTACTCATATCCAAATCCTCTCTTGTCATTTGGACTCCTTTGGATTTCATGCAATGAATTAAGCTTGGATGAGCTAATCATAAACTTATCTTTGTAATCATTTGTAATCACAAGTTCTTGTCTAAGTTCTTAAGATCTTTTTCTCCCCGCATATTAGAAAAAATTATATTGCATTCATCAGATCTTTCCTTCAAGGAATTCTCTATATTTTCTTTATTCTTCTTCCTAGACTCAATATCCTTGGTCATATTCATTACCATAGATTCCATTTCATGCTTCAAAGTTCCATTATATTGCTTGAGTTTCTCACATTATTTGGTATTTACTTTTAGATCTTGACTCAATTGTTCATCATCTGAGCTGTCATTATATTTTTCTTTAAAATGATCACAAAGTTATCTTCTCTTCACCTTGGTTTGCTTTAGTTGTGATTTTCAACTTTGTGATGAAATATTCCACTTCTCTTAGGTCATCCTGCAACATTCTTACTTCACCTTTTGATTGATCAAGATCCTCAAAAGAAACCAAGAGTTGTTCTTGAAAACTTGAATTCATTGTTCCTTCCTAGATCTCCCTCAAGCTGTTAGACTTAAAATTTAACTTAATAAACTTATTCTCAAACCACAAGTCATATAATTAGAAATAAATTCCAAGAACATAAAGTAAACAAGAATCACACCATAAAACATAATTTTTTATTGTGAAAACCCTTTTAGGGGGAAAAAATGGTGGGGATACCCACAAGCCAACACTCTATAGATAATATTGTCTTTCGATATGGGGAATGTACTTTCATTTAGGCACATTGCCTAGAGCTCACTAATCGATTACAACTAGGGATACAACCCTTTACAAGAAGGATCACTTCCTTACTAGATCACTACAATAATCCAAAGTCTTTTTAAATTTTGTAGTAGCATCAACTATTCCTTATTATAGTTCCATGTATGCACACAAATATGATTTGATACCCTTTTTCTAGCTGACTACATTGTTCTCTATTATTCATTAATCACACTGACCTTCATCAAATATACATGTAGGTAACTTACGCAATTCACACACATCAATATCCTCCAACTCACTTTTCAAAACCCTAATCCATCGACTATATAGGTTCAAAACTACATATTTGATCTCCCATGTCTGTTACCAAAAAAGGCCCAAGAAAATGTAATATGTTTTGACCAAGTCGGCCAAATCCTTAACTTGAAATTATTTCCCTCCAAAATTATTTTAATCATGCAGCTAACTATGTCACCTTTACTAATTTATCACAAAAGTTATTGCCAAAATCAAATTACCATGTACACATAAAGATCTTCCTTCATGTTAACTTGTCAGACTATGAAACATGAAATATCATTGCTTAGATCTCTGTAACTCTTACCCAACTTGTCACCGTACCTCCAAACTCTAGAATTATCATCTGTACACTACTAAAATGCTTCTCTTAGATGCACACCAAAAATATTCAACCTGGAAAGAAACACCAAACCTTTTACTGTAAATTGCTTGTACACTGCTCTTCATTCATGTACTTAGCCAAATCTGTTCATGACTTCCTGTCTGATCTCTTAATGAGATGCACACAAAGAGTTAGAGTCTAAAAATCATCTTTTTTCCATCAGTGACAACACTCATCCATATTTTCAATGCCTCTTTCCATATTCCCAATAGTGTTGTCCCAAAAATATAAGAAACACCTAAAATAATTCTTAAATAGAGAGAAGGATGTATTGGTTGATTTATTTAAGGAATAATACATTCAAAAGATAGGGAAGTAACCAATTCTAAAGACACTACTTTAATCATGGAGTATGTTTCTATGTTGTTATAGACACCCTAAATTGGTCAAGAAAAATCAAATGAACATTCAATCAAATCCAAATCAAGCATTTGAGCATCAAAGCATGACTTAGTTGAAATCAAAGCTGTTGGATTAATCAAATCAAACATCACATTATTATGCAACTGATTTTAATCAATTAATTGTATGGTTTAATTCAAATTTAATCCAACCCATTCAAGGGAACACATGGCTAAATAAATTTATTCTCACCAACCACAAAATTATAAAAATCAAATCAACCAATGAGGTGAGAGCATTTGAAGCACATGGATCAAGGACAAACTAATTCTACACCACTCATCTTGGAGTACATCTTGACTATCCATCCTTTTCTCTTTGTCCCAACATCTGAAACCATTAACTTGACTCAACCTAAATTGTGGTTTTCTCATTCTACCCCCCACCCTTGGAAAATAATAAAAATAGGATGCATTCTAAGAGAAAATTACCAATTCAGTTTCATTATCATTTGCATTGGCATTATAGTTAAATTGTGCATCCATGCTTAGCATAGTTTGAGTTCTTTTAGAATTTTTCTTTCATTTTTAGCTTAATTTGCATCCTAATTCACCATGTTTAGCTTAAATTTTCACATCATGTAGCTTAAATCTTCAAATTCTCATTCTAGGATTGTCACTTTAGGAGTGCTTAAAATATGAGAGCATTTGATTTAGCTTCCTAGTTAGAGAGAGATGAGACAGTTTTAATGATTCGATTTTATGTTTAGCATTGTTAGATCTTTCATTTCCTTTCAAATTGATGTAATTGAGTTAATGTTTCATGAATATGCATTAAATTGTATACAAAATGGAACCCACTTTGGGGCATATTTTCTCTACTAACTTTGTTAGATTTGAGTGATTAGAATGCAGATTTAGAGCTTTTCTAGAGTTTTGGCGCCTATACCCTAAAGATGAGCGCCTTTTCCCTAAAGATGGGTGCCTCTGCACTAAAGCTCAGCGCTTGTACCCTAAAGTATAACACCTATAACTCAAAGAGAAACACCTATGAAAAATAAGTTGACATTTGCACTGTCTTTTAGCCCCTCTGGATGATCTTCTGTGGCTATCCATTTTCTTTCAATGCCTATCCACTAAATTAGAGTTATTCTGCATTCTATTGTGGCTTTAACAACTTGTTTTGGCTCCTATGCATGATCTTTTAGAGCTTACGCATGATGTTTTAGCACCTATGCATTAAATTGTAGCTTTTGCAAGTTGTTTTAGTGCATATGCATTAAATTGTAGATTCTGCATGCTATTTTAGCACCTATGCAAGTTCTTTTAGCTCCTATACAAGGTCTTTTAGCACCTATGAAAGATTCTATAACGCGTATGCATTTTGAGCCAAATTTTGCAAATCTTTAAGCTAATCTTATATGAAATGGTTTGCAGATGTCAAAGTATAATAAGTAAGGAAGCCCACACTCTGGATTCACAAGAAAAGAAAGGGAAATAAAAAGGTTACTAAGGTTTGTGAAGAATATTCACAATGAAAATCTTTTAGAAACTTTGAATGAAGATGCAAATCTTTATGAACATTACATAAGAACTGTGAATGCTTAAAAATCAAAGTATATTTCATTGAATTGGATCTACTCACCTTAAAATCTTTGAAGTCACATTACATTTTAGGGGACTTTGAGCATTTCCTTTGGATTTAGATTTTCTTCACTTTGTGTGGGAAATGTGTTGGACTAATGTGTGTGAAGGGGATGCAAAGGAGTAGGAGCTATAGCCATGGTAAGTGAAAATGCAAAATGCAAAATCTAAAAAATGGGCCTAGCCTTTGCTAGCTTCGAACAAGGTAACACCAATCCCTTTGCATGTGCTTAAATTATGGCTTATCAATTTCCAAATCTAGCCTAATTAGAAGCAAACTAGAATCCTAAGTAAGGCATTAGGGATATGCTTTTCACCTTTGGTCAATCAAACTCCTACAAGTGCTAAAATTTAGATGAAGAGGAGATAAGGAATGAACAAACACATAAAATAAGCCTCCTTGTTTGTGAAGGAAAGCAGTAGGGATATGATCTTCACCTTTTTTGTGAATCACCCTCTTAGAAGTGCTCAAATTTCATTAGATTAAAAGGTTTGGGAAATAACATTGTTAATTGTGCCTAGAGGTGAGAAGTAGTAGGGATATGCTCTTCAAATTTTGATGAATCAAACTCCTAAACCTATTTGTTCATTTCATTTTCTTTCTTTCAATGAACATGTTAGAGCTTTAGTGGGCCTGCCTCTCAAGAATACACCTTAGTGAGGCCAGCGAGAGGGACGTGTTAGGATTAAGTAATACTGAGATGGGTGTGAGTCAGTATTACACCAATTCAAACTTAAACCAAATAAATTCAAACTTAACTAGATAATTGCTAAAATGAAAAGAACATAGACATAAAGCACACAACTCATAACACCATGAATTTGTTTCTGAGGAAACCCTGGCCAAGGGAAAACCCCAGTGGGGATGGTACCCAAACATATGTACTAAAAGTATTATGTCCCTATTAGGAGACCTTGCCTTGTTAGGAGCTGATTATTACATTAGTACGTTTCCTTGTTAGAGGAATACAAAACCCTGTTAAAGGTATACTGATCTCACTGCTCATACAATCAGAAATATGATTATGTTACAATGATTTCTCAATAGTGAACAGTACAAGCATCTATTATTCTTAGGTAGTTCTAGTTGTATCAAAAATCACCACCTATCTTATTCTGACATCACAATGCATTCATCTATCCATTCATTTTATCACATCCACACTTCCATCTATCCATATCTCGCTTTACAAAAAGCTCTTTTTATATATACATTGTTACATATCCAATCAGCTTCCAATTACATCATAAAATAGAATTATCATTTACACAAAAGGTACATACTAATTCGACAATCATATACTAACAAAACATAGGTAGTCTTCAATTTGAATCCAACTTAGCACATGTATATTCCATGTTACAGTTCCTCAATCATTGTGACCATTCAACTATGATGTATCACTATTACTCTATCTTCGCATGCCTTCATCATACTATAAATTACTGAGATCAACACCAAAACATAAGAGACCTCAAAAAAAGGCCATATACATCCCAAAATACATTATGCTAAGCTCACATGTCTCCATTTGTCATATACTATCTTCACTGAACTAAACTGTTCTCATGTACCCTATAACTCTACTTACTGAACTTAGTGATTTTGCAAGCTATAACTCCAAAATTGTGTTTGACACCAAGATGTTAGGAGTAAGTAATATTGAGAAGGTGGGTGAATGAGTATTATAGAACTTTAAATTAAACTTAAACCAATTCCAAATTAACCATAAGCTTGTTGAAATGAAAAGAACATAAGAAAATAACACACAACTCATGACACCATTATTTGTTGTCAATGAAACCTTGGCCAAGGGAAAACCCTGGTGGGGATAGTACCCACAAGCATGCACTAAAATATAATGTCCCTGTTAGGAGACCTAGCCCTGTTAGGAGCTGAGTATTACATAGTACATTTCCTTGTTTAAGGAATATCAACCTTGTTAAAGGTATACGAAAGCCTGTTAGGGTGTACTGAGCTTACAAATCTTACAACCAATACTTCTGTTACAAATTATTCTTAGTAATAAATAAAAATAATCATCTCCACTACTTAGATAGTTCTAGTTATATCTCTCAATAATATTTTTTAACCTCTGATCTCGCATTTTCCATCAATCATCTTTGACATCTCTTTTCACACACACACACACACACACACACACACACACACACACACACAAAGAGAGAGAGAGAGAGAGAGAGAGAGAGAGAGAGATATATGTTACATCATTTAGTCGGCTCTCAAATACAATACAAAATAGAATAAATACTTATACAAGAAGTAAATACAATTTTGGAAACCTTGTACTACCAGAGTATAGGTAATTCACAATAACAATCCAAATTAGCATGTTTGGATTCTATCTTATACTCCCTCAATCATCGTGACTGTTCATCTGCTCTATTTCACTGTTCTACTATCTTCACATGTCTTCAAAACACTCTAACTCTCTGTGATCAACACCAAAACACAAAAAACCTTAGCTGGAGGTCATACATATCCCAAAGTGTCCTCTTATAAGCTTGCAAGTCATCAATTAACATATACGATCTTCTCTGTCCAAAATAGTAATGCTATACTCCGTACTTCGTACTTCTATTTTTATACTTAGTCATTTTCAAGACTGTATCTCCAAAACCCTCAAGTGTCTCATATCACACCAAAAACATCACTTTCCAATAATCTCTCCCTTTGACATTGATGGAAAAACTTAGCAAAAAAATGGATAAGTGTCCCAACAAACACTAACTATTCTCTTCTCTTCTTTTCTCATTTTTCTTCTCTTCTCCATCTTTGAAAACAATGGAAAAGGTGTACCCAAAATTTACAAAAAATGTAGAATTCAGTGCTTGCTCACCAGTTTTAGAATATCTTGAAAGGAATCTTCCAATATCTTCACTTCTTTATTCCATAACTCTATCAACAACTGACTAACATGTATCCGTCCATTTAATGCAGAGGATAAAGTCTCTGCTTCTTTTAACTCAGTGGGCATAGAATTTTTCAATGAATCTATAGTCTTCTCCATATTAGATAGACAAACTTCAAGAATTGATAGCTTGGGAGTGATTAGACTCTTCATCAAACCAAATCTTGTCATTACTCTCCCTTTTTCTATATCCAAGACATTCAAATTATCAAAAATATTTGATACCTCTTTGTCCATCTCCAATACAAATTTTAAGGAGGTATCAAAACTATCCATCATTCTTTCCAAAGTAGCCGTGTCCTTTTCCATAATGAATTTAATATTCTGAATGTGTCTAATAGTGTTCATACAATAGCTTTATAACATCCTTCTATGTGTGACACAACTTTTGGCCTTTGATGTAGCTAATCTCAGAATGCCCAAGTCCCATGAAATACACTAGAATACTTCCTTCAAATTTTTCTCTAGATATATTTTCTTTTCTTTCTCTTCAATGATCTTCACTAAGGACTCATAGTGACTATCAAAATCATCTAGTGCCATATTCAAATTCTTTGCATCATTTTTTCTTTGAAAAAAAAGGTAATGGGAGTAGTTTAATCACAGTGTTAACTACTTTAGTAATTACCTTATCCTTTTTGTCTCCTTTATTCTCAGATCTTTCTTTTTCATTTGTGAATGCAATGAAAGATAGTCTCATCAGTTCATCCTCATCCATATTGTCAACATTAGTGCTTCCAAACTTATCCTTGATTTCCAACAATAGAATAGTGGATGTGTCAATTTCATGCTTTAATTCAACTCTTGCCTCTTCTCCTTTTACTATATCTATCTCTTCTCTCCATTCTAATTCTTCTTTCTACTCTTCCTCTTACTGTTCTTCCTCTTGCTATTTGTCTTCTTGATCTTCCATTGTATTATCAATGTTTCCTTCAAATGGGTGTTTTTCATCAAGTGAAGTGTCAAAGGTCATAGGCACACCAACAACAAAGAAATATGGTTGCTTGTCAATACTCACTTTTATTTTCTCAACATTTTCCTCAACTGACTTAGATATCTCTCCAATTCCTATAGGTGTAGGCATAGTAGGTTTAGGAGGTGACGTCTTCTCAAGAATATATCTCATAAGTATATGATCTATTGCCTTTTGAATATCCTCTATGAATTCATCATATTTTCTACCCATAGTTTTTACTAATATTTCTTTAGTTCTCAACAAAGGTTTGAGTTCCTCTCTCTCTCTCTCTCTCTCTCTCTCTCTCTCTCTCTCCCCCATACATAAACTACTGGAAACATATCCTCAATATCTTGACTCCTAATTACCTCAT